>JBCNJP010000017.1:39548054-39668058 GCA_039602395.1 Deinandra increscens subsp. villosa | reverse complement strand
GCACGTGGTTAGTGCTAAGGACAATTATTTTTCCGCTGCGTATGTAATTTAAGACTTTGATTTATAACTTGTGTTTGAACTAACCCTGATTCGTTTAGTATTTGTAACTATGGTTGTGGATCCTGGTCTAGTCGCGCCCCTTAACGGTATAAACTCCGTTAGTGGTATTTTGGGGGTGTGACACTATCAATGTCGCCGAAAAGGCCACATGGCACAAGAGTGTCCTGAAATTGCCAAAAGATCATTTTCTAATAAATCTGCCACATTCATTGATGTATCTGGCAGAGTTTTTACTGAGTCAACACCTTCACAATTTAAATCTCAAAAGAAACAATTTTTCAAATATGATTCAAGTGTTGGTGGTTCATCACCTGATGATGACTCAGTTCAAACTGAAAATGTTAAAATTCATTGGCGACCTAAAGTGGTCTACAAGGCTGCAAATGATTTTACTGACGACACTGGTCGACCAGAAGCTGTGTGCAAGGCTGTAAATGATTTTACTGAAGACACTGGTCGACGAGAAGCTGTGTGCTTTGGGTCATTTAAAAACTAATTGTTTTGTCCATTGTGCAGGTACTTCAAGAAGATCTGTCGGTGATTGTGAAGTTCAAGCTTAAGTCAGTTACTGATAGTGGAGTTTCCTGCGTAATTTAAATTCAATGCTTCATATTACATTATTGAAAGGTTTTCTAAAAGCTTAAACTGAAAGGTATTAGTATCGATTGGTCAATTTTCTTTCTTTAATGCGTTTCGTATGTCGTTTAGGTGGAGAAAAACATAAAAATACAAAAATATTGAAAAATGAGAAATTGTATCCGACATAATTGGGAAATGATGGTACATTGGCTATGGATAAACTAGATGAAAAAGCCGTAAGATCATTGCTCGATGTGCTTGGTAGACTCGGCATTAAATCAGAATGTATTCAGATGTGATATAATCATTAAATAAATACTAATGCTTGACCAAGTGAACAACATCTTGACGCATATTACAAGATATTGAAAAGATATGTGAAAAGAAAAATGAGAAGTCACTGTGTATACATGTGTTCATTTTGCAAAGATTTAAATTTGTTTGATTTTCTTCATTTTCTTAAATGACCGGACTACCTCTGCGTATCCACAAGATCGACATGATAGTTGTTCATTTATTATTCTGCTTTATTTATTTTTGGTGTTTCGTATAACTCATCGGACTTTCTCTGCATGTACGGGAGTACCAACCTCATTGTTGTTGGGTTATACAATTTAAACTTGTTTTTATTTTCTTATTTTGTTAAATCCGATGCCTTATCTGCGTATCGAAAGATTTACCTTAAGGTAGACTATTTAATGTTCTTATTTCTTTTTTGCATGGAACACAGTTGAATAGATCATGTATACAATCACTATGTGTTAAATCACAAGTGAAATCACAAAGTGTGATAAGCAAATGCATATCTAAGTATGTCTGATAGTGTGGGGTACACTGGTCTAAGCAAATCTAATCAATACCTTAACATATCCAGATGTTATGAATATGATTGTGCATAAGTTTAAGATGGACAAATTATATCGTCAATCGACATGACTTGTGTGCTGAAGTAATTGAAATTGAAGTGTAGTTCAGCATGTTATGTTCAATGTGATCCCAAGTTGTGATCTTTCTCGCAAAAGACAAAAATAGTGTCTGATTCTGTATTTCATTTATGTTTCATATCTGAAAAATCCAAAAAGATTTTAAATGTGTTTTAGTATAAACTTAGAAAAATCAAAAAGATTTTCGGTGGGTTTTGATGTAAAGTTTCAAAAAGCCAAAAAGATTTTGTTTCTTATTTGTTTTCGACCGATCGATACAAGATACAAAATTATGATTTCAAAACTATATATTGGATTCTCGAAGAGAAGTTTTGTGCCAAGATTAAATTATTTTTCAAAAGAAAAAAAAGTTGTGTTTATGTCTTCTGAAATTGCAGGTTCTGTGTGACAAGACTCAAGCATGGTGAAAGGGAGAGTTTGTAGTATCTTGCATAAATGGATCTTGAAGTTCAAAGATTGTTCAAGTTCTGATCTAACCATGCAAGTTCTGTTGCTGACAAGAAATGTCAAGTTGAAGATCGGAATGCTGAAGATTGAAGACTGAAGTTTAGTTAGCATAGATACACTACACTTTAAGAGGGAGTTTGTTAGAGCATATTCCTATGCTAAAATGTGTCTCGTGTATTGTATATAGATCAGAGCATGTTTGTGAGTCTGGGAGTCAACATACTGAGGTGGCCGTACCATATGGTCCGTTGTACCAGTTGGTATGCTAGTTGGTACGCAGGTTATGTGGTCACTATAAATAGTTTGACCTGTTTAGAATGTTAAGCTTTTGGCCATTCAGTCACTCATAACTGTGTGTAATCATTGTGTGTTGCTCTCAACATTCAATCAATACACATCTCATTTGTATTTACTTTTGATCTCATCTCAATCTCGATTTCACTAGATTAGCAAACGATCCGTCGCTCCATGTCTTTACAGCTGCACATCTACATCATTATCATTAGTACTGCACAAAGACGAATTATCATGGGAAAAGCACTCCTTATGTCAAAAGCTTATAAAAAACACTAAAACATTTATGGTACTAATGATAATGCTACATAGAATTGAAGATAACATAATTCTAAGACTTTTAGTTCAAATTTTGTAAAAAATATTAACGTATAAAGAAGTTATAGAGCTTTTAATATGTGTTTTTGTGTTTTCGCAATATCCTAACCATATATATATATATATATATATATATATATATATATATATATATATATAGGGGTGGGAACTAATATTAACCCACTCTTAATGCATTAACTCAATAACTCAATCCTATTCTTCCAAATTTTTATACCACAGTTGTCAAAGATTTCAAAAAGTAAATTGGATTTTTGTGGTTGTAACAAGAAAAATGGTATTTAGGTAAAAACTCCATTCTCTTTTCCCTAACAAGCTCTTTCTCTCTCTTTAAGAATAAATCTCCTCTCTTAAGAACAAGAACAAATCTCCATCTGGAATTTTTTTTAAAATCTCAATCTCCTCTCTTAAGAACAAATCTCCTATTCGCATATGAACATCGTCATCGCTGAAACAAATTGACGAGCTCTAAGCCACTGGTTGAGGATTTTGATCACCATCATACACATAAATAGCCCAACGAGACCGGATCTTTAGCGAGCTTTGTTTAGAAGCTTCTGTCATAGGAAAACCGTTCTGTTCGTTCAGAAGCTTCGACGCCATTGGAAAACCGGAAAACCGTTCTGTTCGTACAACTAGATCTAATTAGTAAGTTCCCACTCAGAAGCTTCCGTCACTGATAGTAGATGCGAGCCAAAGGCAGTCAAAGGAAGGACGTTTAATCATGGGAAAAACACTCCTTATGTCAAAAGCTTATAAAAAACACTAAAACATTTATGGTACTAATGATAATGCTACATAGTGCACATGTGCAACATAGAATTAAAAAAATTATAAAATGTTATTTTTTTTAGATCTAAAGATAACACAACTATACGATTTAGGTGCAATTTCTTTTTAAAAATATTAATGTATACCACACGTATGAGGTTATTTTTTATGTGATGGACATGTGCATCATTCAAACGATACGAAAAAATACAAAAAATAACATAAATATAAGATATATAGTGCGTCTTAGAAAAAAATATATTAACGTATGTTAAATGTATGAGGTTTTTTTTTTGTGCTTAACATGTGCATCACACAAAAAAAAAAAACGAAACGTTTTTAATTTTTTTTTCTAGAATTGAAGATAACATAATTTCTAATACTTTTGGTTCAAATTTTGTAAAAAATATTAACGTATGAAGAAGTTATAGAGCTTTTAATATGTGTTTTCGCGTTTTCGTAATATATATGTGTTTTCGCATTATCCTAACCCTATATATATATATATATATATATATATATATATATATATATATATAGGGGTGGGAACTAATATTAACCCACTCTTAATGCATTAACTCAATAACTCAATCCTATTCTTCCAAATTTTGATACCACGGTTGTCAAAGATTTCAAAAAGTAAATTGGATTTTTGTGTTTGTAACAAGAAAAATGATATTTAGGTAAAAGCTCCCTTCTCTTTTCCCTAACAAGCTCTTTCTCTCTCTTTAAGAAACAAATATCCTCTCTTAAGAACAAGAACAAATCTCCATCTGGATTTTTTAAAAAAATCTCAATCTCCTCTCTTAAGAACAAATCTCCTCTTCGCATATGAACATCGACATCGCTGAAACAAATTGACGAGCTCTAAGCCACTGGTTGAGGATTTGGATCACCATCATGCACATAAATAGCCCAACGAGGCCGGATCTTTAGCGAGCTCCGTTCAGAAGCTTCTGTCACAGGAAAACCGTTCTGTTCGTTCAGAAGCTTCGACGCCATTGGAAAACCGGAAAACCGTTCTGCTCGTACAACTAGATCTAGTTAGTAAGTTCCCAGTCAGAAGCTTCCGTCATTGATAGTAGATGAGAGCCAAAGGAAGTCAAAGGAAGGACGGATTATCATGGGAAAAACACTCCTTATGTCAAAAGCTTATAAAAAACACTAAAACATTTATGGTACTAATGATAATGCTACATAGTGCACATGTGCAACATAGAACTAAAAAAATTATAAAATGTTATTTTTTTCTTTAAATCTAAAGATAACACAACTATACG
Organism: Deinandra increscens subsp. villosa; assembly: GCA_039602395.1. Lineage (NCBI taxonomy): Eukaryota > Viridiplantae > Streptophyta > Magnoliopsida > Asterales > Asteraceae > Deinandra > Deinandra increscens. The sequence continues at coordinate 39,663,347 of JBCNJP010000017.1, read as the reverse complement.
ATTTAGGTGTAATTTCTTTTTAAAAATATTAATGTATACCACACGTATGAGGTTTTTTTTTTATGTGATGGACATGTGCATCATTCAAACGATACGAAAAAATACAAAAAATAACATAAATATAAGATATATAGTGCGTCTTAGAAAAAAATATATTAACGTATGTTAAATGTATGAGGTTTTTTTTTGTGCTTAACATGTGCATCACAAAAAAAAAAAAAACGAAACGTTTTTAAATTTTTTTTCTTCTAGAATTGAAGATAACATAATTCTATTACTCTTGGTTCAAATTTTGTAAAAAATATTAACGTATGAAGAAGTTATAGAGCTTTTAATATGTGTTTTCACGTTTTCGCAATATATATGTGTTTTCGCATTATCCTAACCCTATATATATATATATATATATATATATATATATATATATATATATATATATATATATATTGGGGTGGGAACTAATATTAACCCACTCTTAATGCATTAACTCAATAACTCAATCCTATTCTTCCAAATTTTGATACCACGGTTGTCAAAGATTTCAAAAAGTAAATTGGATTTTTGTGGTTGTAACAAGAAAAATGGTATTTAGGTAAAAGCTCCATTCTCTTTTCCCTAACAAGCTCTTTCTCTCTCTTTAAGAATAAATCTCCTCTCTTAAGAACAAGAACAAATCTCCATCTGGATTTTTTTTAAAATCTCAATCTCCTCTCTTAAGAACAAGCCTCCTCTTCGCATATGAACATCGTCATCGCTGAAACAAATTGACGAGCTCTAAGCCACTGGTTGAGGATTTTGATCACCATCATGCACATAAATAGCCCAACGAGACCGGATCTTTAGCGAGCTCCGTTCAGAAGCTTCTGTCACAGGAAAACCGTTATGTTCGTTCAGAAGCTTCGACGCCATTAGAAAACTGGAAAACCGTTATGTTCGTACAACTAGATCTAGTTAGTAAGTTCCCACTCAGAAGCTTCCGTCACCGATAGTAGATGAGAGCCAAAGGCAGTCAAAGGAAGTTGGGGCAACATCGTAACTAAGGCAAGATAAATATGGTGGTATGCTTGCAAAAGTTTTCCATTTGAGACTAATTGATTTCTTTTCCATGCTATTAACTTCTATGATTGTTTTTTGTCCCTACAATAAATAGATGATAATATTTGTCCAGAAAGACATCATAATCTCCATTTAAATGAGTTGATTATTGTTTCAACTTTATAATGGATGGATTATTGTTTTCACTTTTTAATCTCCGATCTGGTTTTTAAAATCAATGAATCCCCAAATCAGTAGCTGGATGTATATTTTTGTTTCCACTTTATAATGGAAGATGGTTGATGTTGATGACAATGAATTATTTATTTAAATGGGTTGATACATTTACATGTTTTACGGGTTGTAATCTTTGTATATTTTATTGTACATTTAGTGTTTTTTATGTAGTAGCATCGCTATTACTGACGATTATATGTAACACTAATGCTAGTGGTTCTAATATTTGAGATTAGTTGTATTTATCGACCATAGTAGCATATGTTTCCATATTTTTTTAGAATTGTTGGTGCTTTGCGGGTTGTAATCTATATATTTTTAGTTGTACATTTGGTGATTTTTAAATGTTGTTAAGTAGTAGGATTAGTGTTACTGATCATTTAAACCCCTGATATTAGTTAGGGCACTAATAATTATATATATATATATATATATATATATATATATATATATATATATATAGAGGAGAGTTAGGCTACATCAACCAAATTCCCTACATCACTACATCAACCTTCTTTTCCACAAAAAAACACCAAAAAACACTCCCTAACAAATTTTTTTTTTTTGAAAACACTATACCTCTAATCGCTATGTTAGCTTCCTAGAACACTCTTTTTTTTTTAATTTTTGTGGTGTTTTTTTTTTGGTGTTTGTTTTTCGGTTTTTTTTTCTTCAAAAAAACACCAAAAAAAAACTTTTTTGTTAATTAATTTTTTTTTCTAAAAACACCATTCTTCTAGACGCACCAAAACACACATTTTTTAAAATTTCTTTTTTTTATTTTTTTTATTTTTTTTATTTTTTGTATTTTTTTAGCGTTTTTTTTTTAAATAATAAAAAAGCCATAAAAATTATAAAAAAAAAGGTGTTCCAGAAAGAAGATATATCGATTTGACTTATGATGTTTTTAAATTTTTTTTTTTAACAGAAAGTGTTTTTTTTTTTGAAAAAAGGGGTTTGATGTAGATGATGTAGGGATTTTGGTTGATATATTTTACCCCAACTCTCTCTCTCTCTCTCTCTCTATATATATATATATATATATATATATATAAGGTGAGGTTTATTGTGAACGCTTTCGCATATGAAATAGCTCTATTTCACATGTGGAATTTTCTGAACAATGAAAAAAAAGAAAAAAAAGGAAAAATAAAATTAATCACAACCATTAGAGCAAGAGATCTAATGGTGAAAAAAAAGTGTTTACATGTCTACACTTATGGGGGTGTCTACAACAAACTTTTCACTATATATATTTATATATATATATATATATATATATATCTATATATATATATATCTATATATATATCTATATACAGGGCTAGGTTCAAATGAGAACTTTTTCTTTTGAGAACTTTTAAGAACCATTATGAGCAACTAATTTTCAGGGGGGAAGCATTCAAATTCATGGGGGGTGGGGTGGGGGGGGGGGGATTTCGTTATATATAACTTGTGGCTAAGAATGGTTCTCAAAAGTTCTCAAAACCAATATTGGTTTTCGCGTTTTCGCAATATAAAGGGTTTTCGCAGGATCTTTCCCCTATATATTATGCGAAAACCTAAAAACTAACACTAAAACCTTCATAACTTTTACATGCGTTAATACTTTTCTATAAAATTTGGACAAAAAATCTTAAAATTCTATTGTCTTTAATTCTGGTAAAGAAAATGATATTTCGAAAAAAAAATTATTAGTGCACATGTGCACCATTTTCATTAGTACTACACAAAGAGAATTGTCATGCGAAAAAAAATATTATTTAGGTTAAAAACATTTAGAAACACTAAAATAATTATAGAACTAATGATAATTCTACATATGCACTATCACTATTAGTTATCGTGCACTTGTGTATCATAAAATTATAAAATTTTAAAACCTTAAATTTATTTTCAGAGTTAAAGATAACACAATTATAAGATTTATGGTGCAATTTCTTTTTAAAAAATATTAATGTATACGACACATATAAATTAGTTTTTTATTAGTGCACATGTGCACTAATAAAAAACCACGAAAAACTAACAAAATTATAATGTATTTGGTGCGAATTTTCAAAAAAAAAATAAAATAAAAAAAATTAACGCGTAATATACGTATGAGTGTTATTATTAATGCACATGTGCACTAATAAAAAAGGACGAGACGTTAAAGTTTTTTTAAATTTTTTTTAGAATTAAAAAACTCATAATTCTAAGGTTTTTGGTGCAAATTTTTTAAAAGATATGAATGTATGAAAAAGTTATAGGTGTTTTAGTATTAGTTTTTAGGTTTTCGCAAAAAGATGTGGTTTTTAAATGATCCTTACCCTATATATATATATATATATATATATATATATATATAGGGTTAGGATCATGCGAAAACACATCTTTTTGTGAAAACTGCGAAAACACATATTAAAACTCACGTAACTTTTTCATACGTTAACGATTTTTTATAAAATTTGCGCCAAAAGTCTTAGAATTACGTTATCTTTAAATCTGGAGCAAAATATTAAAAAAAAAACTGAACGTTTTTTTCCCATGTGATGCACATGTGCATCATATAATTAAAAAAAGTTATAAAATGTTATTTTTTTCTTTAAATCTAAAGATAACACAACTATAAGATTTAGGGTGCAATTTATTTTTAAACTATTAATGTATATCACATGTATGAGCGTTTTTTTTGTATGATGCACATGTGCATCATTCAATAAAAACGCAAAAAAATTATGAAAATATATGACATATGGTGCGACTAAGAAAAAAAATATATTAACTCATACTAAAAGTATGAGTTTTTTTTTGTGATGCACATGTGCACCACACATAAAAATATTTTAAAAAATAGAAAAAGCGTTAAGTTTTTTAAAACTTTTATAGGATTAAAGATAATATAATTTTAAGGCTTTTGGGGCAAATTTAAAAAAAATGTTAACGTATGAAAAAATTATGTAGGTTTTAAGATTTGTTTACGCAGTTCTCACAAAAAAATGGTGTTTTCGCAGGATCCTTCCCCTATATATATATATATATATATATATATATATATATATATATATATATATATATATATATATATATATATATATATATAGGGAAGGGTTCCGTGTAGACCCCTTAAATTTTATAGACCCCGTAGACCCCTATAAAACTCAATAAAAATAAAACTCAGTGTTGTAAATTTGGTTTTTTTTTATTACGATAAGCTTTTAAGAACCAAAAAAATAAATAAATAAATTAAAAAAATAAAAAAGTTAAAAATCGAACATTTTAAGACAATGAGTTTTAAAATAATGAGTTTTAAACGAAACACTGAGTTTTATTGAGTTTATTGAGTTTTAAACTCATTGATTTTTAAAACTAATTGTCTTAAAATGTTTAATTTTTAATGTTTTTCGTTTTTCTTTTTTTTAATTGTCTTTTTTTGTTCTTAAAATCTTATCGCAAATAAAAAAAAACTAAATTAACAAAACTGAGTTTTATTTTTAGTGAGTTTTAATGAGTTTTATAAGGGGTCTACGGGTCTACAAAAAATAAGGGGTCTACAAAAAATAAGGGGTCTACAAAAAATAAGGGGTCTACACGGATCTTTTACCTATATATATATATATATATATATATGGGTTAGGATCCTGCGAAAACACATTTTTTTTGTGAAAACTGCAAAAACACATATTAAAACTCATGTAACTTTTTCATACGTTAACGATTTTTCATAAAATTTGCGCCAAAAGTCTTAGAATTACGTTATCTCTAAATCTGGAGCAAAATATTAAAAAAAAACTGAACGTTTTTTTTTCCGATGTGATGCACATGTGCATCATATAATTAAAAAAAGTTATAAAATGTTAATTTTTTTCTTTAAATCTAAAGATAACACAACTATAAGATTTAGGGTGCAATTTCTTTTTAAACATATTAATGTATATCACATGTATGAGCGTTTTTTTTGGTATAATGCACATGTGCATCATTCAACAAAAACGTAAAAAAATTATGAAAATATATGACATATGATGCGACTAAGAAAAATAAAATATTAACTCATACTAAAAGTATAAGTTTTTTTTGTGATGCACATGTGCACCACACAAAAAGTATAAGTTTTATATATATATATATATATATATATATATATATATATATATATATATATATATAGAGGGAGAGGATTATTTGAGAACCAATTTGATTTGAGAACTAAAAAGAACTAATTTGAGCTACAAGTTTATTTACATGTATCCCCCTCCCATGAATTGTAGTGGTCCCCCCTGAAATTTGTGGTTGAGATTTAGTTCTCAAAAGTTCTCAACACAAAAAGTTCTCATTTGAACCTAACCATATATATATATATATATATATATATATATATATATATATATATATATATATATATATATAGTGAAAAGTTCATTGTAGACACCCTCATAAGTGTAGATAGGTAGACACCTTTTTTCACCATTAGATCTATTGATCTAATGGTTATGATTAATTTCTTTTTTCCTTTTTTTCCTTTTTCTCATTGTTCAGAAAATTTCATATGTGAAAACACATGTGAAATAAAGAAATTTCACATGTGAAATAGGGTGTCTACTTGTCTACACTTATGGGGGTGTCTACAATGAACCTCACCCTATACATACATATATATATATATATATATATATATATATATATATATATAGAGGAAGGATAAAATGAAAATCTCTTAGAGTTTGGAAAACCGTGAAAACCAAGCTAAAAAGTTTGTTTTTTGTTCTGATTTTTTTTTATGGTGACTCTCTAAGTTAAAAAAACCCCATTTATGCAATAAAGTAAAAAAAACGCATAGTAATTTTTTTTATATAATTTATAACCGATGTTACATATGTAACAGGGTAATGTTACATATGTAACATCGATTATAAAATATATATATATTTTTAAAAATTACTAGACGTTTTTTACTTTTTTGCATAAAGGGAGTTTTTTAACTTAGAGAGTCACCATAAAAAAAAATCGGAACAAAAAACGAATTTTTTAGCTTGGTTTTCACGGTTTTCCAAACTCGAAGAGGTTTCATTATATCCCCTCCTATATATATATATATATATATATATATATATATATATATATATACAAGAATGTTAAAATGGAAACCCTCTTGAGTGAAGGAAACCGTGAAACCTCTTCAAAAACGGGGTAAACATTTGTTTTTTTTTTCTCTCAATCTTTTATGGTGGTTCTTTAGGTTATAAACTACTTTTAAATGAAAAAAAATAAAAAAAACTCCTAGTAGATTTTAAAAAAAAAATATAAAAAAAGTAAATATTACATATGTTACTTTCGTGTGTACCGGTAAAAAACATAAAAGTAACACATGTTACTTTTTTTTTTAAAAAAATCTACAAGGTTTTTTTTTTTTAATTTTTTTCCATTTAAGGGTAGCCTATAACTTAAAGAAACACCATAAAAATATTAAGAAAAAAAAACATTTTTTTACCCCGTTTTTGAAGAGTTTCCACGGTTTCCTCAACTTAAAGGGTTTTTCATTTTACCCTTTCACTATATATATATATATATATATATATATATATATATATATATATATATATATATATATATATATATATATAGGGGAAGGATCCCACGAAAACCCTTTATATTGCGAAAACGCGAAAACCAATATTAAAACCTACATAACTTCATCATACGTTAATGTTTTTTCATAAAATTGGCGCCAAATGTCTTAGAATTACGTTATCTTCAATACTGGAAACAAATATTAAAAAAATTAACGGTTTTTTTTTTCATGTGATACACATGTGTATCACGTGTGATACACATGTGTATCGTCATCATTACTACTGCACAAAAACGAATTATCATGTGTAAAAACACTCCTTTTGTTAAAAACATATTAAAAATACCAAAACATTTATGGTATCAATGATAATGAAACATAGTGCACATGTGCAACATATAATTAAAAAAAGTTATAGTGTTATTTTTTCATTAGATATAAAGATAACATAACTATAAGACTTAAGGTGCAATTTCCTTTTAAAACTAGTAATGTATACCACATATATGAGGGTTTTTTTTTGGTGTGGTACACATGTGTATCATTAAAAAAACATAAAAAAAAATGACAGAAATATAACACATATGGTATATGGTGCGTCTTAGAGAAAACAAATATTAACTCATACTAAAGTATGAGTTTTTTTTGTGGTACACATGTGTATCACAGAAAAAAATAAAAAATAAAAAACGTTAACTTTTTATTTTTTATTTTTATAGAATTAAAGATAACATAATTATAAGACTTTTGGTGAAAATGTTTAAGAAATTTATTAACGTATGAAAAAGTTATGTTGGTTTTAAGATGGTTTTCGCGTTTTCGCAAAATATATGTGTTTTCGCATGATCCTTTCCCTATATATATATATATATGTATATATATATATATATATATATATATATATATATATATATATATAGAGGAAGGGTAGAATGAAAACTACCATGAGTTGGGAAAACTTTAAAAACTAATTATTGACCTTTGATCTTATGATCTAATGGATAAGCTTTTTCCTTGCTTTTTAAATTTAATTTTCTTAATTCCTTTACTTGTCTTTTTGTGGAAAAGGGTATAATAGGTAAATCATCAAAAGTCATTTTCTGAAGCTCTGCAACACCACTGTAAGAGACAACCCCATCACTCATCTTTGTTTCTTAGCTTTTTCCTCCATTCTTTCATTTTTCTTTTTTAAACTGCTCTTCATATAAAAAATCCATGTTTCTTTAATCTATTTGTTTTGTGAAATTATATTTCTTCATAGAGTTCGAAAGAGTGCCTGGAGTGCTGTTGGTTTTCCGACGAGGAAGTCCCAACCGACAATGATGACCCTTCTATTGGTCTGTTCCATCCTACAAAATCCTTTAAAACAAAGAGATTAGATCATAAGAACACAATGTGTTGGGCCAAAATAGTATGCCGGGGATTATGATACCAACGTAAGTACATATATTTTCAGAGCCAGGGATTATCTAAGTAATTTGTAACCGTTCAGATCTAATCGTGTAGGTAATGTGCCTACTACAATTCTTGCTTTGTTGATAATAGATCATATTGTTGTTCTTGCAGTGTAAATTTCAGCTTGCTACATGGAGAGATTAACAGAATAAGTAGCTACAAAGTATTCATTTGATAAGGTAGTGGTTGAATTTACTACTTTCATTTCTTAGACATCATGTTGCATTTTTTCTGATTTGAGACTAAATTTTGTAACAGGTTGGATTGCAGGTCCATTTTGATCAGGTAGTGGTAAAGCTACTACTTTCTTTGATTTAAGACGGGTAAACCCTGGATTAACAAACCTTAAGTTTACATGTTCAATACTTAAGAAACTTCTTTCTTTCATGGTATGTAGTTCAAGATCAATATCTAAAGTATGAATAGTCATTTGTCAGATGAGCCACCCCCAACTTCATGTTATTGATTCCTTGGCTAAAAGGGTTGATCCTACATTGAATGACATGTATCCTATTTCCCAATCTTAGTTGATTTTTTATATTTTGTGTTTTCAATGTTACATTTTCTGCAGAAAATAAATGAATTGATGTGTTCTTAGATGGCTTCTTTTTGTCCTTTTTATGACTATTGTTTTGTTTCTGTACAGGTTTTATACGAAGAAAATATGTGTGATGGTTAAGCTACACTATTTCATTTATTTGGCTCTTGATGAATACTCTTTATTAAATGATGATGATTGAAAGCTAGAACTAAAAGTCCCATGACACTATCATTGAGAGGTATGTGAAACCTTGCAAGGGATTTGGTGTTTGACGAAAGGGGGAATTCCCTATGATGGTTCTGTGTTATAATATGAGGAGTAATATGGGTTTATTATTAGCTTGGACTTGTTTACTTTAAAATAAGATTTGCTTTAGTATTCTACAATAGTGTAATATATGTAATTCCATATGATGGTTCTGTGTTATAATATGAAGTCTAGACTTTTTTTTAACTCCACTCTTGTTTTGCTATATACTTCATTATTTAGCATGTATTTAAAGTCGATTCATGTGAGTTTCTATTCCCTTTTTGTATTGTCACTTTTGATTGTATAATTATTCTATTAAATTAAAGATAGAACAAGTTTTATAACCTCACTTTATGAAGAATTTTTTCAGGAATAGGTTTTTTACCAATAAAGTTATCAATAATGGGAGTTGTTTTTTTTACATTTATAGCCATTTCGCACTTGGGAAGTGCGAAATTAGGCTCAGAATCTGGCTCGGACATGGAATTCTACAAACGAAGCAATGGAGGAATCCAGGTGGGACCATCTCGGACTTAGCAAGTGCGAAATTAAGTGATTAAGCCCAATTTCACACTTGAGAGGTGCGAAATGTCACATCATTATTGCTGGAAAAATTCGGATGGCACAAGCTTTATACTGAGCATTTATCACCAAATTACCACACAAACCAACAAATACCACCACCTACCATCCAAATTATTAATTAAATGCAGCAAGAACTTCAATATATGTTTTTTATTTTACCTACCTAACCTAATCCATTCCAATATAAATTACATCAACCTTCAATTAACACATACACGGTATAACTCAAACTTACCTCATCTTTCTCTTCAACTTTTTAGTGATTTGATGTTCTGGCCCATTTCGCAGTTGCTAAGTGTGAAATAGAGAAAAGATGGCTAATTTCGCACTTAGCAAGTGTGAAATGGGCCCACCTAAGATTCCTTCTTGGCTTCGTTTGTAGAATGACATGTTCGAGCTAGAATCGGAACCTAATTTCCCACTTGGGAAGTGCGAAATTACCATTTATGAAATATATATATATATATATATATATATATATATATATATATATATATATATATAACATCCATTCTTGTTAACTTTATAGGCAAAACGCCTATTTATGTAAAAAAATCATTTAGGAATGACAATAGATCGTGTATGAGATGGGTTTTTGGTGATCCTGGTCCAATGCCTGTTGGGTACCTATTGCTTGAGGTATTGGCAACAAACTTGGTAAAATTCAAGAGACATAACCTCTACGATTGATATAATGTTTGAGTGTGAGACTAATTGTATGAAAATGACACCTGACAAACAAAAGCAAATTATATATTATATATATATACTATAAACAAATTACAAGTTTAAATGAATTGTACTAAAATTTTACGACTAATCATGCCTATAAGAGTTTTTGGTTCAAACATAAAGTAATTTTTATTTGTTGGCATTATCTATACAAGTTTTGCACTCTGCGTATAACATTTAGGAGCAGGGGTATGCTTGCGTTAGTTATCTTAAATTATTAAAATTAGAGTTTATCTCAAGTTTATCCGATATGATTTCTGAAAGTTTTAGCCAAGTTTTGCACTCTGCGTAGGTTTTAAGATGGTTTCTTTGTTGCATGTACGTTTATATTACTCAAAGACTTGAATTCTTTATTAACTAGGAGAAGATGTTTTTTATTAAGTAGATAAGTTATAGGTACGTTTGTGTTTTCTTACTGTAAGTTTTATGATGATGTGTTTGCCTTATACACGCACAAGCTTATGTTATGCCCCTATATTTCAAGTCATATGATATGTCTTATGATCTAATCTCTATATAGAGGAAGGGTAGAATGAAAACTACCATGAGTTGGGAAAACTTTAAAAACTAATTATTGACCTTTGATCTTATGATCTAATGGATAAGCTTTTTCCTTGCTTTTTAAATTTAATTTTCTTAATTCCTTTACTTGTCTTTTTGTGGAAAAGGGTATAATAGGTAAATCATCAAAAGTCATTTTCTGAAGCTCTGCAACACCACTGTAAGAGACAACCCCATCACTCATCTTTGTTTCTTAGCTTTTTCCTCCATTCTTTCATTTTGCTTTTTTAAACTGCTCTTCAAATAAAAAATCCATGTTTCTTTAATCTATTTGTTTTGTGAAATTATATTTCTTCATAGAGTTCGAAAGAGTGCCTGGAGTGCTGTTGGTTTTCCGACGAGGAAGTCCCAGCCGACAATGATGACCCTTCTATGGTTTTGTTCTAACTCAGTTCCGACTCATCTTCAAATCAAGAAATTAGGTACGTTCATCTACAAATTTCAGATCTTGACAACTCGATTATTAGTGTAAGATCATTTTTTTTCCAGATCTCCTTTTCTAGCTCGCCTTTTTTAGATCGCGTATTGTGATTAATAGCATAAGATATTGTTTCGTGTTCATAAAATCGTTTTCTAGATCTACCTTTTAGAACTCGTTTTCTAGAGTAAGAGCGCATAAATCAATTCATGAAGTTACGAACTATTTTTTTTAAAAAAATAATGCGAATTAAACTTAATCATGAAGTTACGAACAAATTTTTCTTAAAGATAATGCTCCTCTGCTCCTCGCCGGAACACCAAGGTTTTGAACAATGATTGAGCATGGTAAATTTGGGGATTTTGCTATCCGAACATGACCATGAAGTTTGAGAACTGATTTCAGTAATTGAGGTAATGATATATTGTATTTTTTTACTCTTCCTAATTTTCCTCTTTTCAATTCAAAGTCCCTTTCTTGATTTTTCTTTTAATTTCTAATAAAGGTATAACATTAAAATTGCAATAACAAGCTCCTTTATTTTTTTTATTGTTATGTTTTTATTTGTTTATGTTGGTTATTTTTTAATTTAGTAAATCATATATAGTCTACAATTTCTCTGAGATTTTATGTTATACGAATTACATTATAATTTAGGTAATCACATTAGTTTTTATATTTTCAAATTACTATCTTATACTAGATTTTTTTTTTTGAGATTAATTTTAAGTATTTTAAGACTAACTTTATACTTTTTGTTTAAATAATTATATTAATGAAAAAGATGAATGCTTTCCTTTTTCTTTTGGATAGATTTGTATATTTTTAATCAGCTACTTATATCTATTTTCTTATCTAAATAAAATTATCTTCATAAAAAAATCAATTAAAGATAAGTTTTAGGATGTAATAAATTGATGTTACATATATAACTTCTAATATTACATATGTAACAGTCACTTAACTTCTGATATTATATATGTAAATTTACATATGTAAACTTGTCCTCCCTATGTAATTTTACATATGATTCATGTTTGAACTAATGAACACTTTTTTTTGTAGGTGAATGCATTTTTTTATGTGTCAAAGATGAAGATGGTTCATCAAGAACCAAGCATAATTACCTTTTATATTTTGTTGTTACATCTTATGCTACATGCTTCATATTGTAGTATTACATATGTAAATTTACTTACGTAACATACGTATGTAATATGTTTTAATACAATGTGTATTTCTAAGTAACTATTTGTTAATTTAGTTACATAATGATGTTACATATGTTAATATAACATGTTACATAAGTAATCTTACATATGTAGCCTCATAAAATATATTTTAATCGCATATCTAAACAACGATGTTACCTATGTAACTAAACAGTGATGTTCCATATGTAACTATATGTTAATTTAGTTACGTAATGATGTTACATATGTTAACTATATGTTAATTTATTAACAATGATGTGTCATCTCATTATCTATTTAAATTACATATAGAAACCCGTCCTCCATATGTAAATTTACATATGTTTTATGCTTGAACTAATAAACTTTTTTTTTTGTAGGTGAATGGATCTTTGTGTCAAAGATAAAGATGATTATCAAGAACGAAACATAATTAGCTTTTATATTTTGTTGTTAGGTTGTTGTATTTTTTTGTTAGGTTATTATATTTTGTAATCATTTTTTCGATATTTCGGTTTGTATGTAAACTTGTACTCCATATGTAAATTTAGCTATGTTTCATATGTCATCTCATTATGAATTTAAATTTACATACGTAAACTTGTCCTCCATACACTTAGAAAATACATATTATTTAAATGTTATGAGCTATAAATGTTATGTAAATAAATTTAAATTTTTTTTAATTTTATTCTATTCGACAATCGACAAGCTTTATTAAACCTTAATATTTGAGATAAATACTTTTCCTATCTTTTTTATCATTCATATTCTCGGTTATATAATGAAGAATTAATATATGACAAAATAATCTATGTATATGCAAATATATAATGTAATTTAAAAATTAAAATGAAATCAAAACAAAATAGAAAGGAAAAAAATAAATATTATTAGATGATAAAAATAATAAATATTTTTAAGCTAAAAAGCTTTCTTGTAAATCTGAGTAAAATTTATTGAAAATTGAAAAAAGGGAAGATGAATAAATAATATATATAATATAATCTTCATGAAAAGTAATTGTGCCATGCCTTTCTTTTTCTTTTGCACAGAAGATGCTTTTACTTTATGAGGTTGAAATGTCCAAATAGCCCTTGGAGGGAATATACCATTTGATTATGTGGTTGAATACTAGCCCTTAGATGAGTTTTGAAAGTTTTTCCAACTAGATTGAGTTTTCATATTAACCATCCCCTATATATATATATGTATATATATATATATATATATATATATATATATATATATATATATATATATACTAGTGGGGTACCCACGCGTTGCGGCTGGCGACAGTTTATAGAACATTATTTTTCATCTGTTCGCGCGTTTTGTGACAACGAAAATTTACAACGCGATATTCGTTTCTATTATCGTAATACGACGTGACGATAACTTATAATGTGGTACATATGCCTTCAATGGGGACAGCGACGGCGGTGACAATTTATAATACTTATGACATGTTTGTGTATGTAGCTTTCATGAAATTATGTGGGTTAAGATCGTGTGTTCTAATGCTTCAAGAGTTTTGAAAGAAAAAAATATAGGGAAATACTTATAAAACAAAAAACTTAACACCTATACATGTTAGCAGTAGGTTACACTTTTTTGCTACCTCTAAAATTATATGTATTTTAGTGAAACGTCAAACCAAACCTATCTCTCAGCTCCAGATAAAGGGGTATATGTTTTCCAAGTTTGACTCAATCTAGCAGCCATTGTGTTTGATGGTACGAATACGGGTCGGGTCAGATAATCAGGACATATCATATGACTTGAAATATAGGGGCATAACATAAGCTTGTGCGTGTATAAGGCAAACACATCATCATAAAACTTACAGTAATAAAACACAAACGTACCTATAACTTATCTACTTAATAAAAAACATCTTCTCCTAGTTAATAAAGAATTCAAGTCTTTGAATAATATAAACGTACATGCAACAAAGAAACCATCTTAAAACCTACGCAGAGTGCAAAACTTGGCTAAAACTTTCAGAAATCATATCGGATAAACTTGAGATAAACTCTAATTTTAATAATTTAAGATAACTAACGCAAGCATACCCCTGCTCCTAAATGTTATACGCAGAGTGCAAAACTTGTATAGATAATGCCAACAAATAAAAATTACTTTATGTTTGAACCAAAAACTCTTATAGGCATGATTAGTCGTAAAATTTTAGTACAATTCATTTAAACTTGTAATTTGTTTATAGTATATATATATAATATATAATTTGCTTTTGTTTGTCAGGTGTCATTTTCATACAATTAGTCTCACACTCAAACATTATATCAATCGTAGAGGTTATGTCTCTTGAATTTTACCAAGTTTGTTGCCAATACCTCAAGCAATAGGTACCCAACAGGCATTGGACCAGGATCACCAAAAACCCATCTCATACACGATCTATTGTCATTCCTAAATGATTCTTTTTCATAAATAGGCGTTTTGCCTATAAAGTTAACAAGAATGGATGTTATATATATATATATATATATATATATATATATATATATATATGGGTAAGGATATATTGAAAACCCACTTGAGTTGGAAAAACCATGAAAACTCTTCAAAAACGAGACCAAAAAGTTTTTTTTTTTTTAAATTTTTTTTAGTGATTCTTTGCCTTATATCGATCCCCATGGTGAAAAAAATCAAAAAACCGCCTAGGGTTTTTTTTTTAAAAAAATTTCCAAAATCTGGAATTTTTCACGTTACATATGTGAAAAAAGCCCAGTTACATATGTAAATTTCGCTTCTTACGTATGTAAATAAAACACTAATTATTTTTTTATAAAAATATTTCCTAGGCGCTTTTTTGATTTTTTTTCACCAAAAGTATTAAAATGGGATGTAGAATGTATAAAAAAATATATGAAAATAAAAACACGATTTTTTACCCCCGTTTTGGCCGAGATACTAAGTATATGCAAAAAAACGATTTTTTTAGAATTTTTAAAAAAAATCGAGTAGGCGTTTTTTTGATTTTTTTCAATAAAGGGGAGCTCTATAACATAGAGAACCACCATAAAAAAATTAGAAAAAAAAACGAATTTTTTACCCGTTTTTTGAAAAGTTTTCATGGTTTTTCCAACTCAAGTGGGTTTTCATTTTATCCTTTCTCTCTCTCTATATATATATATATATATATATATATATATATATATATATATATTTTCATAAATGGTAATTTCGCACTTCCCAAGTGGGAAATTAGGTTCCGATTCTGGCTCGAACATGTCATTCTACAAACGAAGCCAAGAAGGAATCTTAGGTGGGCCCATTTCACACTTGCCAAGTGCGAAATTAGCCATCTTTGCTCTATTTCACACTTAGCAACTGCGAAATGGGCCAAAACATCAAATCACTAAAAAGTTGAAGAGAAAGATGAGGTAAGTTTGAGTTATATCGTGTATGTGTTAATTGAAGGTTGATGTAATTTATATTGGAATGGATTAGGTTAGGTAGGTAAAATAAAAAAAATATATTGAAGTTCTTGCTGCATTTGATTAATAATTTGGATGGTAGGTGGTGGCATTTGTTGGTTTGTGTGGTAATTTGGTGATAAATGCTCAGTATAAAGCTTGTGCCATCCGAATTTTTCCAGCAATAATGATGTGACATTTCGCACCTCTCAAGTGTGAAATTGGGCTTAATCACTTAATTTCGCACTTGCTAAGTGCGAGATGGTCCACCTGGATTCCTCCATTGCTTCGTTTGTAGAATTCCATGTCCGAGCCAGATTCTGAGCCTAATTTCGCACTTCCCAAGTGCGAAATGGCTATAAATGTAAAAAAACAACTCCCATTATTGATAACTTTATTGGTAAAAAACCTATTCCTGAAAAAATTCTTCATAAAGTGAGGTTATAAAACTTGTTCTATCTTTAATTTAATAGAATAATTATACAATCAAAAGTGACAATACAAAAAGGGAATCGAAACTCACATGAATCGACTTTAAATACATGCTAAATCATGAAGTATATAGCAAAACAAGAGTGGAGTTAAAAAAAGTCTAGACTTCATATTATAACACAGAACCATCATATGGAATTACATATATTACACTATTGTAGAATACTAAAGCAAATCTTATTTTAAAGTAAACAAGTCCAAGCTAATAATAAACCCATATTACTCCTCATATTATAACACAGAACCATCATAGGGAATTCCCCCTTTCGTCAAACACCAAATCCCTTGCAAGGTTTCACATACCTCTCAATGATAGTGTCATGGGACTTTTAGTTCTAGCTTTCAATCATCATCATTTAATAAAGAGTATTCATCAAGAGCCAAATAAATGAAATAATGTAGCTTAACCATCACACATATTTTCTTCGTATAAAACCTGTACAGAAACAAAACAATAGTCATAAAAAGGACAAAAAGAAGCCATCTAAGAACACATCAATTCATGTATTTTCTGCAGAAAATGTAACATTGAAAACACAAAATATAAAAAATCAACTAAGATTGGGAAATAGGATACATGTCATTCAATGTAGGATCAACCCTTTTAGCCAAGGAATCAATAACATGAAGTTGGGGGTGGCTCATCTGACAAATGACTATTCATACTTTAGATATTGATCTTGAACTACATTCCATGAAAGAAAGAAGTTTCTTAAGTATTGAACATGTAAACTTAAGGTTTGTTAATCCAGGGTTTACCCGTCTTAAATCAAAGAAAGTAGTAGCTTTACCACTACCTGATCAAAATGGACCTGCAATCCAACCTGTTACAAAATTTAGTCTCAAATAAAAAAAATGCAACATGATGTCTAAGAAATGAAAGTAGTAAATTCAACCACTACCTTATCAAATGAATACTTTGTAGCTACTTATTCTGTTAATCTCTCCATGTAGCAAGCTGAAATTTACACTGCAAGAACAACAATATGATCTATTATCAACAAAGCAAGAACTGTAGTAGGCACATTACCTACACGATTAGATCTGAACGGTTACAAATTACTTAGATAATCCCTGGCTCTGAAAATATATGTACTTACGTTGGTATCATAATCCCCGGCATACTATTTTGGCCCAACACATTGTGTTCTTATGATCTAATCTCTTTGTTTTAAAGGATTTTGTAGGATGGAACAGACCAATTGGCAGGTCATGAGTCAATGAATTCAGGTTAGACAAAACTTATTTAACTATATTTATCTTCAAAAATAAGTAATGGAAAAATATCTTACTTTTAGAGAAGCTCA
This sequence comes from Deinandra increscens subsp. villosa, assembly GCA_039602395.1. Taxonomy (NCBI): domain Eukaryota; kingdom Viridiplantae; phylum Streptophyta; class Magnoliopsida; order Asterales; family Asteraceae; genus Deinandra; species Deinandra increscens. The sequence goes on along the minus strand of JBCNJP010000017.1, from coordinate 39,645,545 downwards.
ACCACTAAAAAACCATCAACATGTCGTTGTCCTCCCAGTTGGAACCATTTACAGATTGTACAAATATATACAATCAAATATAATTTTAAATTTATGAAAAAGGAGGATAATCGTAGTCAAAGATGCCACATCCACATTGGTGTTTGTATTTAAGCCATTTATATAATTTTGCATGTACCTATCAACCATAGTTAAACTTCTTAAACCTATCAATGTTATTATCGTAGTTTTAGCTATAAACTTACACTTACACCACAAAGAGTATGATGTCTAATCTCCAACTTTTTAGATAAACAAAGATCTGAGATAAATTAACTATATAAAAGAAAAGAAAAAAGAAATGGACCAGCCTCAAAACATGAGAATATTCATAAGGTAACAGATAAATTACAGATACAAATACTCATAGTCCTTAGAATACCAGCCATGCCAATCCCATATCCCAAACCAGGCATCTGATCTGCCTCATCAACAACCTGCAAAAAGGTAAATTTACAAATTGTGTTCTTAATTGACTTTCACATCAATATTACTAAATTCTTCGGATGACTTTGACAAGTTCTTACAAATGATGAATAAATCTCTTGAAAAGCATAGTTGTTGCACATACCAGTTCGCTTACTTGTTTTTAAGCAAGCCATCCTCAATTTTTTGTAGAACTAAGCTGAAGCACACAGATCTTGGACAAAAGCACACATGATTAATAACAAATGAAGAGTTGAGAGTTACAAAGTAAACAATATAGTCATCGTTAAAAAAAATTTAATCATTTAGTAGTCGTAGACTTGCACACCGAGATCAAATTCTTTTGAATCAACCAATGTTTGATACAACAGTTTTAAAATTATGCAACATTCAAAATTTCCCATATCATCTCCATTATTCTATTCTTTATGTTTAACAAAAAATATTTAGACAATAAAGTACAGAGACTGTCTATTTATTATTGATAGATAAACAAACAATGGCTACCTGACATATGTATTCTACATGGGTTCCATTCACAGTACCGGTAAAGAACAGCTGAAAAGGTTGTAAAGGAGATACATGCTCCTATTACCTGAAACAGAAACAAAGGAAGTCAATCGGAGAAAACTACAACCACATAACATATACGCCACATGGGTTCACCTGTTTTGTAGTTTTGTAGTAGCTCTTGAAACAGATCAAACAGATCATCGAAATTTGATGATGGATAATTCAACTATTCTCTTCAGACCATCTTCACACAAACCAATTATCTCTCAATAATCTTCTTCCTGAAAATCTCTTGATTGTAAACAAAAGGGTACCTGTAAGCGTTATCAGCCATTAAAGTATAGAACTTGGCACTAAATCATAGGAAATAAAGTTGTTAAGACACACACGAAATAATATAAAACGCAAAACAACCCAAATCGAATCAGTGAGATAAGCGCTTAGGGTTTACCTAAATTCTGTAAATCCCATCAGAAACCTAGATTTACAAAAACAATATCAAATACAGCGACACATCCGAGAGTGAGGACGATGGGGGCGATGAATGAAGAATCTTTGAATTACCACTCGAATCGCTTTCAGAGATGGAGTTGATCTGAAAAAAACCAACTGAAGAAAGAGTGAGGAAGATGGGAGCGATGATATGAGATCTATTTTTTTTAATTTCAAATATTGCAGAAGTACAATAGCTTCAGAAATTACAGGTGAAAGGGATCTCTGAATCTCTGGTTTGCATCAAAGGGGATCTCTGAATCTCTGCTAGCATCAAAAGAAAACTGATATCACCCTAAACTGGAGATTCACTTCTGCAAAAAGCCAAAAGGGGTCAAAAGCATATCGTGAACTGTGAATTGGTGGCCGGTTCATAATGAACACCGTAACTGGAAAGAAAAGAGAGGGGAATGATTTCTTGCTGTGATGACCGGAACGGGAAATAAGTGAAAAAGGGAACACATGATTGATGTTGGACCACAGTTTAGAAGAGGAAAGCGCCTTAAACTTAAGACGCTATATTTACCAAAATGCCCTCCAAGTTGAATATCCATTATATGGTAGTATATATATATATATATATATATATATATATATATATATATAGAGAGAGAGAGAGAGAGAGAGTAAGGTTCCTTGAAGAACTATTTTTATTTAAAAAACTTAAAAACTATTGAAAGTCCGACTATAACATACACTACCAAAACATACATAACTGCTAATTGATACACGTCTATGATAAAACTAAAGCAAATTCAAAATGATACAAATAATATGATAGATGAGCTAAAAATATGAGGTATAAAAACTTCCCAACCAACTATATTTGTCAAAATACGATATCTAATAAGTAGATTTATTAGATTATTCTAAGCAATATCATTTAGGCAAACTGTCATACATTGGAACACGAAGACATATGTTCCGACCAAACTATAAAAAACTTACTCAATAGTGGCGACAAATTTCGCCACTATTGACCCCCGGTGGTCGTCGCTATTACTCATTAGTGGCAACATGTCATCGCTATTGAGTCGCCACTATTTCCTGACCCTTATTGACCCCTGTCGTCGTTATTTCCTGTATTTCACCACTATTGCTCCCGGACCTAAAATACAAATTTTTCTTCGTATTTTATACATTTCCAGTGTGTCAAATATATACACTACCAAAACAACAAATTTCCATAATAACAAATACATACGTTACCATTTATAAGTATCATATCATGAAAAAATACATAACCCTTAGCTAGTTCCTAACAAGTTTGTAGATTCGTGGAGCGACGGATCGATTGCTAATCTAGTGATGACACGAAGAGTAAATTCAATGAGATTGTATTGATTCAAACTTGAGAGCATACACACACAGAAACACACACAGAATGTAGAGATATGACCAAGAGTTCTAACATTCTAAACAAGTTAACCTATTTATAGGTGACATCATTCTGTCCAACGAACCATCTAGCGAACCATTGGTTCAATGGCTCCGAACCAATGGTTCGTTGACCCTAAGACCCAACATAATGCTCTCACTTAGATTCAATACACGAGACACACTATAGCATATGATTTTGCTCTAACAAACTCCCCCTTAACGTGTAGTGTATCTATTCTAACTAAATCTCTAGTATTCAATCTTCAACATTGTTGTTTCCGATCTTCAACTTGAAATCTTGTCAGAAATAGAGCTTGCATGGCTGGATCAAACTTGATCTACATTTGAATTTTAATGATCCACTTGTGAAAAATACTTCAAACTCCCCCTTTCACCATGCTTGAGTCTTGACACGCAGAACCTGCAACTTCTGAAGACAAAAGTGCAGTTTCTATTTTGATTTACAAAAAAAAAAAATAAGAAGATTAATCTTGGCGCAAAACTTCTCTTTTGAGAATCCAAGATATTGATTTTGAGATTTTGAGTTTATATCAAGTGTCGATTGATAAAAAACAAATAAGAAACAAAATCTTTTTGGCTTTTAGAAACTTTAGATTAAAATACACCTAAAATCTTTTGAATTTTTCTGAAATGAAAACATAATTGCGATACCGAATTACACTCTAATTTTGGTTTGAGAAAGATAACTATCCAGGATCATATTGGTCACAATGCGCTGAACTATACTTCAATTTCAATTATTACAGCACATAAGCCATGCCAATTGTAGATATAATTTGTCCAACTTTAAACTCTTGCAGAATCATACTCATAACTTCTTACATTATTTAGGTATTGATTAGATTTGCTTTGACCAGTGTACCCCATACTATCAGACATATTCATATATGTTTCACATACTTTTCATGTGATTATACTTGCGAATTTCACAAAGTCTTTTGAATTCATAATATCGTCAACTGTATTCCATGCAAAAAGAAATAAGAACGTTAAATCGTCTGCCTTAAGGGCGATCTTTCGATACACAGATAAGGCCTCGGATTTAACAAAATAAGAAAATAAAAACAAGTTAATATTGTATAATTCAACAACAATCAGGTCGGTCTTGTGGACACGCAGAGAAAGTCCAATGAATTATACGAAACACCAAAGAAAATAAAGCAGATGCTCAAACGAACAACAATCAGGCCGATCTTCTGATACGCAAAGAAAGTCTGATCGTTTGAGAAAATAAAGAAAAACAAAAAACTTTAAATCTTTGTAAAATGAACAAATGTTTACACAGTGACTTCTCATTTTATTTTCACATATCTTTTCCTTGATATCTTGAAATACGCATCAAGATGTTGTCCACTAGGTCAAGCATCAGATTTAGTGTATATCACATTCGTATACTTTCTGATTTGCCGAGCCTATGTAGCAGATCGAACAATGATCTTATGGTTTTTTCATTTACTCTATCCGCGAGTCAGAAACGTTAGCCAATGCACCATCATTTCCGAATGATCAATTTCTCAATTTTAATCTTTTTCCAATTTTTATCTTTTGCATTGTCTTTTTCTCCCCCTAAAATGAAAAACTCTATTTTTGGATTTTTTATTCTAACAAAAACAAGACACTATTTTTGGATTTTTCAATTTTCTCCTCCTAAATATATACAACTATTACTTGTAAAACAAACTTAAAAGAAAGAAAATTGATCGACCAAACAGTGACATGTTGTAGTTTCAGTTTTTGAAAACACATTTTTTTTTAATCAAAAGTTTCTTTTGAAAGACTTTTTGAGAATGATAATACGTTGAAATGCTAAATTATGCAAGTTTCTCACTATCAGTAAGACACGCATGATAGGTCTTCTTGAATAAACCTGCAGACACCAGATAAAACATTAGTGGTTTTGGGATCGGCCTGAGTCAACAACCTCGGGTCGCTCGGTGTCTTCAACATGGTCTTTGATGATTTTGGAAACAACACGAGGTTTCCAGATCATGGGCGATTGAAAAATTTTTCAATGAATCCACAAAATTATTGACTTGCGTCTTGGCCCAATACGGCTTACTTGTTGATTTGAACATGGTCGGTTGTGGTTCATCAAAATCTGACCTTTTTCATTCACATATTTAGCAGTTTTGTTCACATAGGAGTGAGTGCTTGCATTCGTAGGACACTGAGCAACAAGATGTCCTGGTTTACGACATGCGTAACACTTTCTGTGAAAAAACATTAAAAGAACTGCTACCCAAATTTGTTTCTCATTAGAAAAACTCTTTTGATTTGTAAAAAGATTTGTAGCGTGAGAGTCATAAGAACCAAATGAATCAAAGAAGTCATCATAAACATCATACCTAGGAGATTCAGGTCATGATGAATAACTTGAACCACTTGAAGAACCTCTAGAATAATAATGATCATTCTTTGATTTGAACATATTCTGTTTCTTCTGTTTTGGTTGTTGCTTTTAATTCAAACCAGATTTATCAACCTTCTTCTTCTTCTTCTGTCGTGTTCGCTGAACTGGTTCTTCCTTAACTTCATAACCCAAGCCTTTGTGTTTGTAACCCAGAATCTTAGATGATCCAGATTGAGAACCGGAAGCACTCTTTTCATTAGCTGTTTTAGTAAATTTAGCTTTGATATCCTGCAGCTTGTTTTCAACAATCAATGATTTATCTGCTTCTGCCTCAGATGAAGTACTAGCAGACTTTTCAACCTTAACAAAAATCTTCTCATCCTCCACGAATGAGGATCCAAAATCAAACTTTGGAGCTTGTCTAGCTTCAAACTTCTTCTTGCCAGACTTAAATTTCTTCTTCTTTGCATGAACAAGAGTTGCAAACTATGAGTACTCATACATTTCGTCATTTGGATTAATTGGCGCATATGAGAAATTTGACATGTCAACCGGTGCGTGAACTTTGTGTAAATCTGCTTCTTTCACACTATCTTCACTCTTCTCCTGTCTGTATATATAATTCAGAAAGTAGGAGACAAATTGCAATTCTTCACTTGTTTTTGTAAATAAAGAATTTCAATTTTGAACTCTGAGATCTTCACTTGAGCATCCAACAACTCTTTCTGAGTAGCAATAAGTTTATCTGATAGATCATTGTATTCATATTTATGTCTTCTTTTCAAGTCACACTCTTCCAATAATTCTTCAGTAACCTTTTCCCATTTCTTCTTATAGTAATCAACATCTTTTCTTAAAACTTCGTTCTTATCTCGGAAAAGAACATTATCATCTCGAAGTTTTGAAAGTTCTTCTTGAAGACTAATTATTTTCTCAGCAGCTTCAACAACAATTTGATTTGCTTCGTATTTCAGTTGAACATGATAGCTTTTCTTAAACAAAACTTCAAGGTCTTCAGCAGCTTCTTTAGCTTCAGATTTAGCTTTTTCACATTCTTCCAACAACTTTTTCTTGTCTTTTAACAAGACCTCATTGAATTTTTCTAAATCAGCATATCGTTGTTGTGTACACTCCAAATCAGCTTTCACAACTTTGATTTCTTCAGTAATTAAACTATTACCCCTCAACAAAGATTCAATTTTTCTATTTGCAACAATGCACTCTTGACACTGAATGCACTCCGCCTTGTGCTCTATTGTGACAGTTTCAGTAGCATTTTCCACTACTGTTTCACATGAACGTACGTCAGAATTTGAACCAGTCAGTTCTTCATCACTATGTATAATTTTTTCAAGGAAAGCGGATTCATCAGGATACATTGTATAATACTTATTTTGAGAAGAATCATAAAGTGTAGAAGGTGAAGTCGTGTAAATGGAACACTTGGTAGCATCATTGGATTATTGTGCTTTCTTCTCAGAATTAGGACTATTTGAATTCTGAATTGTAGTTAATGCAACATGATCAGTACTCGCAGCTCGTCCCCAATCATATTCCTTATCAACTTAAGAAACCAAGGATTTTGGATCAGAAGCATTAACTTCTTTTTTATTATTACATTCATGGGAAAAATGTTCAAATTTTGAACACTTGAAACACTTAAACTTTGATATATCCAAGACAAGTTTTTCATTTGGATTAATTTCATTTTTACCAGTTTTGTGAAAGAATCTTCTAGCTCTTTCAGTTAGCATAGCCATCTGCCATCCCATATCTTATTCATTTAGATGATCCTCATCTAACTGTTTCAAATCATCTTTCAACAACTCAACATTCCCAATGTTACCAATTATTAAACCATAAGACGATGCTATTAAGGCAGATATTAATGCAGCATTTTCATCAGTTGAATTGGCAGAAATGCAGTCTGGGATGATTGATTTGGTATTGTAAAATTGCACCCTGGAGAATAACCATAATTCTCAGACTTTCCAGCAAGAAAAGAAGTAGTAGGGCCTTCATTGAAAATGTTTGACTTTTTAGCATTTATGGTCGAATCATTTTCACCATGATATGCAGCAGGATTTTGTACTCGTGCAGGAATGGATTTGTTCACATTCAATTCTATATCTCTGGCTTGTATCTTCTCAGTCAAACTATTGAATAGTAACCCTGAATATTCTTTATCATAAGTAATCATCATTAGATAATTTTCCCATTTTTAGGTAATGCCTCTAGTAACTTCTCTTTTAAATAAGCATCACTAAAGTCAATTCACTCAGCAAAAGTGAAAATATAGTAATAAGCTTTGAAATATCTTCATTTGGATAATGCTTGAAATTGTCGAATTCTTTCTTCAAAACCTTTTGCTTACTTTTCTTAAACTGATCTTTACCCTCCATCGTTTCTGTAATGAATCCCACAATTCTTTTGATGTAGTATAAGCAGAAAACTGAAGTAACAGATCTTTGGGTAATGCCATGGTTAAAGTTCCGCAAGCCTTTTGTTCAGCTTAATATGCTTTCTTTTGTTCAGTAGTCAGACTTCGTTTCACAATTGGCCTTCTAGTAGAACCAGTTGGATATTCATATTGATCAGTATAAGCTAACCAAAGATCGATATCATTAGTACCAACGTATGCCTCGAATCGTTTCGCTAAACTATGATAATCTTCCAATTTGAGAAACTTAGGAACTTTCTAACTCGTATGCCTCGAATCGTTTCGCCAAACTATGATAATCTTCCAATTTGAGAAACTTAGGAACTTTCTAACTTGTTCCTATTTCATTATCATAGTTAACAAGAGCTTTCATCATGTTTTGACTCGCTGAAAATGCTTGATAATCACTCATTTTGAAACTGCGATACCGAAAGCACAAATTTCAAACTGAAAAACGAGGGTCTTAAAAGTGGAATTTGGGTATCTAAACGGAGGGTACTAACCGTAAGGCATAAAAGCGTAGATCTTGTCGAGACGGTCGTTTTGGCTAGTATTGGGTTCCGTAACTCCAAACAGAACTCAAGTTACGTCAGTTTTAGTGAACCTTACTTTTTCAGCCCAACGAACCAACAATTTCCAGTGAACCAAATTCTCAGCGAACCAACTCCATACCGAATTCAATTCAGCGAACCAAAAACCTCTTGTTATGACCGAAAACTCAGCGAACCAATGATTTGAACGAACCAAGAACCCCTGGCGAACTAATTGGTATGCTATAACTGCTCCGAACCAATTTGAAGATTGCGTAGCGAACCAACTTGAAGATTGCCTAGCGAACCAAATGGTATGGCGAACCAACTAAGAAGATTTCCTAGCGAACCAATCACCGAACCAAAGGACTCATCCAGCGAACCAACATATTCAAGTAGCGAACCAACAGATTTAAGTGGCGAACCAGACTGAAAAGTTTGGATTTTCACAAATTTGAAGGTTTTGGACTAAAATTTGCGCTAGTAGGCAATGAAAATACACTAGGAACGTTTTAAAATCAAGTTTGACATCAGAAACACTCGGATTTGAGAAAATTTGATGAAAAATGATCAAAAACCCACTTTATCTCTCTAGAAATCTCAAAAATCACAGAATTTGATCAGCAAATGGAACCAGAAAGCTCTGATACCACTTGTAGAGACGTTGAGCGATGGATCGGTTGCTAATCTAGTGATTATGAGATGAATTCAATGACGCGAAGAGTAAATATAATGAGATTGTATTGATTCAAACTTGAGAGCATACACACACAGAAACACACATAGAGTGTAGAGATATGACCAAGAGTTCTAACATTCTAAACATGTCAACCTATTTATTGGTGACATCATTCTATCCAACTAACCATCTAGCAAACCATTGGTTCGCTGGCTCTGAACCAATGGTTTGGACCATGTTTCGTTGACCCTAAGACCCAACATAATGCTCTCACTTATATACAATACACGAGACACACTATAGCATAGGATTATGCTTTAACAAAGTTTAACAAATTAATATACATATGTACATGCAAACTAACAATTAGAACATAAAACTAAGTGATCGATGCCATCATTCTTCGCTGTCGTGGTGAGATCCCTCGTCGTCATCGTCGTGGTCTTCCTCATCGTCATCGTCATGGTCTTCTCGTCGTCTTCTTCGGTACCCAAATTTTGTGTTCCAACATTTAAACTCGTATATTGAGAAGATTGAAACGTTGGGTTTTGAAACAAACTTTTGCGTTAATCCTACAAAAATATACAAACATACAAGTTTCGAGTTATATGGGTCAAACTACTAACATTTAACAGATACTAACATTTATATACTTACTAAATTTACATATCTACTAACATTTACTTAATTAATCCCATACATAAGAAAACATACAAGTTTTGGGTCAAAACGGGTCATTTTACTCATGAACTTTACATATCTACTAACATTTACCAAATTAATACCATACATATACAAACATACAAGTTTCGGGTCAAACGGGTCATTTTTCATACATACATCTAGATGAAAAAAAGTGTCGAGTCAAATGGGTCAAACTACTAACATTTAACAATATTAACATCTAAAACAAATTGAATTGGTTTTGATTTTAAGAAAGCCAAAATTGAGCATTATGAGTAAACATTACCTTGAACACAGATTAGGAAGCCAAACTTGAGCAAACACCCAACATAGCTGTTGTTGAACGCACCAATTGGACCAAAAAACTTGAACGGAGGTGGTGGTCGAAGGGATGTGGGCGTCGAATGGAGGTTGTTTCAGGAGTTGTGTGGTGTTCACCGGAAATCGCCACGTACGGATGGAGAGAAAGGGATCAAGATTTCGGTGAGGGAAGATGGTTGAGAGGGATATACACCCACGATATTATTTTCAGGGCATTAGCGATGACACGTCACCGCTACTAGTGTCGTCGCTATTGATTCGTGTATGAGCGATCCCTAGCCATTAGATATTTAACATATTGGACGGTCATAATTATTGCAAAAAAAATGTATATGGATCGCATATCAATAGCGATGACACATCGTCACTAATAGTGTCGTCACTATTGGTGTCGCCACCACTAACCCCTTTTTCTTGTAGTGCGGTGACCCATGTAGATCCATGATTTAGTCCTAAAAGCAAAATAGTAACACATGCGGGAGGCACGTTGTAAATACACACGTGGAAGGATTCGTGCATTGTAACATCCCAATTTTCGTTACGTTTTGAGTGTATTATTATTTATGTCTTGTTTTGGGTTTTGGTTGAATAAGCGGGCTTAGAAATTTAGCTGAGTAGCGAAAAATATTTGTTACTAAGTAAAATTTAATAATTGATGGTTAATGAAGAGGAAAGTTGGAGGATTAAATGTGCAAATTAGAAATTTTGGCCTGAATTTATTGAAGTTGTAAACATGAAGGACTATAGTTGAAAATTGGGAACTAAAACAAGTCTGTGAAATTCCTCAGACTAAGATGTCGCGACCAGGAAAGGAAGAGAGGGAGGAGAACCATAGCTTGAAGTAATCTTCAAATTTAGAGCTTGTTAGTTGGAGATTTAAGAAGTAGTAGTCGAGATTTTCCATAGGAAGTCTCCTAGATCACCAATTCATCCTATAAAGCTGAGATTATTGTGAAGTAAGTGGTTGCTAGAATGTGGATTTTCATAGATGTCTTATGGAAACCAAAACTGAAGTAGGAAATTGATTATGTATGTGTATCTATGCTTATATTGTGTATAAGTTCTTGTTCCATGCTTGAAGTTGTGCATATTTAGTAAAGATTTGTGATGGGTGTTAATACCCGTCACCTAGAAATCGATGGCCATGGGGATGAGGTGATTGGTTTGGTTCAATTGCCTAGAGAAAACTTGTTAATTTGATGAAAGTGTTAATTTGTTCATGAGAGCTGAATTTGGTGTGTTTGAAATAAAGAATGGGGGTGATTGGGTGCCATGTATGTTACTTGATAGCTAGATCATCAAAAATGCACGTTCAAAGCGGGATGCGGCCTTACAAGTTGGTATGAGAGCCATGGTTTGAGGGACTCAATTTTCATGGGGGCACTTGAACTCAAACCAAGTGCTCGTGATATGGAAAGGGTGTCCGGTTCAAGGTTCGATCTTGTGACCCGGTAGTGATCCGAACTATATGTTGTGATATTAGTTGATGATTGTGTTGTAAGGACTCCTGTGGTGGTTGAGCCGAAACTGTGATTGATTGAAAAAGAGGAAAGATGTGATGATGGTACTAACCTATTGTAAATTTTTAGTTTACAATGGTTAATGAAGGTAACCCAGCTCCAGCTCTTAAAGAGCCCATGATTGCAAATATAGAGAAATTGATTGAGGATGAAGTAGAGGCCTCCGTGAAATCGGCAGTTCGATGGGCCAATTGAAAAAGGCCTTGATGGATGCATTAGAAAAGAAGCTGGAATCATTAAAGAAAGAATTTTTGATGGATCATAGCAGGAAGATGATAAAGGGAGGTGCACGTACGAAGATTTTTATGGCTTGTAAACCTCCCCTTTATGCTAGTGATGCGGATTCGATAGCATGTTATAGGTGCTAACAAAGATTGAAGCGGTATTCGAGCGGAGTCACAATGATCCGGCAGATCAAGTGATGTTTGCAACTGAGTAACTCCGGTCGTATGCGTGGGATATGACTGGGGCAGATAAAGGGAAAGAGGCTATAAAGGCCATGACGTGGGAAGAATTCAAGGAGGCATTTTCAATGTATCATAGCCCCCCAAGCTGATGTGAATAAGATACAAGACGAACTCATGTAGTTCCGCCAAAAGAAGTGGTAATCGATTGGGGAAGTAATTAGTTACTTCTTGTATAGGGTGAAATTTTGTAAAGAGCTGTTGAAAACTGAAAAGCAAAGGTGTACCAATTCAACAATATGCTACATGCTGATTCAGGGAGTTCATAAACGCTTCCAAATGTGCAACTCTCGAGGAGCTAATCAATTCTTATCGGGATAGAGAGTTGGAAATGAGGATGCAGGTAGAGAGGGTTGAAAAGAGGGGAGCGGAAAGTAGCTCCACCCCAAGCAAGAGACCAAGGGTGAATGAGTCACCCAAGAAAGCTGAAGGTAAGAAAAGTGGATCATCGGATTGTCCACACTGCGGGAGGGTGCACAAAGGGGAATGTTTTCTGTTAACAAAGCAGTGTTATGGGAGTGGACAGACGGGCCATCAGATAGCTCAATGTCCCAGTCCCGCACGATTGTGTTTCGGATGCGGAAGAAGGGCCACAAAAAGAGTGAATGCCCAAACCCGGACTCGGGGGCAGGGCAAAGCCAGAAATTCCTCGGGCAAAAGGAAGATCTTATCAACTGACTGTGGAGGAAGGGAAGGTGGACCTAGGGGTAGTGACATGTATTTTGCTTGTTAATTATATCCCTGCATATGCATTTTTGATACGGGTGCGTGTAGATCGTTTATTTCTAATGATTTTACTCGTCACACCTCTTTGTTATTACTAAGCCCTCTATTCCTCTAGAAGTTAAAATAGCGGATAATAAGAGTGTTTTAGTCTTCGATATATATCGTGATTGTAAAATCTCCATAGAAGGTGAAGACTATTTGCTTGATTTAATACCGATGATGATGGAATTCAAGGTGATAGTAGGAATACAGTGGTTATCTAAATACCAAGCCAACATGGTGTGTTACCGCAAGGTAAATGAATTTACGTCACCAAGCAGGAAGGAGGTTGTTGTTCAAGGTGGTTGTGTTCACTAATGGAGGTGAGGAAATACATCCAACGCGGATGTAAATCCTATTTTGCTTATGTGGTGGATACAAAGATGGAGAGTAATAAAGCAGAAGAGGTGCCGGTCGTGCATGAATTTTAAGATGTGTTGTTCTAGAAGACCTCCCCGATATACCACTGAATAGAGAGGTGGAATTCCATATTGATTTGGTACCTAGGGCCAACCCGTGGCTAGGGCCCCATATCGTTTAGCGCCTACAGAGATGCAAAAACTAATGAAGCAGTTGCAGGAATTTCTTGATAAAGGGTTCATTTGGATAAGTGTATCCCCTTGGGGCGCACCGGTGTTATTTATTAAGAAGAATGACGGGAGTCTAAGGATGTGCATAGACTACCATGAGCTGAACAAGCTGACCGTGAAGAATATGTACCCCTTACCACACATTGATGATTTGTTTGACCAATTACAATGTGCGAGCTGGTTTACAAAGATTAACTTGAGTTCATGATATCACCAATTGAATGTGAGAGAGGAGGATGTCCTGAAGACGGCATTACGAACGCGTGGGCATTACAAGTTCCTAGTAATGTCTTTTGGATTGACTAAGACAACAGCGGCTTTCTTGGATCAAATGAATCGCGTATGAAAGCCGATGCTGGATCATTCAGTCATTGTGTTCATCGATGATATTTTAGTGTATCCACGGAGAGAGGAAGAACATGTTAAACGTTTATGAGAAGTGTTTTAACACTAAGGCAGGAAAGATTGTATGCGAATTTCTCAAAATGTGCCTTCTGGTTACGGGAGGTACACTTTTTGGGACATGTGGTGTATACGGAGGGAGTATTGGTGGACCCTTCAAAGGTCAAAGCGGTGGCAGGATGGAAGACACCTAAGAACCGACTGGAAATACAAAGTTTCTTAGGGTTGGCGAGCTATTACAGGAGGTTCGTCCAAGATTTCTCTAAGAAAGCCTCTCCATTAACCCGACTAACGAGATAAGATGTGAAATTTGAGTGGGGAAAAAAGCAAGAAGTGTCCTTTTAGACCTAAAGGAAAGGTTAACCCATGCTCCGATGCTAACCTTACCTAATGGGACATATGATTTAGTGGTATATTCGGATATGTCGTATCTCGGCCTTAGATGCATACTTATGCAACGAGGAAAGGTAATAGCGTATGCTTCGAGATAGCTCAAGACTCATGAGGCCAAATACCCAACTCATGATCTTGAGTTAGCCACGGTGGTGTTCGATTTACAAATCTGGCGACATTACTTGTATGGTGTTAAATGCACCATTTATACTGATCATAAGAGCTTGAAATATTTCTTCGATCAGAATGAGCGAAACATGAGGCAGATGAGGTAGTTAGAGCTAATTAAAGATTATGATCGTTAAATTCACTGTCATCCTGGGAAGGTTAATGTGGTGGCGGATGCATTAAGCAGAAAAGGAGTTTTAACTCCCATAAAGGTGAAGTCTATGAAGCTGATTGTGACGTCTTGATTCAAATAAGAGTGCGCAAGAGGAAGCACTAAAGGAGGAGAATTGGAAGAAAGAGCGGATAAAGGGGAGCGGTAAAAGACTTAGTCCACGAGGATGATGACCTTAGATATCGATTCGGGCGGTTATGGGTTACTAATACTTGTGGTGTGAAGGAATTACTGTTAGAGGAGGCTCATAAGTCTCATTATTCAATTCATCTGGGAGCCACAAAAATGTATCATGATTTAAAACATGAATATTGGTGGCCCGATATGAAGAAGAACATTGTTAAGTATGTGAAGAAATGTGTAACTTGCCTCCAAGTCAAATCAGAACATCAGAAGCCCTATGGAAAGCTACAACCATTAGAGATACCAGTATGGAAGTGAGAGCATATCACGATGGACTTACTCACCGGATTGCCAAGGACGATAAGGAAAGCTGATCCTATACGGGTAATTATGGATAAACTGACTAAGAGTGCCCACTTTGTACCCATTAGAGAATCTTATAACGCGTAAAGGATGGCCGAAAACTTTATAAAGAAGATATTTTCACTTCATGGCATACCCGTGTCGATAACATCTTATTGGGTCACGCGTTTACGTCCCAGTGCTGGCAGGATTTTTAGAGGATTATGGGTGACTGCATTTTAGTACCCCATACCATTCTCAGACGGACGAGCAGAGTGAGAGAACTATTCAGACGTTAGAAGACATGTTGTGGGCATGTGTCTTAGACTTTAGGGATAGTTGGGATAAGTGTTTGCATCTTGTGAAATTTTCATACAATAATAGCTATCAGGCAAGCATTGGTATGCCTCCATGTGAGATGTTGTATGGTAGGAAATGCAGAACCCCTTTGTGTTGGGGTGAAGTAGGCCAAAGGAAATTGACTCACAAGGATGTGGTCAAGGACACTACTGAAAAGGTTGATATTATTAGGGCGCATTTAAAGGTTGCCCAGGATGGTCAGAAATCGTATACAGACCGTAGGTGTAGGCCTATTGAATTTGAAGAAGGAGATCATATGTTGTTAAAGGTATCTCTGTTGAAGGGGGTGATTAGATTTAGGAAAATAGGTAAGTTGAGCCCAAGGTTCATCTACCCCTTTAGAATCATTTCCCGAGTGGGACAAGTGGCCTACCGATTAGACCTTCCTGACGAGCTTAGGGGTATACATGACACTTTCCACGTGTCTAAGCTAAGAAAATACTTAGCGGATGAGACTGCTTATGTGCCATTGGATGATATCGTGATAGATGATCAGCTGAAATTATGTGGAAAGGCAGATTTTATTCTTGACCACAAAATTAAGCAGGTTAGGAATAAAGAGATAGAGTAAGTAAAGGTAAAGTAGGAGCACTAGAAAGGGTTGGACACCCTGTGGGAGTCCGAGGAGGAAATGAGAAGATACTACCTCTACCTTTTCGGTATTTACTTTTTGTTTCGAGGACGAAATCCCTTAAGGGGAGTGGGATTGTAACATCCTGAATTTTGTTATGTTTTGAGTGTATTATTTTATTTATGTCTTATTTTGGGTTTTTTGTTGAATAAGCGGGTTTAGAAATTTAGCCGAGTTATCTAGCAGAAAATATTCGTTACTAAGTTAAATTTGGTAATTAATGGTAATCAAGAGGAAAGTTGGAGGATTAATGTAATTTAGAAATTTTGGCCTGAACTTATAAAAGTTGTAAACATGAAGGAATATAGCTGGAAGTTCGGAATTAAAACAAGTATGGGAATTTCCCCAGACTTAGATGTCGCAACCAGGAAGGGAGGAAATGGAGGAGAACCCTAGCTTGGAGTAATCTTCAAAATTGGAGCTTGTTAGTTGGAGATTTAAGAAGTGGGAGTAGAGATTTTCCATAGGAAGGCTTCTAGATCACAAATCCATCCTCTAAACTTGAGATTATTATGAAGTAATTGGTTGCTAGAATGTGTAGTTTCATAAATTCTTATGGAAACCAAAATTGAAGTAGGAAAATGATTATGTATGTGTATCTATGCTTAGATTGTGTATAAGGTTTTGTTGCATGCTTGAAATTGTGCATATTTAGTAGAGATTTATGGTGGGTGCTAATACCCATCACTTAGAAATTGGTGACCACTAGGGATAGCAATGGGGCGGGTTTCAGTAATCCCAACCCCATACCTGATTATAAAAGTATGTCCCATACCCGGCCCAAAATCCGTCGGGTTTCTAGCGGGTATATACCCATCGGGTATCGGGTATACCCGTGGGTTTCGGGCATACCCGTCGGGTGCATATCGGCTAACTATTAGTTTATATTTATCATAATTTTGATAAAATATCTCAAATAACTAAACATATATAGTTTTAATAATATGTAAATCAATGTTTTTAACAAATAAAAAATAGATAAATAAAATCATAAAATACATACGTAAAATAAATAAATAAAACAATGAAAAATGTAGCGGGTATATATTATCGGGTAATCGGGACGGGTAAGCGGGTATATCATCAAATCCCATACCTGTTCCATACCCACAAAAATAATCAAAAGTAATCCCATACCCGATTACCCGACCCCATACCCGTCCCATTTTATGTCGGGTTTCGGGTTTTCCTATCGGGTTCGGGTTGCATTGCCATCCCTAGTGGCCACAGGGATGAGGTGATTGGTTTGGTTAAATTGACTGGAAAAAGCTTGTTGATTTTATGGAAGTGTTAATTTGTTCATAAGAGCTGAACTTGGTGTGTTTGAAATCAAGAATGGGGTGATTGGGTGCCATGTATGTTACTTGATAGCTAGATCATCAAGAATGCATTTTAGGTGTTTGATGAAAAGCTTGAACGAGAGTGATAACTTATATAGGCTGAATTCATGAATTTGATTAGGTGATGGAATGTAAATAGTGTGAATTATGAACGAGGAATGGAGAATTTAATCATTAATGTGATTATAGGTGAATCAAGTGGACACGCGAGTCATCAACGAGAAGGGAAGGCGAAATCCTAAAGGTAACACGTAACGGGTTCAATTATGGTATGTAATTAACTATGGTTGTGAATTCGTATTGATATAGTAATACATTGCACACTTGAGATTGAACTGATGGTGAGGTAGATGTGGAAATTAGTCATGATACATGATCCAATTGAGGAATGATAATTTTGACCCGTCTGGGTTGAGGTGGAAATTCGTGGGCAAGATGAGGGCCTATGAGAGTTTATGGTCCTAAAATTTTCCCTACGAATAAGTAAGCGACTTGACACAAGCATACTTGTGTCACGAGAAAGTGCAAGTTGAAAATGCGACGTGTGAAGGCAAGATAAACTAGCAGCCGCATAGTTAGGGTTTTAACGAGTCAAACAGATTGGGAGAAGGTGCCATCAACATCCGGATTTATGGTCCAAAAATAATTTTTGGTGAGTTGAGTAACAAAACATTGTGTTGCAGGTATTAGAGGGTTCCTATCATTTAAAAATGAGTCTTGGAAGGAAAAGCTAGAGTTAAGCTGAAAAAGGGTGAAAAATGACTAGGTATGGAGAATTCTACCAAGAGCCCTAGAAATGTGTCTACAAGAGTATTGCTTGGAGCATACACCAAAGTAGGCGGTACGCATGCGATTCCAAGCGATACGCCTAGATTGACTAAAATTCTAGGCCATACGCTTGGAACTCACGTTTAAAATTTTGATTTGTTTCTTGATAAAAAGAGTATTATTATGTATTTTGTTGTCATATGTTTTCAATACTAATGTGTTACTAATATCGTCGATAGGTAAACCTTAGAAAGTTGATCAGGGTCGAACCGAGAGGCTCAAGGAACCGAGCACCCCTTTCTTTTGAGACAATGGCAGTTATTTTGTAAATGAAAAATGTATGAAGCTACTCTGATGAGTGAAGCTTAAATATGTTCAAAATGTGTGTGATGATAACCGAATATATGGGATTTTTTGAATTACTTAAAGAATGAAAATTTCAAATTTAATTTTTCTAATACTTAAATGCACGTTTAAAGCGGATGGGGCCTTACATGCGTTGCGACGGGAAATGACGTACTTATATACGATATAGAGATTCTTTTACATGAAAATCGGCACGCGTTGCTTTCTGTGTATATTAAAGAATATAATCTTAAACGTTTTTAGATATAAGAACTTATAAAATAGTTCATAAATAGAGTAAACATTAAGCACTTCATTGCATACGGTTTATTATAAGACACAATGAACAAACAAAAATACATGTAAAGTGTGTAAGATAGAGATGAAGTTTTCAATCTAGGCATGCATCAAATTTTCTTCGTATCCTCAAGGTCATCACATATGGGGAAGAATTATGTCTTAGATAGAAATGTATATTTTAAATAAATGTATATCTCGTATATTTTATGTAGGTAGTTTAGAATGATTTGGTTTCCATATATCTCTAACTATATATATTGTGTATATTTATCCTCTTGGTTAATAGAAAATACATACAATTGTTCAAACCTTTAACAAATTGAACGGTCAGAATTAGTTGCAAAAAAATGTATGTGGATCACATATCAATAGTGTCGACACGTCGCCGCTAATAGTGTCATCGCTATTCCTGTCGCCACTACTAACCCCTTTTTCTTTTAGTTGATGACCCATGTAGATCCATGATTTAGTCCTAAAAGAAATACAGTAACATATGAAGTAAAATGTTGCACACGCACGCAGTGAACCACGCCTGTTGCATACACATGCAGGAGGACCCTGGAAAATACACACGTGGAAGGACTTATGCTTTGCGACGGGAAATGAGATGCTTATATACGAAATAAAGATCCATCTACATTAAAATTGGTGCCCATTGCTTTCTGTGTATATCAAAGAATATAATCTTGAACGTTTATAGATATAAGAACTTATAAATAGTTTCATAAATTGAGTAAACATTAAGAACTTAATTGCATAGGGTTTATCATAAAACATAATGAAAAAAAAATATATGTAACTTTTTTTTTCAGTGGAAAAGGGGATTGAAAAGTGGGTAAGATAGAGATGTAGTTTTCAATCTGGGCATGCATCAACTTTTCTTGTATCCTCAAGGTTATCACATGTGGGGAAGAATTATGTCTTAGATAGGAATGTATATTTCTAATAAATGTATGTCTCGTATATTTTGTAGGTAGTTTAGAATGATCTGGTTTTCATATATCTCTCATTGTGTTGTGTATATTTATCCTCTTAGTTAATTGAGATTACATACAATTATTCAAACCTTTAACGTATCTGACGGTCAGAATTAGTTGCAAAAAATTGTATATGGATCGCATATCAATAGCAATGACACATCGCCGATAATAGTGTTGCTACTACTAACCCCTTTTCCTTGTAGTGTGATGACCCATGTAGATGCATGATTTAGTCATAAAAGAAATACAGTAACATATGAAGTAAAATGCTACACACGTAGAGGACCCCGTCCATCGCATACACATGTGGGAGGACCCGTTGCAAATACACATCTGGAAGGACTCATGTGACAACCGGCAATTTCCTAGGTTAACCCCGTTACTAACTTGTGTTATATTTCAATAACGTCCATTAATGTCCGTTACCTCAGTTAACTAGAATAGTTAATAGTTACACAGACACTGCACATGAGTCTGGACGGCGATTAACTAACTTGAACAATTATAAATTTATGATTTTATGAAAATCATATTTCTTGATTTCATGCGAACACTTCATCATTTTATGTGACGAATACATTATGAGTTTGTGTTTTATATATGTGCATAAACACAATTGCATTTCACGATTTTATTTGTCACGTGTCACATAACCACATATGGTTTTACGATTAGAACGTCCTTGGTATTCCGCTTAGTAATCTATGATTTTATGTGATCTAAGCGGATAATTATAGATCGTGATCTATGATTTTATGTGGTCGTTTAAGTTTATATTTCTCATAAACGTCATGTATTAGAGGGTGTTGGGATGCATGCACTCGTTTGATCATCGTTTACGTTTTCCGTTAAACTTTGTTAGTCTCGTTATCCTCTTATAAACCTAAGGGACTATTTCTATCATTTACTAAAACATATTTTGGCTACACAAACCTGCGAGGACCTAACTCGTAATTACCCAAACCTGTTTCCTTATTGTGTATATTGGGGAGGACTGATTGTGTAAATTCACAATAGTTGATTATTAACACCTCAAGTAGCAACTACCGACGGTAGCGCTTCAAACCGTAACCGACCTCAACCTCAATTCAATCCCGATTAACTCTCAATTATGTCTACATTTGATGGTACTGATCGACTCCCCACCTCATCATTAAAGCACATTCACACCGAGTTCGTCCCTGTTGCTCTTGTCCCTTTTTCCTTCTTCTTTATTCTTTTCCGGCAAACTCATAGTATCCGGCCAACCAGGCACTATTTCACCTCCATTCGCACATCACGGTGGTCGCCACCCTCTGCCAAGCGACCCCGTAGCAACGAATTTGGGCACGGGGCACTATCGGGTGGTACGGGTAGAGACTTTCGGCTTCGTTTCGGCGTCAAGAACTTGTCAAGAATCATCTCAAACTCGAGGTAATTACTTCTTGGTGTTAGTCGCACATTTTTCTTCATTTTATTTCCGGTTTCGCGATTTTTCGGTGACCGGAATAAAACTCCGGCCACCGAAGTTATGGGGAAGATGATGACACCATTACAGAACTGCTTATATAATTAAGATACTGAGTATCAACATCAGCGCTGGGTAGCGCAGTTGGTTAGCGCGACGGTTGGAGACCGAGAGGTCTCTGGTTCGAATCCGTCCAGCCCAAACCTTTTATTTGTTTTTCAAGCCAGTTTTCCCTGTCACTGATGAATAAAACCCATGGGTCGCGAACCTGTTATCAAACCAAGTGCCTAGCCCAATGGTTTAGGCGCTGTATTACAACATTCAGGTCACGGGTTCGAGTCCCGTGACCACCATTCCTGCTCTTTTAATTTTTTTAGGGATTTCAATCATTCCTTGATCTAAAACCCAACATTACTATTATATGTCTATTAAGTTTTGTCCCGTGAAGTTTCCGTAGACCCCGTTTGCGAGCTCGTTGAATTTTTATTTTATGAAAAACATTATGATTTATATGGATCAAAATTTTGTAGTCTCGTTATTATTAATATAAATTAAGTTTTAAAACATAGAAAAATAGATATATTTGATTTATTGTCATGCGAGCGTTTTAAAACTTTTCTTTAAACTCTTGAAACTTTGACACGACATATAAATATATATATTGGACGTTTTATTTTTCACACTTTTGACTACAACCCGATATCTATATTTATGAACATATATGTTGTCCGATCATCTCTACATTTATTATTTGGAATAACGTACGCACATTGATTTTTGTGAATCTTTGTGTCCTTGATTTAATGTCATTTGTGACTACCTTCGAACAAACGATTTTTATCATGTGTTGAATTTGTCATCTCCGTCATATTTGGAACTACTTGTTATCAATACAGTCGTCTAGGTTATGTTACTCATGTGCAGACACACACTTACGTATGTAAAATCGATAGGTGCTCGGTAGTTACGCAAGACTCAAAGTTTACTAAACTGTAGCAGCGCACCCTAAGGTGAGTTACACAACCATTACGTTACGTCCGGTTTTGGACGTTAACACACGCAAACACGTTACACCCGGGTTAGGGTGATAACATGACAACTATTATGTATGATTAAAGTAGAAATCCTGTATATATCATATGTTCACGTAAAATGCTTTATCTTTGAAAGTCCTTACTTATCGAACCGTTAATAGCAAATTGCGAGGGGATATTGGGTAGTACTACTGGGGTCTGACAAACCCCACTCAGCGGGCACGAGATGCACCACCCGACTGGCGGTCGGACTGAGGACAATGTCAGCCTAACTTACCGTGATCAAGTAGACACGGGGAAGACAAAACACGTAAGGAATTATTCCTACAACTAATTGGTCAGCTTCGGTTGCGAACATTTTAGTGACATGAACTTAGGCTCGCTACCTACGATATGGATTGTACTTGTAATATACATACTTACATACGAATAATGACTGTTGTATTCGTACTGCATACTTATACTAGATATACTTATGTGCTTATGTGAACTCACCAACATTAGTTGACACATGCTTGTTGTGCATGCTTTGCAGGACACTAGGAGTATCGGATTTTTGGGCACGTATGTTGGCTAAAACCTGTTATTTTGGGAATTTGTTTTCAAACCTTTTCAACTTGAGCTGGTATTTACTTATCGGGCACTTGTTTTGCGCAACATAACTTTTATGAGCTTCCGCTAAACTTTAACTCTGGTTTTGATATTTCCCGTTTGGAAACATATTTACATTTTAAACCCTTAACTTATGTTTAATGTAACTAATGACTCGGGTCCTGGTCTGGTTCACACCCCACACGGTAAAACTCCGTTAGTGGAAATTGGGGGTGTGACAGATTGGTATCAGTGCCCTTGGTTGCAGAGAACTAGAATTTTCAAAAATTCTAAACTGTAATTGTATTTGAACATTAGTAACAACAATTCCTAAAAATGTTTTTTTTCTTTTCGCGTGCCAAAAATCAATTACTCACATTAGGTTGTTTTTCTTTTGTTTGTGTCTGTCTGGGTTCTGACAGTATGGCACCACACGACAACACGAGGGGTTAGGGAAAGAAATTGCCAGCGAATAGTCATCATCCTCAAACCAACAAGGCCGCGAGCCTGGGCAGCCTGAGCACACGATAATAGACTCCCTTCGGGATCAGTACATACGTCCTGATAGGTGTGCACAAGAAGATTACAGCTGGCTGAGTCCGACAACATATCGGCTGCTTGATATGTTTCATGTGCCAGACAGGGTTGACCTACGCTTTGATTTGCAGCGGGTCATTGCGGGACTGATAACAACCTATGACAACACTCTTGGAGAAACCAGACAAAATTTCATTAGCAATCGCACACGCGATAGAGAAATCGAGCGATTACGGACTGATCAGAGGGAGTGGGATACCTACCATTACAACTTGTTCCAAGGGGTAATGGGTATCCGTGATAGGGTCACTAAGCTTTAGTCGCGACCTAATCCAGCAGATTTGGAGCATGGACTGCATCAAGCACAACATCAGATTACTGCACTCCAACATTCTAATGCAGCACTTCAACATTCCAACACGGCACTAGCGGCACAGGTCGCCGCCCTCTAAGCTCAAATGGCAGCCCTGCAGGTTCAAGGTGCTCCAGTTCAGGAAGAAGAGGAGGGACCTTTTGAGGAGGAGCCTCAAGAGGACATGGAGGAAGAACCAGATGTTATTGATCCTTGATCTAATATGTCTTCTTTATCTTCTATTTTGTTACTTTGAAATAAATGTGACTGGGTGTTCATATTATTTTGAATGTTTTCAAATATTGAGATACATTATGGTTGGATTTTAATTTTGTAATGGATATTACATCTTTATTTTTCCAATGTGATTTGAAAATTTATGTCATGTGATGGATGGATGCATGAATAATTGTTTAGTGCTTAATGCAATTAATATTGGATATATTAATTACTTGGTTGTATGCGTTCTAACGTATATATGAAATTAATATTGGGTAAATTAATCATTGAAATGTTTGTATGGTAAACAGAACCATGGCTGAACACCTCACAACAGCTCAGATCCAAGCCTTGATAAATGAAAACGTTGCGGCTCATGCACAAGGAAACAACAACGGTGGTAAGTAAAAACAGACGAAAAATTGAGTACATTTTTTCTCACCCTCAAAAATTATTCTCTAAAATAATTTTTTGAAACAAATCAAGCCCAGCTCAGTGCACCTTCAAAACTTACATGGATTGTAAGCCACTCACATTCAAGGGTGATGAAGGAGCCGTGGGTCTGCTACGATGGCTTGAAAAATCGGAAAAGGTGTTCTCAATGTGCAACTGCCCAGTTGTGAATCGGGTCAATTTCACAACCGCTACACTCGAGGGAGCTGCCCTCACATGGTGGAATGCACAAATCCAAATGCTAGGGCTTGACGCAGCGAATGTTATGACTTGGCAGGAATTTAAGGATGCCATGATGGAGGAGTATTGTCCTCGCGACCAGGTCAAAAGGTTGGAAGGTGAGTTCCAGAACTTGAAAATGGTAAGTTGCGAGGTTGAAGAGTACTCTGCTCGCTACCATGAGTACGCGTTGTTGTGTACTACGATGGTTGATGCAGACTTCAAAAGGATTGAAAGGTACGTGGATGGGTTAGCTCCACAGATCAAGGGGATGGTTACTGCCTCAAACCCTGCAAATGTGTAGAATGCTATAAGGTTGGCCCATAAGCTGACTGACCAGGCCTCAGAGCAAGGAACTTTGCCACCTAGGAAGGTCCCCAAGACTGCCCTAGACGGGAAAAGAAAGAGAGAGGACGACTCTAGTAACAACAACAATGGAAGGTCCTCCAACTCTCACAATCAAAACAAGAGGTACAATAACTCCAGGGGTGACTATAATAATAGTAACGCCAACAGCGGGGGCGGTAATCAGAACGGCCAAGGTGGTGGTAATCAGAATCACAATGGGTACAAGGGACGAGCACCGTTCTACAATCTGTGCAACCAACACCACAATAGGGCATGTAAGAAACTCACCTGTGAGCGTTGTGGTAAAGGGGGCCATGAGGCTAAGAACTGTTGGGGTGAACTACAAAACCGTCCAAATTAGAATCAGAACCAAAATTAAAATCAGAACCAGAGACAAAATAACGAAGGCCCGAGAGGGTGTTATGAATGTGGAAAGCCAGGGCACTTGAAGAGGGACTGCCCACAACTTCGAAAGAATTACAACAATGTTGGCAACAACAATAACCACCGGAACAACAATAACAACGGCGGTGATGGTGGTAGAAACAGTGGAGATGGCGCCAAAGGGCGAGCTTTCGTTATGGGTTCTGGTGAAGCAAGAAATGATGGCAACATCATTACCGGTAAGTTTCTTCTAAACAACTACTTCGCAAATGTCTTATTTGATACGGGTGCTGAGAAAAGTTTTATCTCAACTAAATTCTGTAAGTTGATTAAGGCTACCCAAACTCCACTAAGAGCTAGGTATACGGTTGAATTAGCAAATGGTAAGCTCATTGACACCACTCACTTAGTTGAGGACTGCACATTAGAACTATCTGGTCATAAACTAAGTATAGACCTTATGCCTTTTACCATTGGTAGCTTCGACGTGATAGTGGGCATGGATTGGCTATCCAAACATTAGGCGGAAATTGTCTGTCAAGAAAAAATCATACGAATACCCGTAGCAGGAGGAGAAGTACTCTCGATTCAGGGCAAAAAGGGAGGTGCTGTCTCCGGAATCATATCATACCTTAAAGCGCAGAAGTGTCTTCGGAAAGGGCACGTGGCAATCCTAGCCACAGTGACGGACCAAACCAGGGTGGAGAGAAAAATCGAAGACTCCCGATCGTACGTGATTACCCAGAGGTATTTACTGAGGAATTACCTGGCCTTCCTCCGCATCGGCAAGTAGAATTTGGGATTGACCTCGCTCTAGGAGCAGCTCCGATCGCGCGTGCACCATATCGTCTAGCAGTGAAAGAATTGAATAAGCTATCCACACAACTGCAGGAACTGCTAGATAAAGGTCTCATTAGACCTAGCTCGTCACCATGGGGAGCACCGGTCTTATTCGTCAAAAAGAAGGATGGCACATTTAGGATGTGTATTGATTACCGCGAACTCAACAAGGTCACTATCAAGAATCGATACCCTCTTCCACGAATAGACGATCTCTTTGACCAATTTCAAGGATCCAGTTACTATTCCAAGATTGATTTAAGGTTTGGCTACCATCAACTTCGAGTCCGTGATGAGGATATAGAAAAGACAGCCTTCAGAACACGCTACAGCCATTATGAATTTTTGGTCATGCCTTTTGGGCTGAAAAACACACCAGCCGTGTTCATGGATCTCATGAACCGTGTGTGCAAGCCCTATCTAGATAAATTCGTCATAGTGTTCATCGATGACATCCTCATCTACTCGAAGACAAAGGAAGAACACGAGGAACATCTACGGTTAATCTTAGAATTGATAAAGAAAGAACAACTCTATGCGAAATTCTCCAAGTGCGATTTTTGGATCCGAGAGGTTCAATTTCTGGGTCACATCGTCAACGAGTAAGGTATCCATGTTGGTCCAGCCAAGGTCGAGGGAATTAAAAGTTGGTCTACCCCCAGAGCTCCTACGGAAATTCGCCAATTCCTAGTTTAGCGGGTTACTACCGTCGTTTTATAAAGGGATTTTCTCAGTTAGCTCAACCATTGACCGCTCTTACGCACAAAGGGGTTTAATACAGATAGGGTGACAAGGAAGAGGTAGCCTTCCAAACTTTGAAAGAAAAACTTTATATAGCACCTATATTATCCTTACCTGATGGGACTGACGACTTCGAGGTCTATTGTGACGCGTCAATCCAGGGACTCGGATGTGTTTTAATGCAAAGAGGTAAAGTCATCGCATACGGGTCAAGGAAACCAAAGTCCCATGAGAAGAATTACACAACTCACGACTTAGAGTTGGGCGCTGCTGTATTTGCCTTGAAAGTTTGGAGACACTACTTATACGGTACCAAGTGTACGATATTCACTGATCACAAGAGCCTCCAACACATATTTGAACAGAAGGAACTCAACATGAGAAAACGTAGGTGGGTCGAATTGCTAAACGACTACGACCTTGCGATAAAGTACCATCCAGGCAAGGCCAATGTGGTGGCCGATCCCTTGAGTAGAAAGGAGCATGTTAAGCCTAGAAAAGTTCGAGCTCTTTAATTAACGATCCATACGGGGCTACCGGATAGGCTCCGGGATGCTTAGAAAGAGGCCTTAAAGGAGGAAAATTTCGGGTCTGAATCATTACGTGACATATATGGAACTTCTGAAGTTAAGTCTGATGGACTTTGTTATTATAATGACCGTATATGGGTACCTTTCCATGGAAATCTTAGAGAACTGGTGATGGACGAGGCCCACAAGTCCCGTTATTCGATCCATCCAGGTTCAGACAAAATGTATCAAGACTTAAAAGGGTTATATTGGTGGCCCAATATGAAAGCTGACATCGCTAGATATGTTAGCAAGTGCTTGACGTGCGCAATGGTCAAAACGGAACATCAAAAGCCAGCAAGATTACTACAACAACCTAAAATTCCTGAAAGGAAATGGGAAGAATCTTGATGGATTTCATCACGGGATTGCTCCGTTCTTCTGGCGGTAACGATATGATTTAGGTTATCGTTGACCGATTAACAAAATCTGCTCATTTCCTAGCTATCAAGGAAAGTGACAAAACAGAGAAACTTGCAAAGATATACCTCAAGGAGATTGTTAATCTTCACGGAGTGCCTTTATCTATTATCCCTGACCGAGACCCTAGGTTTGCTTCAAACTTTTGGAGATCCTTACAAGCAGCGATGGGCACTCGCTTAGATATGAGTACCGCATATCATCCTCGAACAGATGGATAGACAGAATGTACCATCCAAACTCTTGAGGATATGCTTAGAGCATGTGTGCTCGACTTCGCGAAAAATTGGGAAACGCATCTACCGCTGGTAGAATTCGCCTATAACAACAACTACCATACCAATATTGGAGCCGCTCCATTTGAGGCTCTTTACAGACGAAAATGTAGATCGTCGGTCTATTGGGCCGAGGTCGGTGAGAGCCAACTCACTGGACCTGAACTAGTGCACGAGACCACTGAAAGAATCGTGCAGATCAGAAATCGCATGAAAGCGGCAAGAGATAGACAAAAGAGTTATGCAGATAAACGCCAAAGACCTTTAGAATTTGAAGTCGGCGACAAAGTACTACTGAAAGTCTCGCCTTGGAAAGGCGTCGTACGCTTTGGCAAGTGCGGGAAGTTGAATCCCCGCTATGTAGGACCATTCGAGATCACATAAACTATTGGTCCGGTGGCGTACCGTTTAAATTACCTCCTGAATTGGATGGAGTACACAATGTGTTTCACGTTTCGAACTTGAGGAAGTGTTTAGCTGGCGACACTCTCATTGTACCGTTAGAAGAACTACACATTGATGAACAACTGCGATTTATCGAACAACCCGTGGAAATCATGGGACGTGAGGAGAAAACATTGAAACGAAGTAAAATTCCCATCGACAAAGTGAGATGGCAAAATAGGCGTGGACCGGAGTTCACATGAGAACGAGAAGATCAGATGAGAAAGAAATATCCTCACCTATTTGATCAAGCCTCAACATCTAATCAATGTATGAGTTAAATTTTGGGACAAAATTTCCTTAACAAGGGGATGATGTAGCATACCTGAAAATTTTCTTTTCGTTCCACAGAAACCGTAGCAACTTAAGGCAATTTTCGGAACGAAAATTCCTTAACAAGGGGATGATGTGACAACCGGTAATTTCCCAGGTTAACCCCGTTAATAACTTGTGTTATATTTCAATAACGTCCGTTACTTCAGTTAACTAGAATAGTTACACAGACACTGCACATGAGTCTGGACGACGATTAACTAACTTGAACAATTATAAATTTATGATTTTATGAAAATCATATTTCTTGATTTCATGCGAACACTTCGTCATTTTATGTGACGAATACATTATGAGTTTGTGTGTTATATATGTGCATAAACACAATTGCATTTCACGATTTTATTTGTCAACGTGTCACATAACCACATATGGTTTTACGATTAAAACATCCTTGGTATTCCGCTTAGTAATCTATGATTTTATGTGAATCCAGGCGGATAATTATAGTTCGTGATCTATGATTTTATGTGGTCATTTATGTTTATATTTCTCATAAACATCATGTATTAGTGGGTGTTGGGATGCATGCACTCGTTTGATCATCGTTTACGTTTTTCGTTAAACTTCGTTAGTCTCGTTATCCTCTTATAAACCTAAGGGACTATTTCTGTCATTTACTAAAACTTATTTTGGCTACACAAACTTGTGAGGACCTAACTCATAATTACCCAAACCTGTTTCCTTATTGTGTATATTGGGGAGGACTGATTGTGTAAATTCACAATAGTTGATTATTAACACCTCAAGTAGCAACTGCCGACGGTGGCGCTTCAAACCCGTAACCGACCTCAACCTCAATTCAATCCCGATTAACTCTCAATTATGTCTACATTTGATGGTATTGATCGACTCCCCACCTCATCGTTGAAGCACATTCACACCGAGTTCGTCCCTGTTGCTCTCGTCCCTTTTTCCTTCTTCTTTATTCTTTCCGGCGAACTCATAGATTCCGGCCAACCAGGCACTATTTCACCACCATTCGCACATCACGGTGGTCGCCACCCTCTGCCAAGCGACCCCGTAGCAACGATTTTGGGAACGGAGCACTATCGGGTGGTACGGGTCGAGACTTTCGGCTTCGTTTCGGCGTCGAAAACGTGTCAAGAATCATCTCAAACTCGAGGTAATTATTTCTTGGTGTTAGTCGCACATTTTTCTTCATTTTATTTCCGGTTTCGCGATTTTCCGGTGACCGGAATAAAACTCCGGACACCGGAGTTATGTGGAAGATGATGACACCATTACAGAACTGATTATATAATTAAGATATTGAGTATCAACATCAGCGCCGGGTACCGCAGTTGGTTAGCGCGACGGTTGGAGACCGAGAGGTCTCTGGTTCGAATCCGTCCAGCCCCAAACCTTTTATTTTCTTTCCAAGCCAGTTTTCCCTATCACTGATGAATAAAACCCATGGGTCGCGAACCTGTTAACAAACCAAGTGCCTAGCCCAATGGTTTAGGCGTTGTATTACAACATTCAGGTCACGGGTTTGAGTCTCGTGACCACCATTCCTGCTCTTTTAATTTTTTTTTAGGGATTTCAAGCATTCCTTGATCTAAAACCCAACATTACTATTATATGTCTATTAAATCTCGTCCCGTGAACTTTTCGTAGACCCCGTTAGCGTGCGCGTTGAATTATTTTATGAAAAACATTATCACTTATATGGATCAAAATTTTGTAGTCTCGTTATTATTAATACTAGAATGCAGTCCCGTGCGATGCACGGCCGGGGGGAATTTTAACCAACCCTAACATGTTCAGTATGGTCGTATACATGAAATGTTTGTGCTCACATCATTATCAATAGTACCATGCCTATATAATTATAAAAACATTTGTAGTTTAATGGTGTAGAAATAACATAGAAATAGTTTAAGTTTGGCAAAGTAGATATTGATAAAGACAAAGGATTAAAGGCATTGTCTTTATAACCAAAAAGCCTACAGAATCAAATGGTTAGGGTTTATCATTTAAAAAGATAACTGAAAGTGATATCTGAAAACCAAAAATTTACGAACTTGAAATTGGAGATAAGGAAGATTTCAGAACCCGAAGATTCTAATGATGTACTTAGAAGACGATTTTAACCAACCCCAACATGTTCAGTATGGTCGTATACATGACATGCTTGTACTCACATCATTATCAATAGTACCATGCCTATATAATTATAAAAACATTTGTAGTTTAATGGTGTAGAAGTAACATAGAAATAGTTTAAGTTTGGCAAAGTAGATTTTGATAAAGACAACACACATCATGCATATATATTTACAAAAATAGTTGTAGTTCAACGGTCTAAATAATTAATTATAAATAATTAACTAAAAATAATTAAATAAAAAAAATTTAAAAAATAAAAACGTAAAAAAATAAAAAATGAAAAAATTAAATCAATAATGGTATTAAAAGAAAAATAGACTTAGAGGTAAACTATTATTTTTTTAAGGCTTTTTACTAATAAATTGTGGATGTTTCATTTTGCATAATGGGTGAAGGATAACAAAGGACAAATCTAGTTGAATTTTTAAACTCAGATGCAAGATATATTACACATAAAAGAAGCAATATTCATATTTTAAAAACAACAATAAATCATATATCATTTAGCTTATCAGATCGTCAATTGGTAAAATTTTAGTAAAGTGTTCAAGAATTCCTATTAGGTATAACACAAAAAGAATCTGAAAGTCAACTTCATAAACAATTTGATTGATCTCAGTTACTTTTCAAACATAACAAAAGGAGAAAGCATACAAATTCATCTATCAACCATCAGTTTAACAACAAATGATTAAAAAAAATGAGAAAGAACAAACTGACTCTTGTGTGGAACAATTCTGGTAGGAACAGCAAGCAATAATTTGATATATTATTCTGATGCAGCAGCATAATGAGAATCATGATTAAAGAAAGAAGGCTAACCTTTCAAAACCCTCGGTCCCCATGTACCCCCTAATGTTGTAAGAATGAGAATCTTGATTAAGCGAACTGCTATTTATAACTTTGGGTATCTCAGTTTTATTTGCAAATGTTTAGTATTGGTAACCAGGGGCGAAGTATTTCCCGGGCCAGGCCAGGCCCGAGCCCCATCCAAGTTTTTGCTGCGAAGTACTGATTTATACCCGTTTAGTATGAAATTTTTTATATATATGTAGTCCAGCCCCATCCTCTTTTTAATTAAAGAAAATTCTATACTGAATCGGGCCGGGCCAAAAATTTATTTAATTTAGTAAAAAACTCGGAATACTTTATAAGTTTTAAACCACAATTCAAAAATAGTTATTGATGTAATTAATCATAAGTTGAGGGGTTTAATGAAACATTTGTTAAAAAAACAAAACTCATTTTGTTTGGACTTGAATCGCAAAACAGCAGAACCCCCCCCCCCCCCCCTAAAAAAAAAAACCCTCGTACGAAACCCGCTGACCCCCTCACCTGACCTCCGCCCATCCCTTTCCCTATCCCTCTCAATCGCCGGTCGTCAGTCCATCTCTATCGCCGGCCGTCAACGCTCTGTTCTCCGGCGAGTGGCAACCGTCACTCCTCTGCACTGCCGACCCTGTCCTTCGAAGTCCAGCGAGTCGGCTACCGAATCACTGCTGCGGGCTCGAGAATTCAAGCTCCAAGTAGGTAAAACCTTAATAATTGTCTAATTTATTGTATAGTTTTTGAATTGTGTATAGAAATTGAGCATAATGATTGTGAATTTGTGCATAAATCATAATGAGATTGGGCATAATAATATTGCTTCAAGAAATTTAGAATTGTGTTGTTGAATTGTGCATAAATCATAATGAGATTGTGAAGTAAAATTAGGGTTTAAAATTATTGTTCTTGAAATTGTTTGCTTATGAATCAAAATTGGGCATAATGGGATTGTATGTTGTATACTTAATTAGTTTTAAACCTCAATTTTGTGAACCAATTGTTGAATTGATTGTTGACTTGTTTTAATAGATATAATGGGAAAGGCGAAAGTCATGAAAACCATTCATTTGTTTTTCAAAAGAAAGGATGAAGAAACTCAAAATGAAAACCAAGATACTAAACCCGCCCGAACCGAAGACCCGACCCAAATACCCGACCTGAATATATAACCCAAGTTTCAAAACCTAGCGATAGCCTAAAAAAATTGTACCCTTGACTTTCGGCCCCATATGCTTTTCTAGTCAAGCTTCGCCACTGTTAGTAGCAAATCAGTAAACAACTCAAGTTTGCCGATTTAGTATAGTAAGAGGTCCATAGATATATATTGATACATAGATATATAAGTGGTCCATAGATATATATTTGCAACAATAAAAAATATAAATAGAAAACAATAACATTTGCCCTCTGCGTTGCTTCTGGCTCATTTTTGGGAACCTATAAAACCTGAATCCCTTGTTTTTGGCTGCTTTAGATAGTACCGTAAAGTATTAGCCAAAACCTGAAAATATAACCGTAAAAAAGTTAACTCTCTACACAAAATTTCATGAACAGTTCATTGCAATAAATCTAGAATTTAATTTTGGACGACTTGTTGAAGTGGCGCCATGAGTGATCTACCTTATAATTAACATGAGACTTGGCCTTAGGTAACAATCCCTACATCAGATTAAGCATAGTTAATAAACTAATCTGTGTTCGAAATTCTAGCTTTACCAAAAGGAGGTATAATAATACTTATACATAACAGGTATATATATATATATGGTTGATTAATAATACATAATAACATTTATGATAAACTATGTAATTACATTTATGATTAGGTTTCCTTTGTGAGTCTGTGATGTATTAGTATTTATAGTTCTTAATAATACATAATACCTAATGGGTTTTAATTATTCTATAAGTAGCTTATGGATTTCCAGATTGCTTAATTTGATCAATATGATCTTTGTGAGTAAATAGAGAAATAACATAATATAACTTCCCTAATCTATTAGCACAATACTATTTATTTGAAAATTATGAGAAAAATAAAGTTATAATCAATTAAATATACATGTGATAAATATGCAAGTTTTGTACCTGAGATTAGGAAATGCATAAACCTTCTTGAAGCTAAAACATAGTTGATAAGTATGCAATGTATGTATTCTCCAAATTAGGGTAACCCCACCCAAACCACATTTATTTAGTGCCCTACAGTTAAAAAAATAACTATTAGATTGTTAAAACTCTCATCAATGGGATAGAAAAGAACTTCTATCATGTAATATGAAACCATACGAAACCATTCGATTGCTTTAATTTTATAGTTGTTTTCTTTTAATCATGCATCAATCAAGATCCCTTCTTTACATGAATTATAATGTTAAAATCTATATGAAGATCCCTGAAGAACTTAGTTGGATATTTATATGAATATATTTATTTTTGTAATTGTATAGAACATTATTAATGTAAAAAAGGAATAGCCAGTAAACAACTTTAAATCAATATACTTGTTTTGTTGTCTTAATAAATGATTTTAGGTATTTGTAGCCAATTTTGTTGATTAGTATCAATAAGTCCAACTACAATTGTAGCATGTCGAATATTGTTATTTGGAGTATCTTTATTGGTCGAATTAATAACTGCCGTTCCAAAAAAAAAATAAGTTCCTAAAATAATAAAAAGACCGAATATTAGATTCATACAATATAAATATTGCATATTCAATAAATTTATGTTAATACAACCTTGATATTGTAAAAATGTGGATGATTCGAAAATCTCGGTATCAAATATAGTCATCCTAACTCTTTTCCTTGTATACCCATGGGAACAAAGTGCATCACTTCAAATAACGATATGATTAGGTAAATCAAACAATAACACGATATAATTTCCTCTAACGTATTAGCGCTATTAAATTGAAAATTGTGAGAGAAGTTAAGTAACAATCCAGTTAATTGGGTCTGGGCCCATCATTCTTTTATCGGTAATCAAACCGTCCGGTGAGGCGTTTACAACCGGCCACAGAATCCGTCGTGCCGTCAACTGCTCTAAACCTCCTACCGCCGTGAGATGGCGCCATCGTCGAATTTGATCGCTATTCTGGCAGCTTTCTCCGTATCTCTATGTTGTATATACGTTTTAACCAACAAACGTCGTCACGTCGAGCGATGCCTCATTCTAAACGCCAAACCCTAACTCAGAACAAACGGTCGAGAAACGGAATCGTCAGCGCCATCGGCAACACTCCTCTCATTCGAATTAATAGCCTCTCAATCGCGACTGGATGTGAAGTAATTGTTAATCTCGTCGTTTTTCTAATTTACACGCACGTAAAATTGTGTGTTTTGGTTTTTGTTGTTGTAGTAATGCTTTGTGTGATTCGTTATCAATCAGATTCTCGCGAAAACAAAGTTTTTGAATCCCGGAGGAAGTGTTAAAGACAGAGTCGCCGTTAAAATAATCGAAGAGGTGAATTTAGTCTATTAGCTCTTTGTTTCTACTCTTATTACCAAAATGTGCTCTTCAGTGACAATGTACAATGTATTTACGATTAGTTTTACGGAGATTTTGGTCAAATGCTATACTCAAATCGATAAGAATTTACATAAACAAAAGTAGGAAACACCATGATATGAGATACAAAGTATTCTAATTAGATTATGAAGATTGTTGTTTCCCCAATTTAATGGTACAACTGTATTCTTTGTTTGGTTCTTTTGTCTTAAACATAAACACAAGATAATGAATTGCCCTATTTCACCTGACATATCATGCTCGTTGATGGATTGTATATTTGTACCACATAGTTTATCTAGGTGCCAAGCTCTTGGATTGTTTTTTTTTTAACATATGTAATAACTAAGAAGCAATTCAATAAAGCTCGTGTGCCATCTATTATGGTTAACATTGATGCCTACTATTTTCTGTACCCTATATGTCACATGGAATCCTCTGTTTTTGGAAGTTAATAAGAGCACCTTAAATCCGTATATTTGATTACTTTTACGAACCATATACTTAGGATGTAGTCGGGGTATGAGGATATGTTGGTTTGTGTGTGATGTTGAGTATACATGGGTTTATTTGAAATATTACAGGACCTTTATGTTGTTGGATTTTCATAATTCTTATGCATTAGCTTTCGGTTGAACCTTCGCAAATCCTTAGGCCTTGGAATCTGGACAACTATTTAAAGGCGGTGTAGTCACAGAGGGGAGCGCTGGGAGCACTGAAATTAGTCGCAACGAACAATATTGAACAACATTTTTATGAGGTACGAATTAACAACCTACAAATGCAAAACAAAGAACATTTAGTAGAATAGAATAGCAAAAGAGACGAATTATAAAAAAATAACCAAAACAACCCGTTTTCCACCGACATTACATTTTATTCACGCCGGTGAAAGCAACAAAGGTCAATCCTTCCGGCGGTACATTTTCTTCCCGCCGGACTCAAAGAGAAAAGTCAATGGTTCCGGCAGTACATTTTCTTCCCGCCGGACTCAAAGAGTGGGTTGTGAACAAAAAAGATGGCATAAAATTTAAATTGCTAATGACTTACAAGGTGTAGGAAATGACGGGTAGGGGGGTGAACAAATGAGGCCTCCATGCCTTTATATATGATAACAAAAATGTCTTGAATTAATTAAAATGAGGTTGCAAGAACTTGAAAGGGTCATGATTATTGCATTGTTTATTACCTATTAGTGCATAGAAATCCAAAAGGCTATTGTTATTAACCTATTTATTATGATGCTTTATTATAGAGTTATTAGTGAAGGAATTGCAAGAATTTGAAGACAAAGCGGTGTGTTAATGATTCTTTATGTAATTCATTTACGGATTTAGCTTATTATTAATATGGTTTATTATTTGTATTTATGACACCATGCTTAACCATGCAATACATTATGCTTTGTTTGTTGTACATCGTATTTATGATTTCACATTTATGAAGCTGCAAAATAGTGTCATTGCTTAACTTTTATATATATATAGATAAATTAGTTTTAAAACATAGAAAAATAGATATATTTGCTTTATTTTCATGCGAACGTTTTAAAATTTTTCTTTAAACTCTTGAAACTTTGACACGATATACAAATATATATATTGGACGTTTTATTTTTCACACTTTTGACTATAACCCGATATCTATATTTATGAACATATATGTTGCCCGATCATCTCTATATTTATTATTTGGAATAACGTACGCACATTGATTTTTATGAATCTTTTTGTCGTCGATTTAATGTCATTTGTGACTACCTTCGAACAAAGGATTTTTATCACGTGTTGAATTTGTCAGCTACGTCATATTTGGAACTACTTGTTATCAATACAGTCGTCTAGGTTATGTTACTCTTGTGCAGACACACACTTACGTATTTAAAATCGATAGGTGCTCGGTAGTTACGCAAGACTCAAAGTTTACTAATTGTAGCAGCGCACCCTAAGGTGAGTTAGACAACCATTACGTTACGTCCAGTTTTGGACGTTAACACACGTAAACACGTTACACCCGGGTTAGGGTTATAACACGCCAACTATTATGTATGATTAAAGTAGAAATCCAGTATATATCACATGTTCACGTAAAATGCTTTATCTTTGAAAGTCCTTACTTATCAAACCGTTAATAGAAAATAGCGAGGGGATATTGGGTAGCACTACTGGGGTCTGACAAACCCCACTCAGCGGGCACGAGATGCACCACCCGACTGGCGGTCGGACTGAGGACAATGTCAGCCTAACTTACCGTGATCAAGTAGACACTGGGAAGGCAAAACACGTAAGGAATTATTCCTACAACTAATTGGTCAGCTTCGGTTGCGAACATTTTAGTGACATGAACTTAGGCTCGCTACCTACGATATGGATTGTACTTGTAATATACATACTTACATACGAATAAATACTGTTGTATTCGTACTGCATACTTATACTAGATATACTTATGTGCTTATGTGAACTCACCAACATAAGTTGACACATGCTTGTTGTGCATGTTTTGCAGGACGCTAGGAGTATCGGATTTTTGGGCACGTACGTTAGCTAAAACCTGTTATTTTGGGAATTTGTTTTCAAACCTTTTCAACTTGAACTGGTATTTACTTATCGGGCGCTTGTTTTGCGCAACATAACTTTTATGAGCTTCCGCTAAACTTTAACTCTGGTTTTGATATTTCCGTTTGGAAATATATTTACATTTTGAACCCTTAACTTATGTTTAATGTAACTAATGACTCGGGTCCTGGACTGGTTCACACCCCACACGGTAAAACTCCGTTAGTGGAAATTGGGGGTGTGACAACTCATGCGCTGCAATGGGAAATCACGTGCCTATATACGAAATAAAGATTCTTCTACATAAAAATCAGTGCGTGTTTCGTTCTGTCTATATCAAAGAGTGTAATCTTAAAAGTTTTTTTTAGATGTAACAACTTATAAAATAGTTTCATAAATAGAGTAAACAATAAGAACTTAATTTCATAGGGTTTATCATAAAACATAATGAACAAACAAAAATATATGTAACTTTTTTTAGTGAAAAAGGGCATTGAAAAGTGTGTTACATAGAGATGAAGTTTTCAATCCGGGCATGCATCAACTTTTCTTTGTATCCACAAGGTCATCACATGTGGGGAAGAATTATGTCTTAGATAGGAATGTATATTGTAATTAAACATATATCTCGTGTATTCTGTAGGTAGTCTAGAATGATTTCGTTTCCAAATATCTCTCATTGTATTGTGTATATTTATCCTCTTGGTTAATGGAAAATACATGCAATTATTCAAACATTTACATGGTATCACAAGCCTAATCCTAACCGTGTATCTTCCTCTTGTTGCAGCTTTGGTTGCTTCTCCCACCATCTAATTTGTTTTCCTTCATTTCCGATCATCTCGATGGTCAATGGAAAGGAAAGCACCACCATCGCTAAACCGATGGTCATAAACATGGCATACACCGTATCTAACATCTAACATCCAACACAATGTTCGGATTTTGGGTGGTACAAAGGTTTCATACTCTCAATGGGTAAACCTTTTTCTTCTCAATGCTTAGGCACATGACTTGATTCAACACGTCGATGGCACTCTGCCTCCCAACAAGACGAATCTTATGCCTCTTGGCTAAAACTTGACTCCTTTGTTCTTCAATGTATCTATGGAACTCTGATGATCTTTTGAGGTGTGTGCTTATTAACAGATCCACTGCTCTCGAAGCATGGAACTGGGTCAAGAAGCTTTTTCTAAATAACAAGGGCTCTCGAACCACTACTTAGAACATTCCTTCACCATTATCACCCTTCGTTCAATGTTGTCTCACGAGGCGTATTGTCAACGAATCATAGATCTGGATGATCACCTTACCATTGTTGATAGTCCAATGTATGATCAACGACTTGTACTACAACTCTTTCAAGGGCTTCCTGTGGAGTTCAACACTGTAGCTTCCTACATTAATCAGACACTTCCCACTTAGGATGTCGATTGCCACATGCTTCAAACCGAGTCCCTTATCCAGAGTGCCCGTGAAACTCTCTCTACCCCAACCCCTGTCAGCTTTGATGTGGCACCAACCAATCAGGACAGACAAACTAATTAGTCTCATAGTGGTGGTCATGGTGGTCGCAGAACTACCAACGATAAATGAAGTCATGGCCCTGGCCCTCAATCAAACTCGACTGAGCAGCCACAATGTTGGTCTTCCTAACCCACCCAAAATTTCTTGCCACCCAATGTCTGGCCCAATTGGTAGCCCATGTAGGGCATGCCCCTTCTCCATACCTAACGTAATTTGGTTGGGGTTCTCCCTGGCCCAACAACCAGCCCACAAACAAGGTTGGCCCTTTTCGTGCTCCTCGCTATTGCCCAAAAAGAAGATCCATTGGCCTATCTCACGGATCTTAATCAATTCGATCCTGAAGCACTTAGTGCCACTTTTAATACGATATCTCAGGAGAACCAATGGTACATGGACATTGGGGCTTTTTCACATGACTGGTAATGAAGGTAAAATTAAAAAACCCTTTCATTTTTACCTCTATTAATGCTATACGTGTCGCTAATGGTCAATAAATACTACTCTTTGGATCGGGTAATTACATTCTTACTTGCGATTCCAAACCGTTACACCTTAACAATATTCTATATTCACCGAACATCGTTAAAAATCTTATATTTGTGTGTCAATTCACAATTGATATTCTATTTCTATTGAATTTACTCATTTGGTTTTTTTGTTAAGGATCTTACCGATTGGACTTTTCTAACCAGGCAATACAGCAAAAGCCACCTTTGCCCGCTCTCTAACATTGCTTATGCCTTCCATGTTTCGCAAGCTCAATATTTTTGCCATGAATGTTTGGGGCATCCTGGTCTACATGTTTTTAGTTTCTTTCTTCCAATAAATTAATTTTGTGTAATAAACTCCTTAGTGCGTCTCTTTGTCATTCGTGTCAAATTTCAAAACATAAACGCTTGCCTTTTGTTTCATCTATAAATGCTATTGTTTTTCCCTTTGATATTATACACTGTGACCTAAGGACTTCCCCGTCACAATCAACCATGGTTATAAATATTACATGGTCTTAGTTGTTGATAAAACTCACTTTACATTGATTTATCCTTTAAAGTTCAAACCTAGAACTTTTAATAAATTCTTCCAATTTCATAAGCTCATTCTCACACAATTCCACATGTCAATAAAATCTTTTCAATGTGACTTTGTGGTATTCTGG
Organism: Deinandra increscens subsp. villosa; assembly: GCA_039602395.1. Taxonomy (NCBI): domain Eukaryota; kingdom Viridiplantae; phylum Streptophyta; class Magnoliopsida; order Asterales; family Asteraceae; genus Deinandra; species Deinandra increscens. Next base: position 39,605,107 of record JBCNJP010000017.1, on the reverse strand, counting down.
CCCTTCGGGTGGGACCCGAGCCTTAGAAACGGATAAAAACGGATAAAACTAGCAAACCGAGAGTCGCGTATATAGGTGCAGTATGTCAATTAAGGTATTAGAAGAGTCTAGTAGCCTTAAAACACTTTACAAATATCACACATAAGTTGGAGTCTCAAAACATTGGTGAAAAACTGAAAACTGCTAAGTGTCATGAGTTATGTGCAAACTGATGCGTGAAGTTAATTGTATGATCGTAAATCGTTATGTGGCAAGTTGATACTTGATTTTATTGGATTTGATGTGATAAAAATGATTGTGAATTGTAAATGGGAGAAAACCTTGAAAACTGTGACCAAAAACGTGAAAAACGGACAAAACGGGTTGCGGTCAACAAAAGTCAACAGGGTTGTCAGACGGGAAGCTCTAGGCGTATCGCCTAGAGCAACCCAAGGCTCCAAGCGATACGCTTGGAATCTTTTTTCTAGCAAACCCTAATTTTTCCACTATTTAAGCATCATTTACCACCACCATTTCATTTCATCAGCTCCCAACGAATTCTCTGCCCTATAAACGTCTCATATCATCTTCATACTCATTCATCATCAAGATTTGAGCTTTAATACAAGTTTCAAACCCCGATTTCATCCTTTATCATCCTACATCATTCAGTATGTGATTTCTTATGTTTTGCTTGAGTTTAAATTGTCAAGATCCAAGCTTTTTGATGGATCTAGGTCTGATCTATGTTTGTTTGATGATATCTAGTATAGATCTAGTGATTGTGATAGAAAAGATTGCTTATTTTGATAAAACAAATGTGGCTTTTATGCTTGATAGGATGATTTAAGCTAAATATAGGGTTTTTCATGGAAAATCATGCATGCATGTGGCTAAAGATTGATGATTTGTGCTAGATCTATGTTGTAGTGACTTGATAATGACAGATCTAGGCTTGATGTGCGATATAGTTGTTAACTTTGCGTGAGATCTATGATGAAAATATGATTTCGGTTGCAATGCATGCAAGATATTGAATAAAGGCACATTGTTGATACCTGAGAGGTGCGTCTTGTGAAGTATTCAACCAAGGTTCTAGACCCAATTTCAAGGAAAGGTTCACTGCCTGCCGAACCTGGTCTGAATCAGGAGTTCGGACCTACTGAACCTTAAGTTCGGACAGGGTTCAGCCAGCAACTATATATAGTGAGCTTGTTCAATGTTGTGGGAACGAGTTTGTACTAGTGTCCAACTGAGCTAATCTTAAGTGTGTGTTTACTAAAGTGTTCTCTATGTCTCTGTTTCTAAGTGTTACTGATTGTAATTGTTCCTAGATCAATAAAACAATCGGTTAATTACTTGTTTCGGATTCCGAATAGCTAGATTGAGTAGACGATCCAACGCTCACGACTTTTCAAGTGGTATCAGAGCATTCTGGTTGAATCTACTGATCTGTGGTTGCTATTTTTGGAGTTTTTGAAACGAAATGAGTAGTTTTTAGTGATTTTCGAGTGTTTTTACAAATTTTTGATCACTTCGGTCGAGTCTTTTGTGAAAAATTTTCTCCTAAATCATTTCTCATCACTTTTTCTGATTCACTGCTGCAAATCTCGTCAAAATCTGTCCAAATTCAAGCGTTTTGAGAAAAATATGTTGAGGTTCGGAGGATACTGGTGAGGTTTGGCCCAACTGCTCCGAAGTCCTAGTTCGGACAGACTTCGGACAAGTTCGTTTCGAGTTCGGTTATAGTTCGGTCGTAGTTCGGAAAATTGTTCTGTTTCAGTAGAAGTTCGGTCAAGGTTCCGGTTCTTTTGAGTTCGGTCAAAGTTCGGGATAAGCTTGGTATAGGTTCGGACAACATTCGGGTATAGTTCGGCCAAAGTTAAGATCAGTTTAAAGTTCGGCACTGTTTGAGGTTCGGAGAGAGTTCAAAACAGGTTCTGACACGGTGTTTAGGTTCGGATAGGGTTCGGACAATCAGATTCAAACTTTTCAACGATGTCGGAATTTCAAGCTTTTGTTGCTATGCAAAACGCAATGCAGACCATGATGAACTTTGATAACGAAATTGGAACAAGTCAGAAAGTTCCCAAGTTGTTGAAGTTGGAAGATTATTAAAATTGGAAGCAACAATTTTCGGCTTACATAAGTATGAATGATATCGATTTGTGGATTCCAATCAAGAAACTTTATCAACATCCGACTGATCAAGGAGATTTCAAAGAAGTTCATACCTTCGACATTGCTGAAAGGAAATACTATGAGCTTGAACAAAAAGCTTTCGGTTATCTTACGATGGCATTACCCACTGAGTTGCTACATCAATTTATTATTTGCAAGAAGTCTAAGCAGATGTGGGATGCTTTATCAGCAAGAAGTGAGGGAAATGATGACTACAAGAAGAGTCGGAAGAAAGTGTTGAATAAAGAATTTTATAATTTTCAACATTATGACAATAAGAACATTACTGCTCTTGTTTCAAGGTTTTCACATCTGATTAGTGAATTAAAGGTGGTTGGAATTGAGAAAACTGATGCTGATTTGAAGGAAAAGATTATGGAAGCTTTGCCTGAAAAGTGAGAGAACTATGTTTTGCTGCTCACTCATGATAAAGAATACTCTACTTTGACATTTCACGAGCTCACTGGAAAACTTCATGCTCAGGAAATGGAAATGTTAAATTCAAAGAAATCAACTGCTACTTTACAAAATCCCGAGTTATATCATGGTGAGAATACTGCTAGCAGGAATGCTAAAGCAAAGCCAAATCTGAGTTCTGCACCGAGTGTTGCTTTTATGGCTGGAGCTTCTGGAAATTATGATTCTTCAAATGGTTGTACTTTTACAATTCTTGATTCATCACGTCAAAGTGCATTTTCTGTTCAATCGGTGGATGAATGTGCCAAATTGATTACTGCTCTCATTTCTTCGTCTTTTGGAATGATTATAAATGATGTTGTGAAGGCACAATTGGTTAAAGAAGATTTGAATGAGTTTGATGATGATCAATTGAATGAGTTAGATATGGCATGGCAACTTGCTATGTTAACTCAAAGGTCACAGCGATATTATAAGAAAACTGGAAAACAAGCTTTTAGTGGCAAATTGGGTTTTGATAAATCAAATATCAAGTGCTACAAGTGTTCGAAGCTTGGAAATTTTGCTAGAGAATGTCAACAAGCTCATGGAAGCAAACCCGGTTTTACTCAACCATCGTCTAGTAATTCAACCAAGACAACAGCTTTAACGGTTCAAGATGATGGTGTTTCTGATTGGGGTAGACATTTTGATTCATCTGCGTTGATTGTCACTCATGATCAACAAGAAGAATTTCATTCAGATACAAGTTCAGACAGCAGTTCAGTACCAAGTTTCTATGAATCTGCTGAAAATATGGAAAGTTTGTTGAAAGAAAATGCTTCGTTATTAAATAAAATTAAACAGCTTTTTGGAGGAATTCAAGTTGGTTGATTCAGAGTTGGAGATTTCTAGGGAACATGAGAAGGAATTGGTTTTGAAGAATGAATGTAAAATTACCGAGGTCAAGTTGCTGAATGAAGCTTTAGAGATAACTAAACAAGATAAAAGAAATGTTGAAAATACAAATGTAAAGATTTGTGAAGAAAAGAATGAGTTGGTGAATGAAGTCAACAAATGGAAGGATGAAGCGGAGGATGCTGCAAATGATTTTAAAATTTATTTTGAAAAATCAAAAATCAAGCTTGACTAGTTGACAAAGGATGCTGAAGACTCTGCTGCTAATATTGCAAGTTATCAAGCTGTGATGGAGAAATATTTGGATGAGAAACGTGAATTGGTAAGTTTGAATAAAGTTCAAAATGCAAATTTGGAGATTCAAAAGCGCAATGAAGATAAATTGAAGAAATACTTGTTTGAGGGAATGGAAAATCTATGCATGCAGAAGTTTGAGACGCATAAGGTTGCAAAGGTTTGATTGCTACTGAGAAGGAATTGGCTGATGCTGAAAAGTAAACTTCAGATTTAAAGATTCAAGTGATTGATGCCAATCGTTTGCTGAATAATGTCTCTAATTCTCAAGTGTTCACAAGCTTTCTGGCTAAAGATGAGAATTTTGAAAAGATGTTTGATAAGACAGCTTCACCTCCTGCTCATATCAAGGAAGCTTTCAAAAATGTGTGTCAGGACCAGATTTGAGCAACATGTTCTTATATGATTCATAACACAAGTGCGGAAATCATGTGTGATGGTCGATTCCGGATGAATCAGCATCAATGCTCACCCATTGATGATTACTAAAGCTCAAGAACACACACTAACACCAAGAACACACACACAAAGGCTCTCTGTAGGAAAATACTCCTTCAAGCGTTGCCAATAGGGTTTTCTCATTGGTATTTATACTACTAGAGAGCCTGGGACAAAAAGAATGTTTGACACAACACAATCATTACCTAGAATTCAGCAAAATATTCTATCAGGATAACAAGTTCGCTAAGACTTAAATCAAGTTCGCTAGCACTTAACAAGTTCGCTAACAAGTACGCTAGGTAGAAACAAGTCCGCTAACAAGTACGCTAAGCATTATCAAGTTTGCTAACAAGTACGCTAAGTAGCAACAAGTCTGCTAACAAGTACGCTAAGCATTATCAAGTTCGCTAACATGAACAAGTACGCTAACAAGTTCGTTAAGAACAAATCAAGTACGCTAGGAACAAGACAAGTCTGATAAGTAAACAAGTTCGCAAGGGATAAACAAGTCCGCTAAGATAAACATTCAAACAAGTACGCTAAGTGTAAATCAAGTCCGCTAGGAACATAAGTCACAAGTCCGCTAAGAAGCATAACAAGTACGCTAACATATAAACAAAGTTTACCAAGTACATATCCAAAGACAATTACAAAATAAAGTATCAATTACAAGATAAGAAAACAAAAGGTTTGTGTTGCTAACAAATAGGTTCTAACATTGTGAAAGAAAATAGTGAAGAAGTTGATTATTTAAAGTTTTCATCTACTGTAGAAGAAGAGACGATTGTGAAGAAGAAGAAATTCAGGAAGCATAACAAGAAGAAAGCAAAGAAATCTGAAGTTTCTACTGCTCCAAAGTTTGTCTCTGGTTTATCGTCTGCTGACAATGAGAAGTCTGCTACTTCAAGCGAGAAAATTCGGTCTCAACCTGAATTTGCCGAGTCAATTTTCTATGAGCAAAAAAAGTATGAAAGAAATCAAAGTTGAATTTTCAAAGTTTGCAAAGGATAGACACTAGAATGTTCTGAGGAAAAAGTTATTGGAAAACATGTTGGTTTGGGCTTTAAAGCACAGAATGTCAAAGCTGAAGAAGTTCCCGCATCATCATCATAGAATTTGAAGAAACTTAGGATGAAACAGGTGAAGAAGAAAGTTTTTAAAGGTGAGAAAGTTCAACCTGAGCGTTTTTACAAACTCAAGGGTTCAGAACAGATTTTCTTCGATAAAGAGTTTCCTCTTCATTGTGTTGATGCTCGGAAGATTTTCGAAGTTTTTGAGAAGAAGGATGCTTCAAGAACCTTGAAGAATTAAACTGCCAAATGTTCTTCTGATGGTTCTCATTCTCGAAGCCCAACATCTAAATGGATTCATGATCACCGGCATCAGGTATATCATACTTCTTTTGATCATTTCCGGGATATCCATGTGTGTGATTCTGTGCATACACCTAAAAGGTGGGACAAATCTGAACGTATCTTTTATGTTTGTCGCCAAAAAGGGCATATGGCAAAAGATTGTCCACTTCCTGCTGAATCAAACCAAATGTTTCAACAGAAACCTGTTTTTGGTAAATCTGCCAAACCGAAGTTCTTTGATGTCCAAGGCAGAGTTTTTTATGAATGTGAACCTACATTCTTTCTAAAACAAAAATGTTTTATTCCTAAGTTTCAAAAGGTAGGTTCTTCATCACAGTCACCTGTGATTGATTCATCAAAAACTGAATTACCAAAACAATCACCATTTTGGAAACCAAAGGTGGTTTCTAAGCAAACCCAGGACACTGGTCGACCAGAAGCGATCTGCTTCGGGTTATTTATGAACTAATCAGTTTGACCAGTGTGCAGGTACTTCTAGAAGATCTATCGACGATTGAGAAGTTGTTGATGGATGAGTATTCTACTTAATTTAAATTGCTTGCAATATATTTTTCTAACATGCAAATTTCCTAAAAATTCTAAAACTGAAAGGTATCCGTGTTGATTGATCAATTTTTCTTTCTTTATACATTTTCCATTAATAAAAACCAAAAATAGTGTCGTGTTTTTGTAAAATGAAAATCTAAAAATAGTGTTTTCATTTTAAGGGGGAGAAATGCATGTAAGGGGGAGAAATTGTGAAAATGCATGTTATGGGAGGAAGGTGAATACATGCCAAATATATAAGGAAGGTGAATACATGCACAATTTATATGGAAGGTGAATACATGCACAATATATAAAATTTTGAGAAATTGATCATTGGGAAATGATGGTACATTGGCTTACGTATCTGACTCATGGATAGAGTAGATGAAAGAGCCATAAGATCATTGTTTGATATGTTTGGTAGGTTCAGCAAATCAGAAAGTATTCAGATGTGATATATACTAAATACTAATGTTTGACCATCTGGATAACATCTTGATGTGTATGTCATGACAAAAGAAAAATAAGTGTGAAAATCAAAATGAGAAGTCACTGTGTATACATGTGTTCATTTTGCAAAGATTTAAACTTGTTTGATTTTCTTTATTTTGTCAAATGATCGGACTTTCTCTGCGTGCTCACAAAGCCGACCTGATCGTTATTCGTTTGACGTTCTGCTTTATTTTCTTTGGTGTTTCGTATAACTCATCGGGCTTTCTCTGCGTGTACGAGAGTACCGACCTGATTGTTGTTGGGTTATACAATTTTAACTTGTTTTATTTTCTTTATTTTGTTAAATACGAGGCCTTATCTGCGTATCAAAAGACCGACCTTAAGGTAGACGATTTAACGTTTTTATTTCTTTTTACATGGAACACAGTTGACGATATCATGAAAATATTATACTTTGTGAAAATTCACAAGTGTAATCACACACAAAGTAAAAGAAAAAGAAAAAGAAAAAAGAAAAAGAAAAAGAAAAAAGAAAAAAAAATGTCTGAATATGTCTGATAGTGTGGGGTACACTGGTCAAAGAAAATCTAATCAATACCTTGACATATCCAGACGTTATGAGTATGATTCTGCCTGAGTTTAAGATGGACAAACTATACCGGCAAATCAACATGACTTATGTGCTTCGATTAGTTGAAATTGAAGTGTAGTTCAGTGCGTTATGTTCAATATGATCCCATATAGTGATCTTTCTCATACCAAAAATAGTGTATGATTCTGTATTGCATTTTATTTTATTTCGGAAAAGTACAAAAAGATTTTTTGTGTGTTTTAGCATAAGTTTGAAAAATTAAAAAGATTTTAGGATTGTTTTGATATAAACTTTCTAAAAGCCAAAAAGATTTTGTTTCTACTTTATTTTCGATCTGATCGACATGTGATACAAAATCAAATTTTCAAAATCTTATCTTGGAGTCTCGAAGAGACGTTTTGTGCCAAGTTTATTTAAATTTTGAGCAGGTTGCTAAAGTGAAAGAAATCACAACTTCAAGTCTTCTAAAGCTGTTGATAAAGACCAGAGATACACCAGATGTCTTCAAGTGTTCAAGATCAAGTCACAATCAAGTTTAGGAGAAGTTTGTTTGAAGATTCATTTCATTGGACGAACAGATTCTACACTTGAGGGGGAGCTTGATTGAAGATACAAATTTGAAGATGTTGAAGAGATACTGCACACGACGAGGGGGGTTTGTTGATTCCTGAGAAGTGTGTCGTGTGAAGTATTCAACCAAGGTTCAAGACCCAAGTTCAAGGCAAGGTTCACTGCCTGCCGAACCTGGTCCGAACCAGGAGTTCGGACCTGCCGAACCTTGAGTTCAGATAGGGATCGGCCAGCAGCTATATATAGTGAGCTTGTTCATTGTTGTGGGAACGAGTTTGTACGAGTGTCCAGCTGAGCGAATCTTAAGTGTGTGTTTACTAAAGTGTTCTATGTGTATCTGTTTCTAAGTGTTACTGATTGTAATTGTTCCTAGATCAATAAAACAATCGGTTAATTACTTGTTTCGGATTCCGAATAACTAGATTGAGTAGACAATCCAACGCTCACGACTTTTCACACATAATTGGTGTTAGATCTACTATGTGGTTGTGTAATCTAGGTTATTGTATGCATGATGATGTATAAAGTTGTGAACTTGATGATCGATTGCATGTAAATTATTTTTATAAAAATCATTTGCGTGAACATACGATGAAAATGGCCTATTAGGGCAAGATAGCTTTCATGCATGTGGCTAGGAATCTATGACATGGCTTGAAATATGTTAAATGATGATATATGTGATTTGCATGAGATGATGACCTTGTGTAAACATGGAATTAGCCTACATGTGATAAATATATATTTATCGGTAAATAAATAAATTGGGAAAATGCATGATTATGTGCATGAGTTACTTGGCTATGTGTTTGCATGTCATAAGTCAAATTGATTATGAGTTATACGAGTGTAGAAGTCCTAAGTCTCCTACCTCGGTGGGAATGACAAGACTTTGTACGATCACCCTGTCGATTGTACATCGTATACGCAAGTATAATGTCGTAAGTAATTGTGACGCATTATGTTTGTCATGATACAATGTGTTTTTATGTATGATACGTGTTAGGTTATGTATAAAAATCTAAATTCAATCACCAATGTGTATTCGTGTCCACTTGTCTATTGTCCGCACATTGTCGGGAGGGTTGGTCAACTTAGTCAACACTCACACGATTGCGTGTCATAGGTGGAGTCTAGGAGGAATTTATCTTCTCTGTTCAAGGGTTACTATTCGGAAACTTAATTGAACCCTAAGGTGAGTTCTTGGCCCCACTTTTTAATTGTCTGCACTTTTAGGGGAGAAGACATATGGTAAACTATTTTCTGTTGAGAAAATACTTAACTTATTTTCTGTTGAGAAGATACTAAACGGTTCCTAAAGAGAAACGCTAAACTTGTTTTATATACTATTTGTAACCCATAAAAGAAAACATGCCAACGGAGTCCTTCTACAATTCGTGTACCATTAGTATCAGGCGATAACGGGGAAATATGAAACAGATCTGTTGGGCTTGACAAACCCTGCTCTGGCTAGTTGCTATGCCCCATCGCCTTTGGGGATGGAGAAGGGGTACTATATTGTCCTAAATTTGGTCATGCTCGGTATAGCATGGCAGGAAGGCAAAACTTAATTGTCAAGAATGGGGACACGGGCCCTATGGTGTTATAAATAACGTGGTCTAGCTAACTCAAGTATATAAAATACGGATTATCTTTTTCGGGATGTGTGATTACTGGGGCAGGGGGGTTATGTCTCGCTGAAGGTAACTGGTTATCTTACTATTTTAAATAAATAGATATTTATTAACTTGCTTAATTCCGAGAATTCACCAACTTTGCGTTGACACTTTAAATGTTTCTTCTCAGGTCCTTAGGAGGTTTGCTAAGGAGCGCAGGTTAGGCATCATTCATGGTGTCACTGCATGGGTTGTAATAATTTAACACTCTTTTGTCGCCTTGGGCGAAAAGACAACTTAAATTGTTTTCATGTTATCGCTTCCGCATTGAATTGTTAACTTAATACTTAATCGCTTCCGTAATGATTTTGAAACTTGATGAAAATGCTTTCGCACTGTTTTGTCAATTAACGCTTTACTCTGATAAACTGTTTTAGAAAACTTAAACTAGTTGTTAAGTCAAGCATATAGATGTTTGGAGTGTCTGGCGACTCGTATCTTGGTCACATCGCACCCCCGTTTCGTGGGTTATTCGCAAGGCGGTTTTCCGGGGGTGTGACAAACTTTGTGACAATTGCAACTTCCCAAGTTAACTCCGCTAACTTTTTCCGTTAACTCCGTTAACTTTTTCCGTTAGTACCGTTAGCTCCGTTAGCGAGCCCGAGACCCGTTATTTGAATGATTTGGTATTTGTTTATGTTTACTTGTCATTTGACTTTAGTAACTTGTTTAGTGAACTCATTTCGTGATCTTATGTGTTAGTTGCGAAAATTTGCATTTTTATGCGAAACCGGACTTCGTGTAAATTTGGATTTTTGTGTATGAATGTTAAATTTATGTAACCCGACTAAACTTTACATGTAAAATAAGTTAAAAACGTTTAGAAACATTTTTAGAGATTTTACTTCATAAGTTTTTAGTAAAAACCCATCTAAATGAGTGTTTATGCCTTTATGTGTTAAAAAATGAAACTTGAGGGACCATTATGTAAATTTCCCCCTTAAGACAAATCTGCCCATTTCTCCTCATTTTCATCTTCACGCATCATCATCCTCCTCCCCTCCTCTCTTGTTCACGGCTCACACACACACACCCACATACTTGCGATTTTGGAAGAATCAAGCTTCAAGGAAGTGGATTCAAGTTTCTACAAGCTCCAAGAAACATCAAGGAAGCTTCTTCTTCTCCTCTTCTCCTTCCACCTGCGATTTCTTCCCCAATCTTGTAAGCCCTAAGTTTTGGATTTTGAAATTTTAGGTTGCATGTGTGTTTTTGTGTGTTTATGTGCTAAATGGTGAGCTATTATGCTCCAAATTCATGTGATAAGTTGAGATATGCTATATGTCTAATTGGGGACAGATTTGGGTTCGGGTTTAGGGCTGGAATTTGGGTTAAAATTCTGCTATGTGAGTGTTCTTGAAGTTGTTATGTAGACAAGCATGAAAACTAAGCGTATGTGCTTATATTGCTAGCCTTATGTTCAAATTTTGCTATGATTTTGATATGATCTTGTTCATGACAGAAATTACATGTTGAAATGGTTATAATTATGTTAGTAGGGGTTGGATGACCAAATTGTTGCTCAAAATTAGAAAACCGAAATTTTTGCAAACTATAAAGTATGGACAGATTCGTCCAGATTTTTAGGCCGACTTGCAGAGGTCATAACTCACTCAATTTTTATCGAAATCAGTTGATTCTTTTTCCGTAGTAAAGTTTCATGTCTTAGCTTTACAACGCCTACTCGCACACTTTCTAAAACCTCCGTTTGGTCATCCAAAACACAGCTGCAAGTTAGGTGTGCAAAGCTGTCTTTTTCTGTGAAAAGTAAACTTTTCAAATTGGTTGAGCATGCTAATCTTGTTTTATTGACGAGTTTGCTATTTGTAAATGATGTTTATATATTAAAAGTAAGATCTGGAAGGTTTGGTTAATAAACTCTAAGTTTTGAATGAGTTATGCAAATTTTAAACCTACTTTGACTATTTTGCAAAAAGCTGAAAATTGCCAACTTCCGATGCGCATAACTTTCTCGTTACTTAACTTTTTAAGTTTATTCTTTTTGCAACATTCCCTAAATGTTGATTAGTTCATGCCTGCAAAATTACAAAATCTAACTCCAAGTATGGAGCAAATTAGGCATGCCACCAAATGTTGTGTCAAGGACAATAATGTTGATTTTTGCCAACTTCCAACACGCATAACTTTCTCATTTCTTAACATTTTTACTTGATTCTTTTTGCAACATTCCCTAAATGATGTGTAGTATATATCTGTAAAATTTAAAGAGTTAACTCCAAGTAATGTGGATTTTAGCTATGCCTCTAGTTTGAGTGTTGAAGTTGACTTTCTGAGTCAACTTTGACCAAAATTGCAATTCTTTGAATTTCTCCCAATTTTGGAACTTGTGTATGCATGTACGACTTGTGTGACTACATGAAACATGTTAGGTGTTAAAATTGCTATTTTCGTCCTCGCGACACCTCCTAACCCGTTTAGGCCATATTTACCCGAACAGGTTAATTGTGACCAACCTGTTGAATCTTTTGCTGTGTACCAAGTGCCCCCTAAGGTGAGTTCACTCTCTTTATTGTTATGTCCAGTTAGGGACGATAACGCGCAAGTGGTTGCATCCGGTAAAGGATGGTAACCCGCAACGGTAAGGTATTTCTTACTGAGTAAATTTCCGACCAATATCATATGTGACACTGAATTGCTTTTAAACTAAAAAGTCCTTACATTCGGACCGTTAATATAGAATAGCGAGGTGATGTTGAGTAGTACTACTGGGGATTGACACCCCCGCCCAGCGGTGCACGGGATGCACCCACCCGACTGGAGGTCGGACTGGGATCAATGTTAGCCTACCCTCCGTGGTCTCTCAAGACACGGGAAGGCAAAATCCATAGGTAACCCCTATACATTGTCAGCTTCGGTTGCGAACGATTCAAGTGTGCATAACTTAGGCTAGCTACCTACGATATGGAAATTTTACTGGTCTTATGATATTGATTGTGTTGTAACTGTCTTTATTCATAAACTTTAGGTCTACCTGTGACGGGTAGACTGCTTTAGTGAACTCACCAGCCATGGCTGACACTTGATTGTTGAATGCTTTTCAGGTTAGCTTGGAGGATCATGGATGGCACGGGCGGCGGCAGTACTACTATGGTGCAAACCCTTGAGTTAAAGAAATATTCAGACAATTTAAATTCCTGTATTTGTAAACAACAACAACTTTGTACATATGTAACAACTTCAGCTGAAACTGATTTACTATACTTGGTTTTTATAAAACACATGTTTTTCTTATATTACAATACTTTATGGCTTGGTTGTAATCAAATACTTGGATCCTGGTCTGGATCATACCCCCACGCGGTTATACTCCGTTAGTGGTAATTTGGGGGTGTGACAGATTGGTATCAGAGCCTTTGGTTACAGCGAACCAGAACATTTTAAAAGTTAAAATTTCTGAACTGTAACTGTTTTTGAAAAACTTTGGTTACAACCCATTCCCCAAGAGTACTGCCCCGCGTGCCGAAGATGATCCTCATTTAGAAGTCCTGTCATGTATCAGTATACGAATTGGAATTTTGGGTAGGAATTTTTCTTTCCCGAGGCTTAGAAATTTCTGAGTTAGAAAATTTTTCTAAGTATAAAGCTTAGCGTACTTGTTACATTCCTTCTTAGCGTACTTCATACTGCACTTAGCGGACTTGATTTTGTTCTTAGCGAACTTGAGCTCTTCTTAGCGAACTTCTTTAGCGAACTTGAAACTTTTGCTCTTAGCGAACTTGTATTGGTCTTAGCGGACTTCCAGCTAGCGAACTTGATTATGATTCCTAGCGAACTTGTTAGCCTTAGCGAACTTGATGAGGCCTTAGCGAACTTCATCCCTTCTTAGCGAACTTGATGAGGTGTTTAGCGAACTTGTTATTGCTTAGCGGACTTGAATGGTGCTTAGCGAACTTAAGTTGTTCTTAGCGTACTTGAGCAGAATTTAGTGGACTTAATTTGTGCTTAGCGAACTTCAATGGGACACTTGGAAGAATTTACAAGAATTGGTGTAGCAATTGTTTGTACCACGTGTTAGAATGCACATTGCCCTCCATGTAGTGTATACAGGACCATCAAGAACCCTATTGGGGTAAGACCCACCTAAGATGCAATCAGAGAGGATTTACTATCTTAAGCCTGTATACCATCTTTTTACTTGGTTACATCAACAAATCTTGAGTGATTAACTGTAAGTGCTTGTAGTTATGCACTAGCTTCCCGAATAGGGCAAAATACATTGTTGATGATCCTGACATCCTTACGGGCTTGTTTAACCCTTTTCAACATTGTTTATTCTTAACAACCTTGGTAGGTTTACTTTTAGGCCTAGATCATGGTAATCTAGACTCTAAGACAATGATCTAACATATCCTCAACTTAACTGATCATACTCTCTTATAACATAAATAGGAGTCGTAGTAGACTCTATTCGGATAAGACACCCATTAACACATACCGAAAGTACCTTTATCGTAGTGCGTTAGTAAAGAACGCTGTTTAGCCTCGTATAGGGCAACATTGTATAAAATCAGATGATTTCTCATGGGATGCTTGTGACTGCGTCTGTTACCCTAAAATGTTGAAACTCTTTTCCTTGGTTAATTTGGACCCCGCATTTTACATCACATAGTTGTTGTATGATACTTCAACGTGAATGTGACTTTAGTAACATAATGAAATCAGACATGTGATGACTAAGAATAATATGATATTCTCTCAGTATATGTATAAACATATGTGTATATAACGGATTCGTGATCGAGTCAGATAATAACTACTCTTTATCTTTAAGTAAGCTGGGGGCATTGTAGCCTGCCCTGCCCATACTCCTACTGAACCACTTGCTTACCAAATTGTACCTACGATAAACTTTAAATTAGATGAGCTGTTATTCTCAGAACTTGTCTCCTTGGCAAATCCCAGTCAGTTACCTTTGATTTAATGACCACATTCTTGATATTTACCCCTTGGAAACCACATACTACCCCATCGAACCTGGTAGCTAAAGTAAGAGGAACCAGCGTGACCATACAAGGTAAATTGCCGTTACGGGTGCACACGTAAATGTAATTCGCAGTGTATGGAAGCCCTGGGGAATCCTGCTCGGCAGACCGTCGGTTGTAAGGAATACGACCTTTCATTTCAAAATCTCATAACATCCATTTTCAAGCTTATGGGACTCAACCGTATGGTTGAGGACATCTAGTAAAGTTCATTTTCTCTTAGCTATGGCTTCCAACCTATCAGCTCCTTTAAAAATGCTTGTGCGAATGATAGCACCCATATGACATCCCATCACTCACATCATCCGACGATAAAGATCTCCCCTCGCTGCGAGCGAGCCGTGGTTGAACTCTTTACTCACTCTAATTTATCCGCGATGCTAACTCTGCCCCTATGACGTTAACTACTACAACCCTCCTTCAAGCTCTCTCAATTGTACAACAACTTCGTAAACTCTAATATGATGGAAACCCAGACCTCTTCGATGGACAAATACACCTCAACCATTGGAACCAACCTTTCGGCAGGAAAATCTTGTGAAATTTTTCCCTCTTGACTAGTGATCTCGTCACGATTTTAAACACTTTATACCTCACTACAAATACAGTTTCGCCCAACGGAGCGATGTAGGATACTTCTCGAACCCGTACGATCTGCTTTATCTTCAAACACACGATTCGTCTGTGAAACTTGACTCCCAGGGAACCCTCTACTCTGATATTCATGTGTGACTTGGAAGGCCTTCAAGCCTTGAGCCATTGTGGCCCGTTAACCTCATTGATGACACTATCATGTACTTCTTCGTCAGAAGCTCCCGTACGACAAACCTTGATAGCCAACACTAGGCAGCATTATGCTAGGAAAGTTCCACAACATCATACATCGATACCCATTGTCCTCATTCCTTCCTTACTAGAAAAACTTTCATTGGTAACTCTCTGCTTCATAACTAGTCGAATGATTGACCCGAACTTCTGAGACACGCGTAAGGAAGTAGATTGACTCCAGATTGGACGAAGTCACGTTTGAATTTATTGGGTATGCGGCGAGCTACCCGAGGATCACTGGAAGCGACCCAAGTACACGATATTTATTCATCCTTTATGCCATGCGGCTTTTCGATACGCAGTAGACCTCGCGAAACCATAGTTACGATTCGTTTTTACACTCATTGAAAGCCAAGTAGTATTTCGAATTCGTCAGCACTTGGTACTTTGGAAACCTACTCATACTACACGTTTGCACTTTTACTTACTCTTGAGGGCCGATATAAACTGGTGTTCTATCTTTCTGTACGGTACCACCTTCGACACAATCACATCCATATCAGTCGACCCAAAATCGTTTTCTCCGTATTCGCGTCAATTGTATCGGATGACTCCCTTCGAAACATGTAGTTGCAAACTACCCTACACTAGCTACCTCGCCATTCATCCTGAGTCTGTATTCCTATACTTGATATCATTTATGCTTCTACAAAGAACTTTTCGGTCATTAGAACATCACCCTTATTGTGGATCTTTACCGGAGGGTAATATGCGCAACGATATATCCCATGTTGGCGAACCTCATTTTAAACCTCAACGTGAAGGACTACCTTATCTTTTGAATCCCCTTCGGAAACTCAAATTGTATTCGCATTGCATCCGCTAAACCCTTGATAACCCTCACCGTGGGTGAAGACCCCACCTACCGAAAACCTTTTTGTTGTAAAATTCAAAGTTTTCACATGTTTGCATGGTTTCAAATCTTTCACTCCCCTTTAACCCAAAAGCATTGGGGGAAAAACATAAGATACCTTATTTTTCAAATATATTGTCTAACAAGTTTTGTCAAATAGCCAGGAATGGCAAGGGAACTGGTACACTCTCAACGTGCTGGTAGTGTGGTGGGTTAGCCGCGGTACACCCTATACATAAGCACTAACGGCATATGGAAGGTGGGATCAGTGCTAAACCATAGATTTACCTTGAAATCATAGACCCAAAAACCTTATTTTGAGAAACTTCATTAAATGGGACAGTGCCCACAATATAGCAAAATCTATGTTATTTCCGTTGTAATTTCCCATGTCCCCTCATGCATATTTTCACTGGAAGGGACATACACAATTTAATCAAATTAAAACTTATTGTTTTTCTAACCCTCTAGATTGACAGGGAACATCTTGATATATATTTCCTACTAAGGGTCAAATATAGATTACGACCCAAATAAACAACAACGTTTTAACAACTCAAGTCTTGTATTATAAAAGACAATTCACGTGTCCCTTGGAGTAACCCCATGACCTTTCCAGGACCCTTATCAACGCTTACTCGTCCCAGACCCGTACTCGTCTCAGTTCACCATAGGAATTGGTGAAATGTTTTAATTTGTCCTCTAGTTATTGCATTTCTCACATACCACGACTTGTTAACCTCGCGTACGCCTAAATTGTCACCGACTTGGTGAAGTAGAGCACTTCTTTATGAAATTACTGCACTTCTTTATGAGATTTCTACGCTTACCCGCTATGCTATTGATACTACGATACCTTGCAGCGTCGTCTGCCTGTGCCTTTTCTGCAAACTGTAAGAACCACCCGATCTTAGCCAAATTCAAGGATGCATAACCACCCTCCAGATACGATAACATTTGAACCTTTTTGCAGCACTTCTTGCCTCTACCGTGTCATTTGACACAATACTTTCTGTTATCTTATTGGATGCTATAGCTGAAGACTACTCGGACATATGGTCACTTCGTCATACTAAATATTTCAATCTCGGATGTGGCGTCGCCGTTACATTTGTTAAACCTAACCATGCGATGCGATTCAACTCACTCATGGAAACGTTTGTTATAGAAAACCACTCTTCATACGATTATGCGAAATGTTCATTTGATGCTTCTAATCATATATCGACCGTCAATTTCCCGTGGAACAGAGAACTTGGACTAATCTCATAACGATCCGTTAAACGATTAGCATTACGACAATTTTCGGGACGAAAATTCTTTAACATGGGGAGGCTGTGACAATTGCAACTTCCCAAGTTAACTCCGCTAACTTTTTCCGTTAACTCCGTTAACTTTTTCCGTTAGTACCGTTAGCTCCGTTAGCGAGCCCGAGACCCGTTATTTGAATGATTTGGTATTTGTTTATGTTTACTTGTCATTTGACTTTAGTAACTTGTTTATTGAACTCATTTCGTGATCTTATGTGTTAGTTGCGAAAATTTGCATTTTTATGCGAAACCGGACTTCGTGTAAATTTGGATTTTTGTGTATGAATGTTAAATTTATGTAACCCGACTAAACTTTACATGTAAAATAAGTTAAAAACGTTTAGAAACATTTTTAGAGATTTTACTTCATAAGTTTTTAGTAAAAACCCATCTAAATGAGTGTTTATGCCTTTATGTGTTAAAAAATGAAACTTGAGGGACCATTATGTAAATTTCCCCCTTAAGACAAATCTGCCCATTTCTCCTCATTTTCATCTTCACGCATCATCATCCTCCTCCCCTCCTCTCTTGTTCACGGCTCACACACACACACCCACATACTTGCGATTTTGGAAGAATCAAGCTTCAAGGAAGTGGATTCAAGTTTCTACAAGCTCCAAGAAACATCAAGGAAGCTTCTTCTTCTCCTCTTCTCCTTCCACCTGCGATTTCTTCCCCAATCTTGTAAGCCCTAAGTTTTGGATTTTGAAATTTTAGGTTGCATGTGTGTTTTTGTGTGTTTATGTGCTAAATGGTGAGCTATTATGCTCCAAATTCATGTGATAAGTTGAGATATGCTATATGTCTAATTGGGGACAGATTTGGGTTCGGGTTTAGGGCTGGAATTTGGGTTAAAATTCTGCTATGTGAGTGTTCTTGAAGTTGTTATGTAGACAAGCATGAAAACTAGGCGTATGTGCTTATATTGCTAGCCTTATGTTCAAATTTTGCTATGATTTTGATATGATCTTGTTCATGACAGAAATTACATGTTGAAATGGTTATAATTATGTTAGTAGGGGTTGGATGACCAAATTGTTGCTCAAAATTAGAAAACCGAAATTTTTGCAAACTATAAAGTATGGACAGATTCGTCCAGATTTTTAGGCCGACTTGCAGAGGTCATAACTCACTCAATTTTTATCGAAATCAGTTGATTCTTTTTCCGTAGTAAAGTTTCATGTCTTAGCTTTACAACGCCTACTCGCACACTTTCTAAAACCTCCGTTTGGTCATCCAAAACACAGCTGCAAGTTAGGTGTGCAAAGCTGTCTTTTTCTGTGAAAAGTAAACTTTTCAAATTGGTTGAGCATGCTAATCTTGTTTTATTGACGAGTTTGCTATTTGTAAATGATGTTTATATATTAAAAGTAAGATATGGAAGGTTTGGTTAATAAACTCTAAGTTTTGAATGAGTTATGCAAATTTTAAACCTACTTTGACTATTTTGCAAAAAGCTGAAAATTGCCAACTTCCGATGCGCATAACTTTCTCGTTACTTAACTTTTTAAGTTGATTCTTTTTGCAACATTCCCTAAATGTTGATTAGTTCATGCCTGCAAAATTACAAAATCTAACTCCAAGTATGGAGCAAATTAGGCATGCCACCAAATGGTGTGTCAAAGACAATAATGTTGATTTTTGCCAACTTCCAACACGCATAACTTTCTCATTTCTTAACATTTTTACTTGATTCTTTTTGAAACATTCCCTAAATGATGTGTAGTATATATCTGTAAAATTTAAAGAGTTAACTCCAAGTAATGTGGATTTTAGCTATGCCTCTAGTTTGAGTGTTGAAGTTGACTTTCTGATTCAACTTTGACCAAAATTGCAATTCTTTGAATTTCTCCCAATTTTGGAACTTGTGTATGCATTGTACGACTTGTGTGACTACATGAAACATGTTAGGTGTTAAAATTGCTATTTTCGTCCTCGCGACACCTCCTAACCCGTTTAGGCCATATTTACCCGAACAGGTTAATTGTGACCAACCTGTTGAATCTTTTGCTGTGTACCAAGTGCCCCCTAAGGTGAGTTCACTCTCTTTATTGTTATGTCCAGTTAGGGACGATAACGCGCAAGTGGTTGCATCCGGTAAAGGATGGTAACCCGCAACGGTAAGGTATTTCTTACTGAGTAAATTTCCGACCAATATCATATGTGACACTGAATTGCTTTTAAACTAAAAAGTCCTTACATTCGGACCGTTAATATAGAATAGCGAGGTGATGTTGAGTAGTACTACTGGGGATTGACACCCCCGCCCAGCGGTGCACGGGATGCACCCACCCGACTGGAGGTCGGACTGGGATCAATGTTAGCCTACCCTCCGTGGTCTCTCAAGACACGGGAAGGCAAAATCCATAGGTAACCCCTATACATTGTCAGCTTCGGTTGCGAACGATTCAAGTGTGCATAACTTAGGCTAGCTACCTACGATATGGAAATTTTACTGGTCTTATGATATTGATTGTGTTGTACCTGTCTTTATTCATAAACTTTAGGTCTACCTGTGACGGGTAGACTGCTTTAGTGAACTCACCAGCCATGGCTGACACTTGATTGTTGAATGCTTTTCAGGTTAGCTTGGAGGATCATGGATGGCACGGGCGGCGGCAGTACTACTATGGTGCAAACCCTTGAGTTAAAGAAATATTCAGACAATTTAAATTCCTGTATTTGTAAACAACAACAACTTTGTACATATGTAACAACTTCAGCTGAAACTGATTTACTATACTTGGTTTTTATAAAAGACATGTTTTTCTTATATTACAATACTTTATGGCTTGGTTGTAATCAAATACTTGGATCCTGGTCTGGATCATACCCCCACGCGGTTATACTCCGTTAGTGGTAATTTGGGGGTGTGACAAACTTAGAGGTTGAGTTTGATAATCAAAACTTCTAAAACTTTGTATCCACCAAAGGTTTCCAATCTCGGTCTGCTTGC
Organism: Deinandra increscens subsp. villosa; assembly: GCA_039602395.1. Classification (NCBI taxonomy): domain Eukaryota; kingdom Viridiplantae; phylum Streptophyta; class Magnoliopsida; order Asterales; family Asteraceae; genus Deinandra; species Deinandra increscens. The sequence continues at coordinate 39,584,753 of JBCNJP010000017.1, read as the reverse complement.
CCTCAAACACCCCTAAAGAATGGCAAATCTGAACGCATGATATGTCGCCACAACGAGATCATGCTCACTCTTCTCAAACATGCTTCTCTCCCAATCAAGTTCTAGGTTGAGGCCATTCACACCACCTCTTACTTACACAACATTTTATCTACCACGTTCCTTCACAACCTCACTCCCACCGCTACCCTCTATAACCATCACCCAATATACGCTCACTTACTTGTATTCGGCTATGCTTTCTATCCGAGCACATGTGCCACGCGCCCCCATAAACTTGCACCACGTTCCACCTTATGCGTGTTCCTCAGCTACAGATTTCCCAGGATACCGATGCCTCGACTTGTCCACAAGAAAAATTCTTCTTTCCCGCCATGTCACTTTCGATGTAGCCTGTAACATCTGTGCCCGACCCGTTTATAAAACCCGACCCAAATCTAAACTTGTCGCGTGAATCGAATTTCGGTTTAATGATTATCGAAAGAAATTTTTCTAAATTAGATGTTTAAAATATCTCATAATCATTTTTGAGAAGAAAATATTGAATTGGTAAATTTCTATGTTAAACAATTTGCTTAAAACAAAAATTAAGCAATTTTCAGCTTTTACACGATTTCGGTATTTGATTTATCGTTTATCAGAAATCTCAGGATTTTTATCTCAAAATATATGTTTTGAAATATCCTACGATGATGACTTTGAGTTATTTCCTAAAGAGAAGGGTGATGAAGATGAGGTAGAGCTGAAGAAGAGAGAAGCTCAAAAACCTAAAGACCCTGTTGCCAAAGAGGTTAAGGAACAGAAACAACGATGGGCTTACAACGATTACATGAAGACATTTCATGCTAACTATGTTCCACCTCCAAAACCAATCAAACAGAGAAGGCATGTGAGGTTCAAGGGTCGGGTGTCAGGTGAAATTGTTAGCTAGATGTATGCAGCAAGTCTGAACTGTTATGGGATTAAACGCCACCATGGTATTCAATACTTCAAGCATGCAACATACTTTAGTTCTTTACCAGTTTGGGATGTTCGGGAGCTTACAAGAAAAGCTTTCTGCAACTATGGATATGATTGGAGGGGTTTATACTTCAAGCATCAGTTGGAGAAAGAATACAATTTTAGATTTCAATATCTGAAGCCTCAAAAAGCGAAAAGGCGTGAACATTCGACAAAGATACATCGGAAAACTGGGAAGAAGCTGATAGTACTAACTTTTAAGAAAAAGCCTAATGTTATGAAGAAGATTCCATTAATGAAGATAGAGTTGGATTTCATCAAAAACATGAAGTTGTGGTACTACAATGAAAAGACAAGAGAAGTTGTGATTGTGCTGGAGGATGATAACAAAGTGGTGAAGGTGTTTGATCCGATGTGGCTGATCAATTCATCCAGGGCTGACATAGACGAGCTGTACCATAATCAGATTTTGTTCCATCCTGATTATATGGAACAGGCTCTGCATTTCCAAAGAGTGACCCGGATTTGTTTTGCGTTCAACATATATGCCGGAAATAATCACCAGAAGACATGGACAGAGACAGAGGCTGGAGCTCAAGAATGATAAAGACTGGCCAAGGGGAGTTTGTTTATGCATAATATGGCAAGATGCTAGATCAGGCACAAGATTACAGAAGAATCGAAATTTGTGAAGAAAGCCTAGTATAGCCGAACCGCACCCGAACTCTGGGCGAACTGGCAGCTGAACTGCCAGTTCGGACAAAGCCAAAAATCCCAGAGAGTCACCTCCAGAGATAAAAACCTCACATAATGCCATAAGAGTCACCTATAAAAGGGGTGTGAGCCAAATTTTTATTATTATAATAAAAATTATTATTGTTATATTAATAATAATAATTATTATTATTGTTATAATTATTATTATTATAATAAGAATTATTATAATAATACTAATTATTATTATTATTATTATTATTATTAATATTATTATTATTATTATTACTACTACTACATATAAATAAATAATACAAATAAAATATGAAAAAACATTCAAGGTGACATAAAGGGCTGGAGGTGAGATATAGGACTCCTTATATGAGATTCAGCTCACATCTTCAATCGAAATGTCACCTACGTGGAGAAATTAAAGGTGACGCTAAGGTCTCGGAGTGACCTAAAGAGCTCACATCTTACCATCCAGGCTCCTTCTAAAGTCTCTGTGTGACCTATATTATCGCATCTCCTATGTATTATTACACCGTTACGTGCATACACACACATACTAATACATTATCAAACCACACACACATATACATACATACATGATAGATTTTGACTTAATATATGTTTATATATACATACATATGGTCACGTGGATACAAGCTCATATAAGAACTTCGTTAGTATATTGTATGTACTACGTGCATATGTACATACACATACCAATACACTTACATGCACACACATATGTGGATACAATATCAATATGAATAAGTTTAGTATACGCTCATATATGCGTACATTACACTTTTATATGTATATAAACATGCATATGCATGTACACATATAAAATTATTATTGTTATATTAAGAATCATAATAATAATAATTATTATTATTATAATACTAATTATTATTATTATTATTATTATTATTATTATTATTATTATTATTATTATTATTATTACTACATATAAATAAATAATACAAATAAAATATAAAAAATCCTTTAAGGTGATATAAAGGGTTGGAGGTGAGATGTATGACTCCTTATATGAGATTCAGCTCACCTTTTCAACCGAGAGGTCACCTACTAGGTTAAATTAAAGGTGGTGCTACGGTCTCGAAGTGACCTAAAGGGCTCACATCTTACCATCCGGACTCCCTCTAAGGTCTCTGTGGTGACCTATATTATCGCATCTACTACGTATTATTACATCGTTACGTGCATACATACACACATACTAATACTTTATCAAACCACACACATATATACATACATACATGATAGATTTTGACTTAATATATCTTTATATATACATACATTGATACATATGGTCACGTGGATACATCTTCATATAAGAACTCCGTTGATATATTGTATGTACTACATGCATATGTACATACACATACCAACACACTTACATACACACATATATGTACATACACTATCAATATGAATAAGCTTAATATACGTTCATATATGCATACATTACACTTTACATGTATATAACCATACACATCGCACGTACACATATAAAATTATTATTGTTATATTAATAGTAATAATAATAATAATAATAATTATTATTATTATTATTATTATTATTATTATTATTATTATTATACTAATTATTGTTATTATAAGATTACTTATTGTTATTATATTATAATACTAGGATAGAACCCGTGTATTACACGGGGCTTAATCATTAAAATTTTAGTTCATAATGTAGGTTAAAGATTCATATAAAAAGTTATTTCAATAGATGTTAGCGTAAAAAATAACCATCCACTACGAGGAGTACAAAGAGATCAATTTCAAAGTTTTTTAAACTCTTCAATTGAATGCTATTATAATTTATTAAGTTTTAATAAACTACTGAAATAAGTAATTTTATATTTTTGATATTTAGTTACATATTTTAATTATAATTTATTAAGTTTTAATAAACTACTGAAATAAGTAATTTTATATTTCTGTACATTTTAAACATCCAAAATTATTTAAATTTTTTAAATTTTTTAGTATAAAATAGAAAAGATAATTTATATTTAATAGCAGAGAGAGAGAGGCGGAAAAAATTATGATGAGAATGTATATGGTGATGACATGTGGCATAAATGTAATTATAATTTATTAAGTTTTAATAAATTATTGAAATAAGTAATTTTATATTTTTGATATTTAGTTATATATTTAAAATTTTTAGTATAAAATAGAAAAGATAATTTATATTTAATAGAAAAGAGAAGCGGGAAAAACTATGATGAGAATGTATATGGTGATGACATGTGGAATAAATGTAATCTTTTATTAGTATTATAGATATAGATTACTAATTATTATTATTATTATTACTACATATAATTAAATATTATAAATAAAATATGGAAAAACCTTCCGGGTGACATAAAGGGCTAGAGGTGAGATATAAGACTCATTATATGAGAGTCACTTTAGGGACACCCCCTATATACATGAACGTTTAGGTTTAAGATGAGTTTCCCTTAGGGACACCCTTATATAGGTGACCTAAATGTCTCTAAGAAAGCCCTAAAAGACAGGATTTTTTTTTCGTGAGAAATAACCACTAGTCGATATTTTCTTTCGGAAGACACGGTCTTGACAGGGAGGACACATGCTTCATATCTTAAATCCAAGAAGGCAAGATACGTGTGGCCTTAAACTACTCCAAGACACATGAAAGAAGAGGAATCTCACTGCTTGCTCGTGAACCAATGCCAATAAATTAATAACTTCACAGATTTGTCTGCTAATCAGAAAACAACGCCAGCGCAATCTCCACATTACACACGCTTGCCACCAACTTTGTGTATATATATATAAAGGCTAGAACATCATCTAAATATTATCACAAACATTTGAAATCATCATTACTTACATTTATCAAAATGGTTTCTTTACCTTCATTATCCACCAGTAGTGTGCGACATGTTCGATCCGTCAGTTTGCCAAGCAGATCACATCCTACCATTCTTCAAGTTGAAGAGGAGCTAGCTCATCTCAAATCACGAGAGGCATCTTCATCATCCGTGGCCGATGCAGAAACAATCTGCGGTTCTCTAGTGCGGCTGAAATCGTTGTACGCATCTGTTAACGATCTTATCAGTTTGCCACAAACCCAACTAGCACTTTCGCACATGAAGGAAGATAAATTGGTTGACGAGTTGCTTGATCGATCAATGAGCCTTTTAGATGTTTGTGGATCCATAAAAGATGCCATGGAACAGATAAAGGATCACATAAGAAATACTCAATCTGCTTTTAGAAGGAGAAAGGAAGGTCTCAAAAGTGACTCTTCCTCACTCTTGAAAATGAAGGATGCCAAGAGAGCAATTTTAGCATTGAAGCAACTTGATAACAAGATTGGGGGCATTGTTCTCTCAGATGTAGATCATCACCTCTCATCTTTGATTAGATCAGTGAGAGATACAAGTGCATTGAGTCTTTCCATATTTGGATCACTCCTGTTGTCTAACTCCATATTTTTGGGGAAACCAAAGTCTACTAAATGGACAATGGTTTCTAGTTTGATTCATAAAAGAAAAACTGTTGGTGCAGATCAACCTCATATTTCTAGTGAGGCTCTAGAAACCCACATTGAAGTCATTGAGGAGAGTTTAGATTGCATGTCTAGGACTTTGATCAAAGCAAGAGTTTCTCTACTTAATATTCGCTCTCACTAGTTTCACTGAGTTCTAAAATAGGCATGTAAATTTTAGTGGAATTATTTTTGTATATGTTACAATACGAAGTAATACGAAAGTTTATGGTTACTCAAATTGTGTGCCGCTTTATTCTCATAATTATCCATTCTTTGTTTTTGGAGTTCGATTACATTACAACTTGGATAATGTGAATTCCTAATCTCCTATCACATAGAATTATTTCCATGATACTTTTGAACGTTCGATCAAATAAATTTGGGAATCATAAGAACGAATACACAGTGCTATTATGATTGGTGCATGTACTAGAAAATGATCAAGTTCTATTCATATGTAAGGTTTGAATCATTGTAATGGTTTAGATGACGCTTAATAGTTAACAGTTATAACCGTTCATGATAACAACAGTTATTTTGCAGCTTAATAGTACCAAATTAACCCATCATATTTGACTAAAATACTTCCAAAGTGTAAACTCACGTCTGGAGAACAGAAGTTACATTTGATGTATAATTTCACTTATGAAGAGGAAATCGCTTCTAAAGACACATTTACTTTAGATGAAAAGTTACTATCGAAACTATTAGTTTTTCCAAAGCTTAAACTAAACTACTTCCTTGCATGTTTGATTGCCACTTGGGGTGTAGGTTCGGGCTAGTATTGATTAACCTTAAACAAGATTACTCATAAAGTTAATTAGGTTGAATCACGTTAACTTTCATTCTCACACTTATAAAAATTGTATGAACTCAAGTTAATAATAGGCAAGTAATAAACACAAGTATGAAGACACTCGACACCACTACTGTATTAGTATTAAGGTGTTCACAATTGTGATATATTTGTTAGTTACAAGGGAACACGAATATTATCCTCTCCATATATATATATATATATACTAGTGGGGTACCCGCGCGTTGCGGCGGGCGACAATTTATTGTGCGTTATTTGTCTTCGGTTCACGTGTTCGACGGCGACGATGATTTACAATGCGATATTCATTTCTATTATCGTGATGTGGCGCAACAATAATATGTATTGCGGTACATGTGCATTCGACCGTGGCAATAATTTATGACTCATGACATAGGGTGGAACCTGCGTGATGCGGCGAAAAACAACCAACGCGGTCCCTATTTTTTTGTAGTTTATCAAGTCTCTCGTGATATATTGTATTGTACGTTTGTTAATGTTCTCATTCACAAAATCAATTTAATTTATCTAACCTTGTAGATCTCAAATAATTATTAACAAACATCCGAATAAAAGTATATATTAGTCACAAACACAGAAAATCTCTTGTTTCAAGTGTGGTGATAGAAGCATTGAAATTTAATAAACACATAACTCTCATCTAGAGTAGAGAAAGAAAATGGGTCATGTGGTGGTGCTGACTCCTTAACTTTCTTAAGCAAATTTATTTTTTAGTGACCATTAAGGCCCAAATCCTATGAATGAAAATCTACTTATTAGTGACCATTAAGCCCCAATTGTACGAATGAACACTGAACAGTAATTGAATACAATATATTCTTTTAGCTTTTAAAATTCAAATTATAATGGTACTATTTATGATACAACTTAACTCATCTAAAATTTATCAATAATAATGGAAAAGGAATGTATCATAAGTGATAGTTTAAACGGGTCAAAACTCAAAACAAATTGAACGAGTGGCAAGGGATAGGAAGTGGGGGACCTATAATCTTTTGCAATTCACAAAAATATAGCAGCAAGAAAAAATAGAAAAATTATGTCTTTTTTTTTAACAGCACTTCATTAATATAAACTAAACCCAGCGGAGAGCTGGGGATACAAAGTAACAACCAAAGATACAATTACATCTACCATCTAAAACAGAAGCAACCCACAAGAAACAGAAAGCCTACAAGATCAAAGCTAAAAACGGTCCACAATAGATACTTCAAAAATGACCTAAAAACTATTATAAAGAAAATAACACTGCTTCATAATGAATAACCCTTTTCAGCTTGAGCCACCGCCTTCTTTTAAAAAACCCACTATGCTCATCCAGGGAAAGTCACCATGTGAAACATCACCTTATTCACTTCAAACAATAAACACATTCACCAGGCAATTAAGAGACCAAGAATCTTTACACAAGCTAAAAAACAGATTTAGCAGCCCTACTCAATTAGAAAACCAAACCCAAATACCATCATCCAAAACCAAGAAGGAACTCCATTCCGAAAACCAAACCCCACCCTTAGGAAACCACTCCCCACCAGGCCATATATGCAACCACCCTAGCATCCCAATCATGACACCGCGGCGAGCCAGGGCCAACACTCATAAAAACGAGCATCAAAACATCTAAAAAACCGATTACAATTGTGCCTCCATCAGGTACACCAATCCCCATCATCGTCAGCATATGGCAAAAAGGAAAGGAAAGGAGAGAGGGGGGTAATACAACATGTGCACATTCATTTATATGCATATATGCTTCATTCACTGCCGAAGCAAACCGCATGAAAACCTGTACTAACCAAGAAAATTCATACTTTTTTCAACACTGTGCACAAAAGTAATTACATCTGGAAACCTTATTCCGCACAACAGCTTCTTCATTTACCGTACACAAAAAATCACAGGAAGAGCTGGAAATTTCAATTACTTACATCAGGATTCCAAGATCAAATAGCTTTTTGTTTACGATACTCATTCCGTTTAACTTCTTCCATTATATCTATTTGTCTTCTAGAAAGATTGAAGTTCATAAGCCTTGTTTTCCAACAGAACAAAAAAAACAGCAGTCAAATAAATTAGAACTTCCTAAAACGAAATTTTTGACTAAAAAGAAAGATATAAACGTAGTTCTTTACAAATTTGATTTGATGCAACATTTCTAGTTCCTTATCTATGCAAATTTTCTACTTTGAAAGTTCATATATAAGTGTTGGTGACGGCATCAAAACACCTCCCCTAAGATGTATTCGCCGGTTTTGTCTTTAGTGCGTAAAAATTGCATATGACACTAAAAGGCCCACATGTCAACTATTTTTTACCTGATTCTTGATGATTGCTTCATGTACAAGCATTTTTGCATCCGTAATGGGTCTATATAAAACCATTGTAATAATGCCCATTAGTAAAACTTTTTCTCCATAAACAAGAGGCCAACTGCTAGTCTTCGAACCCTCATAAAGATACCTCATGGAGTAATATCCTTCAAAAGAACTCATGCAGGGCACTTTTGTTCCCATTCTTGTTGACCAGTTCATCCTTACAATCCCCTGCATATCATTATTTCATAAGAGCCAAATAATACTTATTAAAAACTAAAAAAATAACATCTTACTTTCATATTGATAACTTCAGAGATTATCAGGTGTACCAACGTAAAGAAGCGGTGATGACCAATGATATCTAAACTTAACATGATCATCCCACAAACGTAAACTCGATACATCTCTGTGTGCATATTCCGGTAACAAAAATCTAAAACAATGTTAAAATAAATCAGCTTGCACTTATTTTTTTTTTAAATTAAAAAAAATCCAATTATTTTGTTTAGAAAAGCACAGCTAATGCATAAGGAGATTAGTGCGTTGCACATGAGTATTTAGATAAACATAGAATAAAAAACATACACAACAAAAAGAAAAAGAACTCAACCTAGAAGATAATTAAATATATCGTTTAAAAGCACATTAAACCACAAAACAAACTATACACATGTAGATAGTTTTGTAAATATGAGTAGTAGAGATAGTATGCAGCGTTTCCATAAATATAAAAACAAAGATACCTATCAATTTTTCAGTACTTCTTTTTCATGTGATTTGTAAACATAAGAAATCTAACCTGGAACTTGATAGCCTTCAAAGCCAAACAGCAACAGGGGTTGTTCTATGCTGTCAAATAACTGTGCTATGCAAATTTCTATGGTAAGTCCGTTTTCTTGAATTGCATCTATAATATGACACTAAAAAAAGAAAATAGACAATTTCAAAACATGAAAATCCGAGAAATTAAACATGCAAATTTTGATAATTAAACACATCAAAGTCAAGCATCCAACCTCTACCAGATACCATTTCAAAAAACTTGCTTTGTTCTTCTACTTTCCTATGAAAATTCCAGCTTTTTCCAAAGCTGATGCTATTCTTCCGGTTGACACAATTGTATATCTGCAGGTTCAAGTCACAGCTTCATAATTTTCACTTAAATTGAATTTTTTATATCTAGAATGTAAATGCATAACAAATCGAATATAATTAATGCAAGAGAAACATGTAAAGCCAAACATTTTTCTGTGGTTTTCATGTTGAGCCAAACATATGCTTTTGAACATAATATTTTTTGAACCATGTTAAGCCAAAGAATTATACCTTAATATATGTCTAGAATACTAAAACCAATGTTATATACAAGTAATTTATGGTTGAATTCCAAGTCTTAATGGACCATTAACGAACATCTCTTGTGTGAGAGTTTATAATCTGTATCACACACTAAGTTGCCTTGTACTCCATATCAAAACTATAATTGGCCTCTAAACTATAATATCAGGCATAATATATTTACCAAAAATAAAATTTAATAAAAAGGCATACCTGCTAATATGAAAGAAGATTTCCCAAAAGAGTAATTCTACAGTAATGACAACAGAAATTAGCTTGTTATTGCAAAAATTATATCTTAAATGGTATTAAAACTAAAGAGAAAGGGACACCTTTGACGAAATGTTCAAAAAGTGCCACAGTTCATGTTGTTCTGCTTCTAATGTCTAGGTAACCAGATTCTTTGAACATCCATTTACACCTTTCTGCAAATAGCTGTAAAGATCACAAAACAACCAAATGGACTCATACATTCTCGTTAAATAAAAAAAGGTATCATTAGGGCTCACTGGTTCAAAACGAATGAACTGGAAAACATTTGTAGCTCAAAAAAGATGCAAACCAACCTGTTTAAGAAAAAAAACAAATCAGGAACGAATTAGTAGTCTACATACATGATATTGAGATGATCTTTTAATAAGAAGAATAACCTTTGCTAAAATCCAGTACCAAATTGAAAGGACTGCTCGTTATCCATCCATTCTTCAAAAAATCGAGGTTCAAATGAAGCCATGTGGAAAAGAAGGTACCAAAGGGATACGCTGACTGGAGTTTAGAAATCAAACATTTTGGCTTGATTAGGTTCAGGAACCCTTTTGTGAGCGTCGATTTCTTTTTTCGTCATCACAACATGTTTCAAATCTTTCTAAAGTAATCAAATCATCAAAAAAACACTCTTGATGCATAGAAAAGATATACAATTAAGTAACTTAATAAAAAAAATTCTAACAGTGACAAATCATCAATAGTTTTGTGTAGCAAAACTATTTTATCACATCTTTTTTAACTCCATCTTCTTCGCATCTGAATCCTGAAACTCATAACCAAACAGTGTCCCAACAATCAATGCTAGAAAAATCATTGACCATCATCCATAGTAGACCCAAGAATGCAAATTGGGTCAGATTTCAAGTCAACTTAACTAAGCCTATTTTCCAAGAATGTAGATCCAAACTAAGCCTGTAACGATTCATGTCATAGAAATTACAATGGCATAAAGCATTACACCATGCTCCTGAATATTATCTCCAGATTTTAGCTAACAAATCAACCACAAACTCTTTTAACTTAATACTAAGATGATTATAGTTAACTGCTTTAACAGATCATTAAAAATCCCTATAAAACTCACAAAGTGATTCAAGCAGCCTTCTAAAACTCACAAACTGATTCAATGTACCTCCGCCAAAATTGAGATTAAGATTAAATGTACCTCAGCCAACCGATTGCAGGTAGAGATGGAAACACGAAATGGAGCCCTTCAAAACCAGAATCATATAATAGAACACAAATCAGTTATATCACTTTACAGAAAAAAAAATGATGTGTAATCGTTTCAAAACCTTAAACCTGACGTGCCTTACAATCCAAAATAAATTTTTACCTCAAAACGAAATTAGGATACAACACTAACCAAATTAGAACAAAGAAGGAAAATTGCAGATATAAAACAATGATGGAGGATCAAAAATTACCTAAGAATTGGGTTTGCTTGTGAATCGGTAGTTGAAAATGGAGAGGAAGCTTGTGAATTTTGACTGCAAATGTGGTTAATTCCACTTCTAACGACCAGCTCCTGACTGGAACCCTAGAAAATCTGAGCAGCGAAGAAGATAAAGAAGGAGGAGCAAAAATTGATTATGAATCGGTGAAAGAAAATGGAGAGGATGTCTTCAATTTATAGAGTAGCGGAATCCAAACCCACGCTTCAATCCGTTTGAACATCCCCTGATCTTAGCCCTCCAATAATGAATCATAGCTGTTGGACGAAGGAGATGAGGAGTTTGCTGTGATGGCCAATCGAAGGGAGAGAGGGTGGAGAGCGCGCTTGCCGAAGTCGGCTGAGTTCTTCGACCATCGAGGAGAGAACGGTAGCGTGCGTGTACAGAGGAGGAGTAACGACCGGAGAAAGGTAGGTAGCGTGGTTAGTGACTAAAATAACCCTGCTTTTTCAGCAGATTCTCTTGATTAATATTCTTTATTTACTTTTCATGCTTAAAACCCTTATACATGTTGCATAACCGTTTGTAAGAGTCTTAAAATTAAGGAATTTTATGACAAAAATACCCCGCAGGACCAATATGTATTATATAGTAGTATAGATGGAGAGGATAATATTATATAAATATATAATATATATATTATATATTATATATATATATATATATATATATATATATATATATATATATATAGGGAGAGGATCATTTGAGAACTAAAAAGAACTAATCTTAGCCATTAGTTTATATATATGGAAAACCCCCCCATGAATTTGAATGCTCCCCCCTTGAAAATTAATGGCCCAAATTGGTTCTCAAAAGTTCTCAAAAGAAAAAGTTCTCATTTGAACCTAACCCTATATATATATATATATATATATATATATATATATATATAGGGTTAGGTTCAAATGAGAACTTTTTGTTTTGAGAACTAAATCTCAACCACAAATTTCAGGGGGGAACCACTACAATTCATGGGAGGGAGGATACATGTAAATAAACTTGTGACTCAAATTAGTTCTTTTTAGTTCTCAAATCAATTTGGTTTATGGAAATCCCCCCCCCCCCCCCCCCATGAATTTGAGTGGTCTCCCCTGAAAATTAGTGGACCAGAATGGTTCTCAAAAGTTCTCAAAACCAATTGGTTCTCATTTGAACGAGGATCATTTGAGAACTAATTAGTTTTGAGAACTTTTGAGAACCATTCTAAGCCACTAGTGTATATATATGGAACCCCCCCTATGAATATAGTGATCCTCACCTGAAATTAGTGGTTAAGATTTGATTCTCAAAAGTTCTCAAAATAAAAAGTTCTCGTTTGAACCTAACCCTATATCTATTACTATATATAATACATATTGCCCTAAAGGGCATTTTCGTCATAAAAAATGCTGAATCCTTAAGACGCGTACAAGAATATTAACACCATGTACAACCCTTTGAATCATTACATTTAAAGCCATTAAACCCATCAGACCATGTACAAGGAAAAGTACTGAGGGTATTTACGTATTTAACCGAGTTGCCTGCCATCTTCTCTCTCGAAAGCTGCATCACCAGCCCACTCCAGCCGTCTCTTTTCCCTCATGGCCTGAAAAAGCATATATTGATAAAAGAGACGACACATACCGATGCAAAATCATCATCACTCTCAGTTTTCCTATATCTAAAACCGGAGGTGCAATCCAAAATTTGAAATCAAGATCCGTTCAAACCCTAGGCATCTCTCTCCATTCGTTGTCTCTCTTCATACATTCATCAAGTTTTTGAGTTTCTCACTCCCTGCAGCAAGCAAATCTCGATGCCACATCCCTGCGCAAACCCTAGATCTGTAAGCCTTCTTTCTGATTTCTTCCCTTTTGAGTTTAGGTTATTCTGATATCTCAATCCAAATCCTGTTTTTTTTTTATATCATCTGATGGAGGAATCAAGTAGCTACAATGGCGATTCCAGGTACGTTTTCAATTCGATATGTGATTGTTCCTTTTACTTCTTTCTGTCTCTAATTGTGATTCTTCCTTGGACAGGGGATTGAGTAAGGTTCATTTTTGCGCCTTTTTTTAGCTTCGGGTTCTTCATTTAGGTTTTTATATGTTGAATGCATTATTTTTGAAGTTTTTTTGTTCTTTAATTAGAGATTTTTTTATCTTTACACTTATGACCTAACCTCAACACGAATGGGAACATAAGTTTGAAGAGAAGATGATGCTTGCGATGGTCTGTATAGGGTCTGGATAAGAGTCAATCGTGTTCGTCTGTCATCTTTGTAACGTATTACGAACTGTATGCACTCAGATCTTCGATTTAGGGTTTCATACGAACTGTATGCACTTTCATTCAAAAAATAATTGTTAACATTCGCCAATCAAGAAAAAATCAGAATTCCTCTCTCAAAACTGACTAATCTTACTCTATATTGCAATAATAACTGTAAAAGAGGCTCCTTTCTTGATTGGTGATAATTTACATCCTAAAGTTTCAGTTTATTTTTTATGCAGGATGGTGCTATGGGCCAACTGAAGGTTTTAGTTGAAGAAAAGAACCACTTCAGGACAATCATGGTGAGAAGAGAAAAGAAATTAAGCCATTGCAGCAGGCTTTAGGCAAATCGTGGGGACCAAACAACGTGAATAGAGACAATATAGGTTTTATATGTTCATCTGAGGAAGAGCTCAGTGATGTTGTAAGTGGTTTGAGTAAGCCCATTTTTGTAAAAATATAACGCTTAATGCCATCTCTTTTTGTTCATCACTGATATTTTATTTTTACTTTAGATGCAGATTAAGATCCTATCAGTAAAGGGTAATCGTTTCCGTCGTCCTCTGTTTTGGCTATATTTTTATGGTTTTAATATCATCATTATTAAAATTTTATGATTTACATGTTAGTGTTTTAATGGTATTGACTTGGGGAAGAACAATAACAAGGGTTTTTTATAACTCATATTATAGGTGAACATCTCCTCAAAATTTGTTGAATACGTTAAATGTATTGTTCAAATATCGATTTTGATGCCTCGGGCTATGGAGATGAAGAAATCTGAAAACATGAACATGTTGGTGTTGCTGTTTTCTTGAGGGTTTGCGTTTATAGGTACCTTAATACTACTTTTTTTCCTTCATATGGGCTTTTCTTTATTTACTAGAATATATTGAATCTATATCTCCTGTAGATAAGCTTTTCTTTCATATGGGTTTTCCTTGAAGCTCTTGATATTTTCTATACATGATTTTTTGTTCATTTGGTAGAATTGGTCATAATTTGAGGTTCATTTGTCCAATACGCATGTGTAGTTGTTATTTTGTGTAGAAAGCATGCGAGTAAATACGGAGGCGGGCTGCGAATCAAGATGGTATTTTTCCGATCAAGTCTATGAAGGAATTGCTGGGTAGCAACATGTGCGCGGGAATGGGGAAGAAGGATATGTGGTGCATGTTCGTTCCAATCAAGGTAAATATGTTGTGTTGGCAAGCTAATCTGGGCATCGCTACCAAGGATAGTTTAGCAAGAAATATTGGAGGGTGGAATCTGTTGTGCCCCCTTTGCAGGGCTGGTAATGAGTCTGCCGAAAGGAATAAAGTTGTGTTCAATAATAAAACCCTATTGGTTACTAGAATTCTGGTGGAGCTGAAAAGCTTGGCGCAGCTGTGGGTCAAGAATAGGGCGAAGATGAGCTCAGAGGAGTGGCTGGACTGGAGTTTGGGTAATATGTAGTCCTGATTTTTAAATGCCAAAGTTGTTTGAAAGTAATGATGTTTAATGTCTTCAGGTTGTGTTGTTTAGAAAGTTAAACGTGACTTTTCTTATTTTCTTTTGCAGCCTAGCGTTGTGCAGAAGAAAAAATCCCATGGTTCAAACAAATTGAGTAAGCGGCCTTTATAAATACATACCTTCTACCTCTCGATTGAAATCGCAATTCAAAACATTGATTTAGATCTTCAACTTGGTACAAAATACGATTCTTTGTATTGTTTTCTGAATCTTATCAGTTGTGTTTTATAAAATCTGATTCTAAAACCTAATTATGTGTATACGTTCTTGTTGTAGCTTAAAGATCTTCAACTTCTTTGTTAATTTCATCTCTGCAGTGGATAAGGTCAGTTTCTTTTATTTATGTTTTCTATATGATTGAGATTTCTTTTAAGTAAGAAAACTATTATACTTGATTTATGTTTTCCACGTGTCAGTCAAGCAACAAATACATTGTAGGGAGTTTGAGATTTGTTTAAATATTTTTTGCTTCTTGCCTATTTGAGATTTTTTTTTCAAGCCATCCACTAAATTTCCAAAGAATTTATTTATTCTAATCTACCACCTATTTCCATCCTCTTAGTTGGTAATTTTGATTTAAATGATTTCAAAGTATTCTGATTTCTTTGTTTTTAGTAGTTTTTATCTGTACATCTATACCTTCAATGGAACTCAAATAAGCATCTAAACTACATCAGTGAGTTTACAAGGGATTTATGGGTTTATTTAAATGATTTCATGATTAGGAAGTGTACCAATCAGTCAGTCATAGTTTGATGGTAGTTTTTAAACCTTTGATTGAACTTTCATTGAATAGTTGGTTTAAGAAACTTGTCAAATGGTCTTATATGCCCCGGTTAAATCATAACATTTTAGAGCAAATTGCTGGACTTTGTTGCTATAATGAGATTGAATATGAATGTATTTGTTCTTTTGAGTAGATATAAAGACTCCATTGTTTGGTCGTCAAACTGTTTCGTTTTAATTAATTATTTATTGATCTGTAGGTTGCGAAGGTTCCACCGAGAACAAGTTTAGGATTGCCACACATAAATGGAGCTGATTGATATGATTGAAATTGTTCATATATTGATTGGTAAGCACCTATTTCTTTTTCTTTTGTGTTTTACTTATTTGATTTCAAGTCCATTTATCAAAATTTGTGAGCTTTATGATAATCAGTTGATCTATATTTTTATTAGTTTCTTTTAATTGGAAGGATTTTAGCAAGTCAATGTAAAACCAATTGCTACATTGTAACCGTTGCATATCAAAATTTTTCTTCTATTTTAACCGATAGTTGGACACAAGTAGGTTAGTCAAACAGCATGCTAATTAATTGCAGCTAAAGTTGATGAAATTTTATGAAGGAGAGTTTCCATGTTAGATAACAAGGTATTTTCTTTAACTTGATGTGATTATAACTTTGTATATCACAAATCTTTTATGGCTTCGTGTCAAAGAAAATGCAGGTTCAATTCCTTAATAAAATTTGTTTCACGTTCTATAGTTGGGGAATAGCGATGTAATGTTATCAGTTCTTTTATTTGTAGATTTCAATAGGTTTCATATGTTGATACACAAATCTTTGTAGGTAGTTATGAGTTCAGTTTGTATTGATTGATCTGACCAACAAATCTTTGTAGGTAGTTATGAGTTTTGTTTGTATTGATTGACTCTGCATATTTTTATCCATATTAGTTTTAGAACAACATTTTCAACCCTACAATACCACTCCACTCTCTTCTAAAAGGAGGGTGTATTCATATAACCAGTAGTACTTTATCAATATCTGGGCTGATTTTGGCCTAAATGAAGAGCTACAGGAACAAATCATTTCAACAAGCCCGTGGCCAGTGAGTAGTCTGTCATCAACATTTTGACCCTTGCAAAATATTACCAATTTTTGACCAAACTGTGTTGTCTAAATCATTCCTACATAACCGACCCATTTTGAACTGTGCAAAAAATTAACCATTTTTGACACGAACCTATTGCTGCTTGTAATTTGGTAAATAAACACACGTAAGCGAATGAGCATTCAGTCACCAATCAATTAAAAAAAGAAAAAAAGTCTAATATAACATCTTTTATACTTTTTCTTATTGTTTCAGGTTACAATTGATGTGCCCAACAATCCACTTTTGTCATTCTTAAGTTTATTTAGGTGAAGATATTTGTAACTGTGCGAGCATTGTGAGATAGAGGCGAAGTGTTTTGAAGAGAGAGCATCACTTGAAACTAAATACCAGAAATTGTATGAGCCATTATATTCAAAGGTGTGGATAGATTATTTTCTTAGGTTTGCATACCGATCTTCATGAGATTGACATCTATCCATACATGGTCATTAGGGTTATCCGTTGTAGACAACTTCTCAGACTCTATAGTTTTCTTTAAATGTTGTATCTATTGAATTTTTATCTTTCTCAATTGTTATAATTTGATTTAGGTTAATAATTTATGTTGTAAATTTCTATTTATTTTACTTTAATATAGAACACGGATTCGTCTAAAATCTTGCTAAAGATTTTAGACGAGACGGGCTAACAATAAAGAATATCGCATTGTAAATTGTGGTCGTCGCCGAACACGCGAACAAAAGACAAATAAAGCGCTATCAACTGTCACCCGCTGCAAGACAATGTAAATTGTTATTGGGCCGCATCCGCTAACGTAAACGAATACCACGATGTCAATAACCGCGCCACCATAACGCGTGAACAAATGACAAATAACGCACTATAAACTGTCGCCGCCGCAACGCGCGGGCACTATGCTAGTATATATATATATATATACATACATATATATATATATGTATGTATGTATGTATATACGTAACATCTTGTATGTATATATGTATGTATATATATATATACATACATACAAACATACATACATACATATATATATATATATACATACATACATACATACATACAAGATGTTACGATCGGCGCTCCACACCGGACCCTATTTTATGTAAATATTTAAAACTTTGGTTTGATTGTCGTGGTTGGCGATGCATTTCTTAGCAATAGGACACGACCACATATGTTATAATGAGAAAGCAAATGGTACTAACCTAAGATATCCTTAAAATAATAATAAAAAAAACAGCTAGTACCCTGCAAGAGGATTGTTTGAGCCGATCAATCCATGACATAATCTTTAACTCAAGCTTTGAATCTTATGAGCTGAGCAACATGAAAGATATATACAATATTATATAAATTTGCAAATCAGATTATACCTAATATAGTTACAAACAACAACATCTTATACACCTATCCAAAGCCTAAAATATGTTGTTGCAACAAACAATGGCCGCTGGCACGCACGATGTTGTACTCTTGGTTGCCATACACTACTGCAAACATCAGTGTTAGGCCCTGCAGAAACGGTTGATCTAGAACACACGGGCTGAGCAGAGGAAGAAGCATAAGGATGGTATAATGATGTAGAAGCAAACGAAAGCGATGCATTGCGCTTACATGTGGTTTTCCTGGCCAGAGATGGATTGGCAGACCCGACAGTTGGTTGATCCAAAAGACGCAAGTCGAGCGGAGGTAGAAGCATAAGGGCGATTAAATGAGGTAGAGGCAGTGGAAGTTGTGGCACTGCATGTACACTGTGACAATCTGTTTTTTCAGGTCTTTTTCTGGCATTACCTGACCGTAAACTATATTAAATGTTATATGAACATTTATATGTTAACTGTGTTGACTTTAGCAATTAGGGTTTTGTGTAATCATCACTATACGAGCATGCACTTAAGTCTAGACGTTTGATATTATTATGATTTTATGTAAATCATATGTTGTGACTTTATGTGAACGTTATGTCATTTCATGTGACGAGTTATTCTATGGTTTTATGTGAAGACGTGTCGTGAAATTATTCGTATTGTCATATGATTTTATGTGAGTAAAACTTATAATTTTATGTTAGATAAATCTATGATTTTGTGTGAACCTAAAATAAATAATTGCGAGTTGTTGTTTATCATTTTATGTGGTTATCTAGGGTTATATCCTTATAAACATCAAACGTTAATCACGTAGTGATTTATATTCGTTTCTTTTTTCGTCGTCTAAGTTAGTCTTGTTAACCTCGTTAGCTCAAACTCTTTAGTTTAAACTTTGAGGGGTAAACCTTGTAACTGTAACATCCCACATTGGTGGGGAGGAGAACTAATCACCGCTTTATAAGGGTGTGGATACCTCCCCTATCAAGACGCGTTTTAAATCCGTGAGGGGCGGATGCCTGAGGGCATGCCGACTGCCAAAGCGGACAATATCTTGGTGCGACGGACCTGGGCTGTTACAGATGGTATCAGAGCCGGTCGTCGGCCAGTGTGCCAGCGAGGACGCTGGTCCCCTAAGGGGGGAGGATTGTAACATCCCACATTGGTGGGGAGGAGAACTAATCACCGCTTTATAAGGGTGTGGATACCTCCCCTATCAAGACGCGTTTTAAATCCGTGAGGGGCGGATGCCTGAGGGCATGCCGACTGCCAAAGCGGACAATATCTTGGTGCGACGGACCTGGTGGGGAGGGGAACTAAGCATGCCTTTATTAGGGTGTGGATACCTCCCCCACCAAGACGCGTTTTAAAATCGTGAGGGGCGGATGCCTGAGGGCATGCCGGCTGCCAAAGCGGACAATATCTTGGTTGCGACGGGTCTGGGCTGTTACAGATGGTATCAGAGCCGGTCGTCGGCCAGTGTGCCAGCGAGGACGCTGGTCCCCTAAGGGGGGAGGATTGTAACATCCCACATTGGTGGGGAGAGGAACTAAGCATGCCTTTATTAGGGTGTGGATACCTCCCCCACCAAGACGCGTTTTAAAATCGTGAGGGGCGGATGCCTGAGGGCATGCCGGCTGCCAAAGCGGACAACATCTTGGTTGCGACGGGTCTGGGCTGTTACAGTAACTTTCTAAACTTGTTTTCTATATATCTAAACCCTCAAGGGTTAACATGGAAATTGTTCAAACTTTGTGTTCATTATGTAACTCTTTGATGGACTAAATGTGTCAATAGTCAATTGTTAATTTAAGGATCATTAACGTGAATTGAATTCACGGTTTCGACTGATCCTTTGTTTCCATCGGTTTCAATTGCAATTATGTATTCATATCAGTTGCAATATCAATTACAAATCATTTGCAGCCCATCCCTCTCATTCTCTCATCCTTCTCTTCTATTTTTTTCGTTTTTCCGACGACTCAAACCACCAAGAAAATCACCACCTAACCACCATCTCCTGCCACTGTTACATCACCTTGCGAGCACCACTGTGATCGCGAGTTCCCTGCGGGCAACCTGATGTCATCAGAAGTTCAAACGACGACGGTGCTCGGTGTTCGCGTTCAAGGTTCAAGATTAGTTTCGGTGTCTAAAACTCGATAAGCTCTCATATCCGAATTGAGGTATTGATCTCCTATTAGTTTCGCTACGTTTTATAGTATTTTTCGTGTTTTTGGAAATTTTCGGCGACCGGATTAGGGTTCCGGCGAGTCGGACGGGACTGGGGAAGAAGATGACGCGAGCTGGGTATAAGCTATATACATTCGGTTCTGGGTTATAAGACAATCGGGTCTAGTGGCCGGATGGCCTAGTCTCTGGCCTCCTGCGCGAGCGGCGCGAGTTCGAGCCTCCTAGCCTCCCTTTTCTTTTCTGTTTTATTTCAAAAATCCGGTTCTGGGCCACTGTGTGTACAAAACCAATTGTGGCTGGTCGATTACCAAACAGAAGCCACAGCCTGGTGGCCGGGGTGCTCGCTGGAGACCGATAGGTCGCGGGTTCGAAACCGGCCAACCTCATTTCGTCTTTTTCTTTATTTTTCTTTGGTATTTTGATGTATTGGGTCAATTAAAACTTGTTCAAAATAGATTTTCACGGCCCCATTTTACTGTTTTAAATCTTGTTGGGGGAGATTAACATGCATGATTTGCACAACTGAGATAATTAGACTTTATATATCACTTGAAGTACTTGAAGCACACAGATACAACAAAGTCCTTCTTATGGTACCGTTAGTATTAATGATGATAGCGGGAGATATATTGTAGTACTACTAGGTCTGACAAACCCCACCCGGGTCAGTCGTGCTGACTCGATTGGATATTGAACGGGTGTTATATTCGTCCTAAACACAACAAGGCAAACTGCACAAACTGTAAACAACTGTTAGCTTCGGTGACCATCAACGTGCGAAGTTTCATGTATATAGCCTAGCTAGGTATTTGATATATATTAGTGATTATGCTCTTACAACTTGACTGTTGTTGAACAGTCAATCTTAAACTCAACTTGACCGTTGTTGAATGGTCAATCTTAAACACAACTTGAACTGTTTTTGAACAGTGACACTACTTTCAACTTTAACTGTTTTTGAACTGATAAACCTATGAACTCACCAACCTTTGTGTTGACACTTTTTAGCATGTTATTTCTCAGGTTGCGGATGTTCGAGTATCACGAGTACGCATGCATGAGTCTTGAAACGCTTTTAATGTCTTTGAACAAGCCACGTCACTCTGAGTGACAAAGATTTTAAATAAGTACTTTTATTGTATTTACGCTTCCGCATTTGTAAAACTCTAGTTTTATATTTTAATGAAATATGAAAGTTTTTATTAATTATTTGTCGTTTGGTGTAACTAATGGACGGCGATCCTAGTTTGTCACGCTCCCTGCGGCGCGTTATCGCCCGTGGGATTTTTGGGGGTGTGACAGATTGGTATCAGAGCCATTGGTTACAGCGAACTAAGATTCGTCTTAGACTGTAACTGTTACGCATTAGTTGCACTTAAACATTTCTCTCATGCATCGTGATACTCACTCCTACATGCACCTGGTTTACGATTTGTCGTTTACATCACCGAATCCCCTTATACTCACGGCGAGGAACCGGTTAGTCTTGAGTCATTTTTCTTAATCTCTCTAAGTCGTGTACCTCTTGGTTAACATTCATGTACGACGAGATGTTGAATCAGATCGACGAATCACATTTATACTTTTGACGAGCTGATTGCTACCCATGATTATTCTGGATTGAACAACTGGGCATAGTGCCCATACCATGGATGTATGCTGCATACGGAAGGTGGTGTAATACCTCTTCCTGTCCTTAAACTTTTCCCATAACTTAGGAGGTTCTTGTGATACATGCCTTGCATATATTGCTCAACTCTCATGTTCATGGAACGTAATCATGACGTGCTAATAGCGCGATTATCCAACTTTCTGCCGTGGCAACATTGTTTGAATTCAAGTGGTTGCTCATGGGGCACTTGTATCCGCCTCTGTTACCCTGATCACTTTCATATTTGCTGTGATCTCTTAAGATCTTTCCCTTCTCGATTTTATCGCGTTATGCGTTGAAATAATACGACTTGAGTACAATTCTTATAATCCCAATGAAACCTGATGTGGATCGACTGAAATTCCCTCTTTGTGTATCGGATTGCAATCACGCCAGTATGTGTGATAATTATTCTCTAACTTCGAGCTAACCTAGGGTCATTGTGATAAACCCTACTCAGCTACTATTGAGCTAAATTTCTGGCTGACTCGCTTCAGGTGGGCCATTCCAATCTGAGTGAGCACTCTATTTCGAAAACTTGTCTCATTAACAAATTCTGATCAATATAACCATGGGTTAGTGACCACTTCATACTTGGTAGATGAAGTAAGAGGAACTAGTGTGATCATATAAAGTAAATCACAGTTACAGGTGCACACGTAAATGTAATTTGCAGTATATGGAAATCCTGGAGAATCCTACTAGGCAAGCCAATGGTCGTATTGGGACCAAATTACTGTATTTTTTTTCCTCGTGGTATTGAATGTTGAGAATGTTGAACTCAACCGAATGATCAAAGTCATCTATCTTTGAAACGCTATCGCGCATGATATCATCTCTTAAATATATGGATTCTAAACCATTAGTGAACCCTTTGACACCTATTACTAATGTTAGTCCGGAAGGGGCACCGTTTAACTCGTGTATTTAAATGACAAGTCTTCTGTAACTGCGAACACTCTCGATGAAATCTTCGACTGGTTTGAACTTATCTTGAATCATAATTCTACCTTTGCAACTTTACGTATCAAATCAATCCCTGAAGCTTTATGATTCTGAGAAAACTTGTATATAAATTTACCGGACGAATACCCAGACAACATTGGATAAACGAATTAGGTCAAGCATATACCGTGCGCATTGGAGCATATTTCTTGGCTAAAAACTCTTGTGAACTTTGCCTCTGAATATTCATATTTCCTGATTTTCTTGTGTGAACCAAATCTTGTTGCCAGCAACAACGACACGATTGTATAAACTGCCTATCTCACTGCAAGCACATTTCTCTCAAATGGAGGTAATGATAGTGAAGAGTCTTCCTAATTTCAAACCGATGACTTCCAATTTTAACATAATACTATTCCGACTGACCTTTTGAACCCGTGCGATTGATTTTTGTGCATGATTCGAACCTTTCATGATTTAGCAACCGACAATTTCTGATTCTCGTGCTTTGTAATCCTTTATGTCCTGGATAAGCTTCTAAGCTTTTAACCGAAAGGTGTTACACTTCTGGTTAGTGTTTCTACTAGTTAACACCATTGATGATAAGACGACATTGTGCTTCAATCGCAGTAACAATACCAAGCTTTATCTGGAAACTCTATTTGCACCCATCGAGCGCGAACTTCTTGTTATCGATAGCTAATTGTGCTATCAACCTGCATTATCCCATCCTACTCATCGAGTACACCAAGATATCCATACATTTGTATATTTATTAATGCTCTCGTCATAGCGGCTATCGACAAATTCCTGATACACGAATCCTTATCGTCCTTTTCAGTAAACTTTCATTGATGAACCCCCAACTTGAACTTAAACCTTATGGCATGTTTAAATTTTGATCGTCTTGAAATCCGAATCTTTATGATAGCAAACCTTATGCATTCTACTAGTCTTTTGAATGGAAATACCTACACCTTTTGTTTGTACAATGTACTGAGGTTTAAATCTCTCGCCCCTTTACATTCAAGCGTATGGAGAAACTTGACGTCCTCTATTTTCGATAAAACTATCCAATGTGATTAGACTAATAGCTAGTATTGGTGGGTAGCTGGTACGCCTTCAAGGTGATGGTAGTATGGTGGGTTAGCTACGGTACACCCTATATATAAACATTAGTGACACGTTGAATGTGGGACCAGTACCGGACCAAGGATTGACTTTAGAGTCACATCTTGAGAAACACCATCTAACGAGACTAAGCCTCGACAAGAATGCTTAATGTTACTTTCTCCAAGATTACAGATGTCCCTACGTATTTCTATCAAAGAGACATACCCGAAATAATTGAACTCCGTGTTTTCAAATGTCCGAGTCTAGAAGAAAACTCTCCTAAAGCGAATTTCCTACCACGATTCAGACGTGAGTTCTGACTCAGATGAACATCAACGTTTTAAAAACCATAGATTTTTTTTCTCTCTTATTAATGACAAACCGCATGATCGAAAGAACAACTCCAACAGTTAGGGAGTAGGTTTACCTCCCTTTAAAGGAAAACTATTTTTGAATTGGCTGTCCCTATTTGATATACTTTCTCGCTATCACTAAAGAGATACTCTCCCGATCTTTTTCTATGGAACACCCGATTTGACCTTTTCACCCGCGGTAAACTTGTACTAAACCCTAGAAAAAGTGCATGTACAGGCAACCCAAGCCAAACCCAAGCCAAAGCCACTTCTGATCATCCTGATATTTTGTGCATCGCAGACACCCTTTTGTAACACTCTCATAATTTATCTTACTTTTGAAGACCATTTGAACCGATGTTTTGACATGAAAGAAAGCATGACGCATAAAGCGCAAGAACACCAAGGAGGTTGAGCATTTCGGGGAGGTTAAACAATGAATATTTCCCTAACGAGACGTTTACTCTATTGGATTCTATAATCGTTGACATGTTCATTTCGATATCTATTTACACGAATTCCTTGTCAAATCTTGTCAAGCACGCTATATTATTTTTCTCTGAGTTTTATACTATTCCCTACGTTATCTGCATCCTCCCTGTTGGTATCTTCACTAGTGTCATTTTAAACTCGCATGTCATTCTTGGAATGTGTAGTTACGACTATCAGAAGCTTGCTATTCCATCGCTTACTTGAATTCATGAACTAAGACATTGGCTATTTTCTTCTATTTGCTATACACGTGCATGATTCCATACGTATTACTGCAGAGCACTTTTTGATATTTGGTATCTCATAGGTTACAATTTTATTTTATTGGATCTTCACTCTAAAATTTTCGAATACTTTACCAGGGTAATATGCATGATGATATGTTGTACTAAACTCCAACTTGAATTTGAACCTAATTGTATATGTTAATTCATGAAAAGTTCTTAACAGAATTTAGTAATTCTTTTCTAAAAGAAACTACTACGTGTTACATTTTAAATGGTTGTGAGCTCTTGATTGGATTTCTCATTGGACCTCAGTCCTTTTGTCACAAGATCAGCATGTTGCCCTTTTAACCATGATAAATAGTTTGCTTGCTTCTGACCTCCTCATGAGAAATGTTTACAAAACATATGTGTTTATGAATGCTAAATTTGAGAATCTAAGCTTATGTTTAGGGAATAGGAACTGGTTAATTATTGAAGTGCTGGTTTATACATAAGCTGCATAGAATTGCATGATTAGTTATGTGTATGAAACGTGTTAGGAACCAGAAAGTGACATGTTCTGAATGTATTAACTCGATTGAGTATGAAAACCATACACCATACAAGGTCCTAAGTCTCCTACTTCGGTGGGAATGACAAGACTGTGTGAAGTTGTCCCATCAACTTTGCAGCGTATGGGTTGTGTTGGTTAGTTTATAAACTTATATGCTAGAGATATGCCATGCCAGGGTTGTATGGTAGTATATAAGGTGTTGGGACAATTGTATGCATTGTATGGTAAAACCTTCATGATAGATTGAATGCTAGTACGCTTTGACCGCATAAACCTTTAAAAGAAACCTTCGTAGAGACTCGTATGCTATTTGAACCATTATTGCATGAAATGTGAATTTCAATTTTATTATGAATCGTGCGAAACTTAATTGGTCATAAAAGTACTAAATCAATCAATGGGTCCTCATGTTAACTTGATCAATCTTGTGTAAACCTGTGCTAATTGTTAATTGGTAGGTATGATCAGACGTTTACGTTTTTGTTCGACATTGGATTTATTAAACACTGATTGACTTGATGCACACACAATTTTCTCACATACTCAAATGCTCTTCTCTCCGATTCACCTCGGTTATTGGTAAATGCGAACATCTTCACTGAAAGCAGACACGGAATGGAAATCTCACTCTCAACATTGGGTACAATAGTTGGAGGTTACTCAGACATGTTATGGTTATTCTTCATATTGAAATTTGATTTTGGTTACTTATGTATCATGTTACTCTGTTCAGCCTTGCCACTCAACACGATTCCCATAATGCGGATTTTGAATCGAATTTCTTTGGAAATCCTCTAAACATTCGGCACCTTCTCAACATCGGGTACACATTCTTGATCATTGCATACTTTACTCCTTTTGGTGTAGGAAACCTAAATTCTTTCAATAATTTACCATCAATTCGATTCGTTAATCAGTAAGTACTGACTTAAATTTCGGGACGAAATTCTTTCAACAAGGGGATGATGTGACGACTGAGAATTTTTCTTTTCTTTTTCTTTGTGTCTAGCTCATTAACTTTTACCGCGTTACGCAATTTTCGAGGACGAAAATTCTTCAACAAGGGGATACTGTGACAATCCGTCTTTTCAAGTCTTTTTCTGGCATTAACTGACCGTAAACTATATTAAATGTTATATGAACATTTATATGTTGACTGTGTTGACTTTAGCAATTAGGGTTTTGTGTAATCATCACTATACGAGCATGCACTTAAGTCTAGACGTTTGATATTATTATGATTTTATGTAAATCATATGTTGTGATTTTATGTGAACGTTATGTCATTTCATGTGACGAGTTATTCTATGGTTTTATTGTTGATCGAATCCTGAAATCGTTAATAAATAAATACAAATAATAATATAAAGATTACCTGTAGTGAACTGGTTGAGATCAGCAGCAGTCAGATTGTCCATCCTGTGATTAGCCTTGGTTCCCCTTTAGGGTGTATAGCTAATGATAGGGTGAGTTCGTGAGGGTTCACGAACTTAGAGAGAGATCGAGAGAGAGAGAGGGGTCGTAAGGTGTGTAGGTGATTAACCCTTAATCTCTCTAATAAGCTCAATATTTATATACACCCAAGGGGAAACCCTAGTCTATCCAATAAGGGCAATTACGTCCATCAAGTAATACCAGATAGGGTTAAATACGTAATTGATTATTTAAGATAAATGATTAAAGGACATAATAATATTTATATATATATATATATATATATATATATCGAAATATATATATATTAATATAAATAATGTCTTACATTCTCCCACTTGGCCGAATGATCATTTATATGAGGTATTAGATGAGTCTGATCAGAATTTAATACTCATTTCAATTTTAAACCAAAATTGCAGCAGAAAAATACAGTCATAGAGTTGATTATCCAACTCAAGACCCCCATTAATCATACTACAACCCCAAATTTAAAATTCAACATAAATTCAGAATCAATCACAAAATAAGCCCTTAACGTTGATTTATAATAAACTGTCTATATGTCAATAATGCATGCATAACATATTTAGAGACAAAATCAAACGGAATAGGAAATTAAATTAAAATAAGAAGTATGATATGCTAGTTAAGGTCTTTAGTAAAGCCCATTCTCGAAACGAGTTCTTCGAATACTTTAGTTGGGAGACCCTTAGTCATCGGATCCGCAAGCATATCTTTAGTACTTATATACTCAATACAAAGAACATTTTCCTCAACTCGTTCACGAACGAACAAATACTTTGTATCAAGATATAGTCAAGCGCCAGTCGAACTGTTACTGTTCGAGAAAGTAACGGCGGCTGAATTATCACAATAAAGCTTCAATGGTCTAGAAATAGAATTAACGATTTTGAGTCCAGTGATCAGGTTTCTAAGCAACATTCCATGACAGGTTGCGTTGTAAACAGCAATGTATTCTGCCATCATAGTGGATGTTGTAGTTAGCTGTTGCTTATGACTCTTCCATGAAATGGGCCCGCCTGCTAACATGAAGATGTATCCCGAAGTGGATTTCTTATCATCTTTGCATTTAGCAAAATCGGAATCAGAATATCCGACTAATTCCAGATTATCACTTCTTCTGTAGGTTAGTTTGTAGTCTCTCGTTCCATTCAGATATCTAAGGACCTTCTTAGCTGCTGTCCAGTGATCATGGCCAGGATTAGATTGATAACGGCCTAACATGCCAGCAATATAAGCGATATCTGGACGAGTACAGACTTGAGCATACATGATGCTACCAACTACAGACGCATAAGGTATCATTCTCATTTGCTCCTTTTCTTCATCTGTCTTCGGACATTGGAAAGTCCCGAAAACATCTCCTTTAACTACATGAGCTTTAGAGGGGTTACTATGTTGCATGTTATATCGAGCAAGGACGCGCTCAATATAGGCTTTCCGAGATCCTTCATGTCAAAGTTGAGCGAAAGTAATCGCTTTGACTCATGCAACATGTCTAAACTATTACTTGCCAAGAGAATGTTATCTACGTAAAGGACAAGTATAGTAAAGTTGCTCCCACTCATCTTAAGAAAGGTGCATTGGTCCACTTGATTCTTCAGGAAACCTTGTTTCTTCATGACTTCATCAAACTTTAGATACCACTGACGCGATGCCTGTTTCAACCCGTATATCGATTTCTTAAGCTTGCAGACTAAATGTTCTTGACCTTCTGGTTTAAACCCATCAGGCTGCGTCATGAACACTTCCTCATACAAGTCACCGTTCAGGAAGGCAGTTTTAACGTCCATTTGATGTAGCTCTAAGTCGAAATGAGCTACTAGGGCCGCAACGATCCTTAAGGAATCCTTTCGAGAGACGGGTGAAAAGGTCTCTTGATAATCAATTCCCTCTTTCTGAGCGTAGCCTTTTGCAACCAATCTCGCTTTATAGCGTTCAACGTTTCCTTGAGGATCTAGTTTAGTTTTGAAGACCCATTTACATCCTACGGGCTTTACACCGTTGGGTAATTCAACTAAATCCCAAACGTCATTTTTCTTCATGGAGTCAAGCTCGTCAAGCATAGCTTTATTCCATTCAGAAGACTGATCACTCTTCATGGCTTCTTTATAAGAGGTTGGATCGATGAACTTTCCACCATCCGTTTCAATCTCAGCCAGGTATGTTTCATAGTCATCAAAGTTAGTAGGCTTTCTAGCCCTAGTTGACCTCCTGGGTTGAACAACGGGTTCAGCGGGTTCAACATTGTTTTGTGGTTGTTCGTTTGAAGTGTCTTCATTAACTGGTGAAGGAGGTGTTGTGAGAGGTTGTGTGGGTGCAGTGTCAGCAACAGAGGCGTGTACAAGAGGAGTTATCGGAGTGATGGTAAGCGACGAAGAGTCCCTCCCCCCCGCGTCTTGTACTTCTCGCAAATCATCGGGAGAATTTTCATTGCTCCCACTGTTGTTATGATCTTCAAGGAACACGGCATTCTTTGTTTCTACTATACGAGTGACATGGGAAGGACAATAAAACCGATAACCCTTTGAATGTTTGGGGTAACCAATGAAGTTACAGGTTACGGTTTTCATATCAAGTTTCTTTAAGAAGGGATTATAGAGTTTAGCCTCGGCAAGACAGCCCCATACTTTCATATATTTTAGACTCGGTTTCTCTCCTGTCCAAAGTTCGTAAGGAGTTTTAGGGACAGATTTTGAGGGAACTCTATTGAGTATATGAACAGCTGCTTTCAAGGCTTCAGTCCAGAGGAATAGAGGTAATCCTGAGTTGGCTAACATACTTCGTACCATGTTCATTAGGGTTCTGTTTCTCCTTTCAGCAACACCATTTTGTTGAGGAGTACCAGGCATGGTATATTGGTTCACGATCCCCTGGCTTTTGCAAAACTCATAAAATGGACCAGGGGCCTGACCTAAGTCCGTATGTCTACCATAATACTCACCTCCTCTATCTGATCTAACAACTTTTATTGGAAGACCGCATTGTTTTTCAACTTCAGTTTTATAGTCTTTAAAAGTTGTTAGTGACTCAGATTTTTCTTTTATGAGATACAAATACATATAACGAGAATAATCATCTATAAAAGTGATAAAAGAGTTATGTCCTGTAATTCCAGTAGTAGTGTAGGGGCCACTAATGTCAGTATGAATAATTTCTAATAATTTAGAACTCCTAGTGGCACCCTTCTTATTGGTCGATGTCATTTTGCCTTTAATGCATTCGACACATGTTCCAAAATCATTGAAGTTAAGAGATGGTAAAATTTCATCTTTCACGAGTCTCGATAGACGATCGCGTGAGATATGGCCTAAACGTTGATGCCATAACATAGATGAAGTTTCTAAGTCTCTTTTGAGTTTTCTCTTTGTTGAATTTTCATTAACATTATATGACAGCAAAGAATTAGAGAAAGCATCATCTAGTTCTAATCTATAAAGACCACCATCCAGATAACCAAAACCAAATACTTGAGAATCAAAATAGATAGTAAGTTTGCCATGACCATGAGAAACATCAAAACCGTCCATGTCTAACTTTGGTCCTGATACAAGATTCCGAGTAATCTCAGGAATATATAAGGTATCATAAAGTTTAATACATAAACCAGTTTTCATTATTAAATTTAAGGTTCCCACGGCTTTGACGGCTAAATCCTTTCCATTCCCAAGCTTAAGCGTTCTTTGGTTTCTTTCCAGCATCTGGATTGAATGGAAGCCCTGAGTAGAATTGGTTACATGAACCATAGAACAGAGTCAAACCACCATGAATTAGTTGGAACATTTAAATTAAAGGACTCAGTTATCATATTTAGATGATTACCTTTCTTAGCTAGCCACTCCTTGAAACCCTTGCAGTTCTTTTGTTTATGTCCAAGTTTGCGACAGAACTTGCAATAAGGTTTGTTCTTGGAGATGTTAGAGCCGGATGATGTACCTTCATCCTTCTTCTGAACCTTAGGATACTCCCTTTGCTGAAACTTGCCCTTCTTCTTGTTGTTGGAGTTGGCAGTCACGAGGTAAGCAACTTCTGGTCTATCAAGCTTCTGACGTTCTTCCTCTTGCACGCACATCTCAATCAGCTCGCTCATTTTCCATTTGTCCTTCTGAGCATTGTAGTTGACTTTGAAGGTTTCGAAAGAAGCAGGAAGGGAGGTCATAATGAAGTGTACCAGAAACGTTTCACCAATCGGCATGTCTTGAGCCTTAAGCTTGTTGGCGATGTCGTTCATCATCATCAGGTGCTTACGAATGCTGCCCTTTCCATCATACTTAGTAGTCAGCAATTTCAGAATGAGGTTGCCAGAATGCACTTTTGAGGTTCCTTTGTAGTATTCCTCCACGGACCCTAGGTAAGTTTTGGCATTTTCCGAATCTGGTATGGCTCCCCTGATGGTATTGTTAATGGACTTCTTCATGATCAAAAGGCACATCTTGTTGCACTTGACCCATTTTTCATGAGCAGTCTTCTCTTCAGGTGTGCTTGAAGTAGTGAGGTCAGCAGGAGCATCATTGAGGAGTGCATGATCGAAACCTAATATGCCGAGAACCAAATTCACAGAATCCTTCCAAGCAGCAAAATTTGTGCCAGTTAAGGTTTCGACTCCGAAGGTAGAGGCTTAGAGTGGACAAGAGAGAGAAGAATAAGATACTATGCGAAGATAGTTGTAGGGATTAATCGGATAATTATAGTAGTATAATAATTATAAGCATATGACATTAGTAATTATTATAATAATGAGCAGACATGAATAAGGACCATAGTAATGAAGCAACTAAGTTGTGATAAAATCTATTACAATCACCAAAATTAATAGACAAAATTAAGGTTCTACTTAAATGAGTCGGCTTTCGCTTTGGTTACTTGCCTATCACCTAAGTATTATGAACAAAAATAAGAGGTATGTGCATAAAGTAATGCATCACATCAGCTTTGGCCAGAAATGATGCATCTAAGCTTTATGTACAAATTAGTTTCGCTAAATACAAGCATAACTCATCAGCTTTGGCCAGAAAAGAAACACTCGTATAAGTGAGGCGAATGCTTAATTTTAGTTGATAATCATTGTATAAACAACGAATCAGCTTTGGCCAGAATCGAAGTTTTAAAATGTTATCAAGTTAAGCGAATAATTTAGTGTAATTCAAATAAGTTAACCAGTATTAGATATAATGATGACATTTATTAATGTAGCAAATCAGCTTTGGCCAGAATTACTACTTGTCAACAACTAATAAAAGTTAAAGAACTAAATTAATTTATTATATAAACTTTGTAAAACATAAACATATAAGGTTTTAAACAAAACTAAATTTCAATATTAAGCCCTAAATTTAGCAGAAAAGACCCCCTGTCAACAACCGCGGATCGAAAAGTAGTTTTTCGATCGAAAAGGGGTTTTTCGATCGAATAGGGGTTTTCGATCGAAAAGTTGTACCTGATAGAAAAGTAGTTTTCGATCAAAAGGGTATCCGATCAAAATTATACTTGATCGAGAAGTAGGCTTTCCGATCGAAAAGTAGACTTTTCGATCGGATCGAAAAGCCGGTCGAAAACCAAATGGCCCGATCGAAAAGTCGATCGAAAAGCCACATGGTCCGATCGAAGAGCAGGGTCTAAGCCACATGATTCGATCGAAAAGTGTTAAGTGATCGAAAAGTCAATTCGAAAAGTACAGGCTGATCGGAAAGTACACTTTCCGATCAGGCAGAGTCGAAAATATACTTTTCGATCGCGAACCTTAAGCCGATCGAAAAGTCGATCGGAAAGTAGGTTTTTGATCAAAAATCATATTTTCCGATCGAGGGAACGGGACCAAGCCACAGTATCGATCGGGAAACTGAATATGTAATCGAAAAATTAAGCTTTTCGATCGAGAATTTTTGAAATTATGATCGAAAAGTAAACCAACCTTTGTCGAAATCAATTTTAGGGTTTTTGTTAGTTTTCATATCCAAAAATTCAATTATTGTTAAGATTTTCAGATTTGTATTAAAACCGAATTTTTGATTATATGCTTAAAACGAATTAGGGTTTCGAAAATTTTAGATAGAATCGAAAAACCCATATGATTTCGAGATTAGGTTTTATAACGAATTCAGATTAATGATTCGATTGAGCAACATATGCTCTGATACCACATGTTGATCGAATCCTGAAATCGTTAATAAATAAATACAGATAATAATATAAAGATTACCTGTAGTGAACTGGTTGAGATCAGCAACAGTCAGATTGTCCATCCTGTGATTAGCCTTGGTTCCCCTTTAGGGTGTATAGCTAATGATGGGGTGAGTTCGTGAGGGTTCACGAACTTAGAGAGAGATCGAGAGAGAGAGAGAGGTCGTAAGGTGTGTAGGTGATTAACCCTTAATCTCTCTAATAAGCTCTATATTTATATACACCCAAGGGGAAACCCTAGTCTATCCAATAAGGGCAATTACGTCCATCAAGTAATACCAGATAGGGTTAAATACGTAATTGATTATTTAAGATAAATGATTAAAGGACATAATAATATTTATATATATATATATATATATATCGAAATATATATATATTAATATAAATAATGTCTTACATTTATGTGAAGACGTGTCGTGAAATTATTCGTATTGTCATATGATTTTATGTGAGTAAAACTTATAATTTTATGTTAGATAAATCTATGATTTTGTGTGAACCTAAAATAAATAATTGCGAGTTATTGTTTATCATTTTATGTGGTTATCTAGGGTTATATCCTTATAAACATCAAACGTTAATCACGTAGTGATTTATATTCGTTTTTTTTCGTCGTCTAAGTTAGTCTTGTTAACCTCGTTAGCTCAAACTCTTTAGTTTAAACTTTGAGGGGTAAACCTTGTAACTTTCTAAACTTGTTTTCTATATATCTAAACCCTCAAGGGTTAACATGGAAATTGTTCAAACTTTGTGTTCATTATGTAACTCTTTGAAGGACTAAATGTGTCAATAGTCAATTGTTAATTTTAGGATCATTAACGTGAATTGAATTCACGGTTTCGACCGATCCTTTGTTTCCATCGGTTTCAATTTCAATTATGTATTCATATCAGTTGCAATATCAATTACAAATCATTTGCAGCCCATCCCTCTCATTCTCTCATCCTTCTCTTCTGTTTTTTTCGTTTTTCCGGCGACTCAAACCACCAAGAAAAACACCACCTAACCACCATCTCCTGCCACCGTTACATCACCTTGCGAGCACCATTGTGATCGCGAGTTCCCTGCGGGCAACCTGGTGTCATCAGAAGTTCAAACGACGACGGTGCTCGATGTTCGCGTTCAAGGTTCAAGATTAGTTTCGGTGTCTAAAACTCGATAAGCTCTCATATCCGAATTGAGGTATTGATCTCCTATTAGTTTCGCTACGTTTTATAGTATTTTTTGTGTTTTTGGAAATTTTCGGCGACCGGATTAGGGTTCCGGCGAGTCGGACGGGACTGGGGAAGAAGATGACGCGAGCTGGGTATAAGCTATATACATTCGGTTCTGGGTTATAACACATTCGGGTCCAGTGGCCGGATGGCCTAGTCTCTGGCCTCCTGCGCGAGCGGCGCGAGTTCGAGCCTCCTAGCCTCCCTTTTCTTTTCTGTTTTGTTTCAAAAATCCAGTTCTGGGCCACTGTGTGTACAAAACCGGTTGTTGCTGGTCGATTACCAAATAGCAGCCACAGCCTGGTGGCCGGGGTGCTCGCTGGAGACCGATAGGTCGCGGGTTCGAACCCGGCCAACCTCATTTCGTCTTTTTCTTTATTTTTCTTTGGTATTTTGATGTATTGGGTCAATTAAAACTTGTTCAAAATAGATTTCTATGAATGTTTAACCCGTAAAAGTTATATTTAAAACCGTTAAGACCTCGTAAATCATATTTTGGGTTATAAAATGTGTTTAACTTGTTGTTTTAAATTAAAATATATTTCCAACATCTATATATATATTGATATAACATTCTAGTTTTACAAAAAGGTAAAAATATATATGTATATATATATCTTGAGTAGATTTAGTATATATATTTATGCCGTGGGATTTTTTTTTATTGAAATAACCGAATATTCTATGATAACTTTTAACATATATAAATATACATTGTCCCCGTAAATTCGTCATTAACATCACTCAAACATTTAGTTAAATATATATTATATATATTTATTTATTTTGAAACCTTTGTATTATATAATACATAATATTGATATCTATTGTGTTTCCTCGACTTGTTTCAAACTCCACGATCATTCGTTTTTGTTGTTTACGTTGGATTTAATAGTTTATAGAACACACACTTATACTTGAATGCTCGTTAGGTGATTGATTGCTTTCAGAAGATTCGTTCTTGCTACTTCCTTAATTGATTATCTTGAAATTTTTGCTGTGTAACCTAAGGTGAGTTTCACGGCCCCATTTTACTGTTTTAAATCTTGTTGGGGGAGATTAACATGCATGATTTGCACAACTGAGATAATTAGACTTTATATATCACTTGAAGTACTTGAAGCACACAGATACAACAAAGTCCTTCTTATGGTACCGTTAGTATTAATGACGATAGCGGGAGATATATTGTAGTACTACTGGGTCTGACAAACCCCACCCGGGTCAGTTGCGCTGACTCGATTGGATATCGAACGGGTGTTATATTCGTCCTAAACACAACAAGGCAAACTGCACAAACTGTAAACAACTGTTAGCTTCAGTGACCATCAACGTGCGAAGTTTCATGTATATAGCCTAGCTAGCTATTTGATATATATTAGTGATTATGCTCTTACAACTTGACTGTTGTTGAATAGTCAATCTTAAACTCAACTTGACCGTTGTTGAATGGTCAATCTTAAACACAACTTGAACTGTTTTTGAACAGTGGCACTACTTTCAACTATAACTGTTTTTGAACTGATGAACCTGTGAACTCACCAACCTTTGTGTTGACACGTTTTAGCATGTTATTTCTCAGGTTGCGGGTGTTCGAGTATCACGAGTACGCATGCATGAGTCTTGAAACGCTTTTAATGTCTTTGAACAAGCCACGTCACTCTGGGTGACAAAAATTTTGAATAAGTACTTTTATTGTATTTACGCTTCCGCATTTGTAAAACTCTAGTTTTATATTTTAATGAAATATGAACGTTTTTATTAATTATTTGTCGTTTGGTGTAACTAATGGACGGCGATCCTGGTTTGTCACGCTCCCTGCGGCGCGTTATCGCGCGTGGGATTTTTGGGGGTGTGACA
>JBCNJP010000017.1:39516199-39547554 GCA_039602395.1 Deinandra increscens subsp. villosa | reverse complement strand
TATGTTCTTGACCGACCCATCCCGAGCACGCCGTCTTACTTGCTAAACGACCGCTCGCGGATGGAAATCCAGAAGCACAGTGATGACTCTCGGGAAGTCACTGAGCTTATGTTATCTAGCATGACACCGGATTTTCGGTATAACTTTACCAACATGGGAGCGTATTAGATCATGAGTAAACTCAAAGATATGTTTGAGTTGAGCCAGAAGGGTGAACGATGTAGAGCACTTCAACATTTTGTGAACTGCCACATGTCGCCTAATTCCTCTGCCTATGATCATGTCATGATGATGAAGGGGTATCGCGACAGACTGATCGACCTCGACTACTCCATTCCTGAGGGGATGGCTCTTGACGTAGTCCTCGGATCTTTACCCGAGCATTATCGCTTGCATGCGGTAAATTGCTCAGCTCAGACTTTAGATGAGGTTCTGACATTGTTTCCAAATGTCAAGATCAGGACCACACCGGCTGTGCTCAGAGTTGCTGATACAGGTATCACCAAGACCAAGAACAAGGTCAAAGAGACAAAGGGCAAGAAACCATTGGCACCTCCTCCTCAGGAACGTCAATGCTTTGAATGTAATCAGATGGGCCACTGGAAACGTAACTTCCCCGTCTACCTTGCTAAGATCAGGATGACTAGAAACCCCGGTAAGGGTTGCTCATCAGGTATGTCAATAAATGTTATTGAGCTTTTCACTGTTTCCTCCAATGCATGGGTATTTGATTACGGATGTGGTTTTCACATTATAAATGTTTTGCAGGAACCTGAGAAGTGGAAGAAGATAGAACAAGGCGGTATGGAGCTCATCGTTGGTGATGGCAAAAGAATCCCGGTCTTGGCTACCGGCATATATTCTCTTTCATGTCTACCGGTCTTGTAGTTACTCTAGATAACTGTTTATATGCTCCTAGATTGTCTAGAAACATTATTTTTGTCTCTTCCCTGTTTGAACAAGGTTTTAAGTACAAGTTTAATGGAAAATTCCATTTTTACCTACTTTAACGATATCTTTTATTTCGAGGCTAAACCTCGACATGGTATATATGAGATAATTGTTCAAACGCAAGATCAACTCTATCATGTTTCTAAACGAAACAAAGTTGATAACGATTCGTCGTTGTGGTATCATCGACTAGGTCACATAAGCAAACCTCGCATTAAGAAGCTTCAATCTACAGGGATTCTCGAATCCACTGATGCAGATACCTTCGGTGAATGCGAATCATGCTTTTCTGGAAAACTGACCAAGTCACCCTTGACACATGTTGGTGAACGGGCTAATGATCTGTTAGGACTTATGCACACTGATGTGTGTGGGCCCTTTCGGACCGAAACGAGAAATCGGGAACGCTATTTCGTATCTTTCATAGATGACTATAGCATATATGCTTATGTCTATCTGATGAAACATAAGCACGAAACTTTTGACAAGTTCAAAGAGTTTCAACACGAAGTAGAAAATCAACTAAATCGAACTATTAAGATACTTCGATCAGATAGAGGTGGTGAGTATCTTAGCAACGAGTTCCTCGATCATCTCAAGGCTTGTGGAATTATTTCACAACCCACTCCCCCCGGTACACCACAATTAAATGGTGTTAGTGAAAGGAGAAATCGAACCTTGTTGAACATGGTTCGATCGATGATGTGCAGGACTAACTTGTCCCACTCCTTTTGGGGTTTTTCTCTCTTGACCGCCAATCGCCTAATAAATCTGGCACCGACCAAGAAAGTGGATAAGACCCCATATGAGATATGGCATAATTCTTCTCCTAATCTTTCTTACCTCAGGGTATGGGGATGCGAAGCATATGTCACTAGCGAATCTGACAACAAGCTCGATCCTCGAGGTGAAAAGGTAATTTTCATCGGATACTATCGTAATACCGGCTATTACTTTTACCATCCTGATGGAAACAATGTTTCTATCAAAAGGAAGGGTGAGTTCCTTGAGAAAGAGTTTCTCAACAGAGGAACCAATAGTGATCCAGTGGATCTCGAAGAAGTTCGAGAAACACAAAACCCTGAGACAGTCGCTGGGTCTGACCGACAAATGGTTGTCGCCCCATCAGACCAAAACACAAGCGTTCGCAGGAGCGAAAGGACACACAAGGCACCTGATAGATACCTCTGGCATCTATAAGGTCCCGATGTCCTATTAGTAGCTGACTCAAATGACGAACCTACTAATTACAAAGCTACTGTATCAGATCCTGAATCTGACAAATGGCTTGAAGCCATGAACGCCGAAATGCA
The DNA here is from genome assembly GCA_039602395.1 of Deinandra increscens subsp. villosa. Taxonomy (NCBI): domain Eukaryota; kingdom Viridiplantae; phylum Streptophyta; class Magnoliopsida; order Asterales; family Asteraceae; genus Deinandra; species Deinandra increscens. The sequence goes on along the minus strand of JBCNJP010000017.1, from coordinate 39,545,290 downwards.
ATCCATGCGTGACAATCAAGTATGGGACTTGATTGAGCTACCCCCCGGTTCTCGGGCAGTAGGGAGCAAGTGGATCTTTAAAAGAAAAACTGCCATGCATGGAAAGGTGCAAACCTATAAGGCACGGCTTGTTGCGAAAGGTTTCACTCAAACCCAAGGGATTGACTATTATGAAACCTTCTCGCCCGTGGCCATGATCAAGTCGATCAGGATATTGCTTGCCATAGCCGCATACCATGACTATGAGATATGGCAAATGGATGTCAAAACCGCTTTCCTGAACGGACAACTCACTGAGGATGTCTACATGGTTCAGCCTGATGGTTTTATCAATCCTAAATATCCAAATAGGGTTTGCAAACTTAATAAGTCCATTTATGGACTTAAACAAGCATCTCGAAGTTGGAACATTCGTTTTGACCAGAAAGTCAAAGAGTTTGGCTTTGCTCAAAATGAAGATGAACCGTGTGTTTACAGAAAGGCAAGTGGGAGCACTATATCATTCCTCATATTGTATGTGGATGATATACTGATCATAGGAAACAACATCCCCATGCTTAACGAGGTTAAGGTATGGCTATCATCTTGTTTCGCTATCAAGGATCTTGGAGAAGCCGCTTATATCCTGGGAATTAAGATTCACAGAGATCGATCGAAGCGACTTCTAGGTCTCAGTCAAAGTACATACATTGACAAGATTATAGCACGGTTCAACATGAGCAACTCCAAGAAAGGAGTCGTCCCTATGACAAAGGGTGCTATCTTGAACAAATCTCAATCTCTTCAAACGGAGAAGGAGATCGACCAAATGGCTTCGATCCCATTTGCTTCTGCTATAGGCTCAATTATGTATGCCATGCTCTGCACTCGACCGGACGTTTCGTTTGCGTTGAGCCTGACAAGTCGATACCACAGAGTCCCGGTCTAGCTCACTGGATTGCTGTAAAGAACATCCTGAAATACCTGAGAAACACAAGTGAGATGTTTTTGGTATATGGAGGAACTGATGAGCTCGCTGTAAAGTGTTACACCGATGCTAGTTTTCAGACTGACCGAGATGACTCTTGCTCGCAGTCCGGATACGTATTCACCCTCAATGGAGGAGCTGTTTCGTGGTGTAGCACCAAACAGTCAGTAGTGGCTGATTCCACTACTGAATCTGAATACATAGCCGCCTCTAAACCTGCCAAAGAAGCAGTATGGATGAAGAAGTTCATCACAGATCTCGATGTGGTTCCAAGCGTTAAGCAACCCATCGAGATGATGTGCGATAACACAGGCGCTATTGCTCAAGCCAAAGAGCCAAGGTCTCATAAGAAGGCCAAGCACGTCCTGAGGAAATTTCACTACATAAGAGAAGTAGTTGAAAGAAATGAAATAAAGATATGCAAAGTAGACACAGATCAAAACTTAGCTGATCCCTTTACAAAGCCCATGACTCACGAGACTCATGATCGTCACAGAGAAGCGATAGGGCTTAGATTAGCTAAAGACATGTTTTGATTTAGTATTTGGGTGTACGAACATATAACAGTTATCTATACTATTCATATTCCATCGGTAAATGCAATATGGAATTTCATAACTGTGTTCGATGTTAATACGTTTAATCATCCCTGAACAATTGTTGATATTGTTCTAAATGTCCGTAGTCGGTTAGAGACGTGGGAACGGTTCTAAATCAAGACTATTCTGATTTTGAACCTTAAAGGGGTTTAACGTTCAAAGTCACAGACCTCATTAGAGAATGACGTTGGACGTAACTCGCGTCAAGCAATTCAATCATGGAAGTTTTTGATTGCTTGATTATTGTTATGCTCTAATGTTTCCTTAGACCTGAGACGTATACTGGAACTCTCGTTTACTGCAGACTGTTCTTTGATTGTAGTTTCTCGATGTCGCGTAACTGCCATCAATAGGGCTACTTTTGGGAATGGATCTAAAGTTCAGTGGGAGTTGTATGCCTCAATATGGGATTTCGTACTATTGCTTCGGCAATAGATAGACATAAAGGCGCCCTCGTTGATTCCAAGTGTGAAGTGTGAGGCCTCACCCAAACTTACTGTGTGTTTGATTGGTACACTTCGAATCGGATAACGAGAATGATAATTGATGAATCAAATATATGAGAGTCCATGTCTCATTATTCATCTATGTCTAGAACGGAAAGGAACATATGACAAAAATTACCCTAAGTCCTCTATCTGCTTGCTTTACAATCAGATATACTTTGGCTGTCGACTTAAAGTGTCGAAACTGGTTGGTGTAGCCATACATAGCTAGAGTGCCTCTGACTACAACGCTAATGTGTCGCGATCAGTCCAAGTGGGAGATTGTTGGATATTAGATGTCCTGACCCAACCCTTAGCGTAACCGACCCGGTTTCGACCCGTAAGGGTTACACCGGTGTCAACGAACTAATAATTAATTAAATGTTAATTAATTAAATCAAATGGTTTAAATAAATAATTGTTATTTATTTAACGTAACGAAACAATAATTCGTAAAACGTATACGATAATTATCGACGAATGATTATCTAGTCGTTACCGGTTAACGGACTAATTAGATCATTGGACTTGGGGGCTTTAATCGTGAGATGGGCTTTTCTTGGAAAGGAAGCCATCAGAAAAGTATAAAAGGGAGGGAGGAGGGGATTAGAGAATGCCCTAATCGCGACTCCTTCTCTTCCCTTTCTCCTTGCCGTCGCGATCTCCCCCTCCCATCTCTCTCTCGATCGGCGCACACCACCACCACCATTCTCCGTCGCTTGTAGATTGTTATAATGGTGAAACGCGATCCGCGTTTAGTTGCTGCCGCCTTGGAGCTCGAGACCACCGCCGCCGCCGCCACCACCGCCGCCGCCGCGGCCCGTGCCGCCCTAGCCGCCGACATCTTCGGCGAGGACCACCGTGACGTGGTTCTCACTTTACCCGCACCACCGAGACCGTTGTTTGAACCGTCTCGTGCCGCCACCGTCGAACCGGGTGAAAACCCTAAGTGGCCGACGCCATTGTATGCCGCCGCCGTCATGCCACTTCCTCCGCCGCCTCCACGCCCGACGAACAAAGACGTCTCCATGACGGATTCGTCGTCAAGCACGGTGGAACCGTTCGATTGGAATGCCATGATCCATGGCATGGTTTCGTTACCGCCACCACCGCCCGTTCATGAGATGAACGCGCCTGTGGTGCCCGAGATGCCGTCTTCAAAGTCAGTTGAAGACTTCACTCGCAGATTCGAGTCGGGCGTTACCATTTTCTCTAGCGCCAGTTCGTCGAACCCCGGTGTCTCGAACGGTTGTTCGGACTCCGCCAAGGTATATCTAAATTGTTTAGATTGTTCGATTTAATTTTTCTGTATTTACGCGTACACGGTGATTAGATCCAGTCTACGGTTTTTACTATATTCACGTTGTAAAACTTATATTTCTGCAGCGCAATTAATCTGATTAATTGACCCGTTAATTTATTCGGTAAAAAAATTAAAACGGGCAACCCGGATACCCACTGTAAAACCCAACAAAATTTATTACCCTAGTAACCAAACATAATGAATCGAAGAGTCACACAACAACTATAAGTCTCTCTATTGAGTGGTGGTGAAAAGGTAAGGTCTTAAAAAAATTTATACAACACTTTCAAAAAATTCTATAACTACATCGTGTTTCCAATAGGGCAATGCTTTCAGATTTTGCATTGAGATATTATGTGACGGTGTTTTATAATGTTTCAAATGCATGTTCTAAACCAACAAAATGGCCACTTTGTAGAAGAAAATCAATACCATTGATATATTTTGTTAATTGCAGTGTGAAAATAAGTAACTATAATCTGAAATTTCTTCCATGATGGGGATATATTTTGTTGATTGTAGTTTGTAAATAAGTAACCGGCTACAACTCTGTTTAGCAAGGTACTTAAATGAAGCAAGATTATTTTCTTAAATCACCTCCCTCCCAATCCTGCAAGCTAACACATAAGTAGAGAAGAAAATACACATGAGCAATTACTTAATTTACTCATAGAGCAATGAACCTGTACATAGCAACCACTTAATCGAAGAAGAAAGATGTCGGCCATAACTTGAACAGATGTAACATTGTTAACTAAAAAAATCTAGTCATGTAATGGGAATGAGATGAATCACTATGGGCAATTAAGTATCGTACCTGATGTGAGCATAGACGACAACCTATCCTCTTATTTCGTAGCCAAAAATAGTTTCATGGTCTCCGCCTCAGACATGAAGAAAGCCAAAATCGAAACAAATCTTATATTGCTGTAGATCTGAATGGAAAGTGAACATGCAGACTGTGACGCCCACTCCCAGACTTGGTACTAGGAGGGTTCACTCATCGGATTTACTCATGAACACGTGGCACAACAGAGATAAGCAGTGGAAAATTTAAAACTTTTATTTATTATATAAGCCAAGTACGTAAAGTAATTGAGATAATTTACAATCTATCTATATAGCGACTAACTATATCCGTCTTTATTTATCTACAACTAGCCAGCGTGTTCATCAGCTTCCTCTATAGCTTGCCCGATCATTCTCTTATCACGAGGGCTCTGCCCTTGCTCCCAGACGTCTCACCTAAACCTGACATACATATGGTTTTGGGAAAAGGTCAGCTTACGCTGGTGAGTTCTACATTTTAAAAACATTACCTCGTTCGTGAGGTTAAAACCTTTGGACCTGCAAAATCCCTTTTTACAACATTTATCAAGTATAACAAATAACAAGTCATACATAACATAACATCATATTCATACACGTTTCTCTAGAAAACATCTATCTCAATAACCTTTAACTCCTACGACCTGAATTCCATACACCTCTATACCTTCTGGTCTCGAATACTGCTCGGGTGACTTTATCGGAAGCCCCCAACCTCAGTACCGACAACCGCTCCATTTCATCTATACCTTTCCGGTCTCGAATACTGCTTAGGTGACTTCATCTGGAAGCCCCCAACCTCAGCAACGACAACCGTCCTACATTCCATTCTTCCAGTTTCGAATACCGCTCAGGTGACTTCATCTGGAAGCCCCCAACCTCAGTATCGACCTCTGTTTACGTAATTTTAACTCTTTAGACGTTCCATTCTATCGAACATCTCCTTAACCACCACAGTACTACTACCCGCCCCTAGTTAGATATCCAGGTGACTCACGTGTGCTAATAAACATGATAATGTACTCATATACTGCAACAACTGAACATCCCCCAATTTACCTAGGTGTATGTATACAGGATGTACCAGCGGCATATCCTCCACACTTTCGATATACCGGGTAATTATACTACCATGCTTGTATACAGGATGTACCAGCGGCGTATCCACCACATAATAATATAGCAAATGCATCACCTGTTCTCATATAACATACATTCTCACTTGTACGTTTATTAACAAACCCTTATCATTTGGATACCTAGTTTCAAAGCAAATATAGCACATAACTCTAATAATCATTTCATATGCATTATTCGATCATCATCATTTCATATATAATACTAACACGTATAACTACTTGTAAGCATATTTATAACATAACATGTATCATTTCAAACAGTTCATCAATTCATCAGTTAAGATAATCAAACTTTCAGATAAAAGCATTTAACTCAAATACTTTTTAAGTAAACAGTTGAACATTGTATGTATATCAGCCCGAAAACATTAAAGCATTTAAAACATTTAAAAGTGGGCTCGCAGAACTCACCTTATCTCTTTACTCGTTAAACTGGGACAGAACCTCCGACAGAATCCTTCGGTTAACCTAATTCGCATATCGTATGGCATTAACGCAAGGTTTAACATTATAAACATATCCTATGTTTATTTATCTCTTACATTATCTTAATAATATCTAATTATTAAGGTTTACTTCTATTAAGGTCAAAATGACCAAAATGCCCTTATAGGCAAAATATCTCTTTTTAATTGATAATATGAAGACGCGCATTCCTATAAGCAAACGCTCACTCCGGGATCGCCCAAGGAGGTATGCCATTTCCCAGTTGGGATTATGCGACGCCCTCGCTATGCCAGAAACCCCAGTGTACAGGCGCCTACCCTTCCGGTCCGCACGAACTTCTAATATCCGATTAACTTGGTATTTTCAATACTTTATAATTTACCCATTTTAACTTCATATATACTTATTATATAAACATGTTACCATACCAAAATTCAAGTCCCCATACCCTCCGGATTATTTTATATTAATTAATCTTATTTAGAAACCCTAATTTCATGAATTTCTCGTTTTATTATCAAAACTCATTTTTATTCAAAACTAACTTATGGTATTATCCATTATAACATTTTATAATATCCTTCAAAAGATCAAAGCTTATTTCAACACCGTTTAGTCAATTTGGGCAGAACAATGTTATGAAAACCCTAATTTTGGCTCATTAACAAAACCTTAACCAAATCTTTTCCAATTGTGAAATAAACTTAGGTCTTTCCTAAAACACATTAAATTAGGATTACCTACACAAATTCAGACCCTAATTCCCACCCGATCACCCGATTTTAGCAAAACAAGCTCAAGAACCCTAATTTTAGATCATTTCTAGAAACCATACTTAGACATAATATTAACAAAAACTGAAAGAGGTTATTTTTAAGCATACCAAATAAGGGGTGACTGCAGAAATTTGGTTTCTAACTCTTCTCCGATTGCTCGTATTGCTCCGACGAAGTTCTGGCTCGTTTTTAGGGTTTTTGGGTGATAAATTAGTGAATTTGCGAGTTTGGAGGACGAATTAGAGCTCCTATATATAGCTACAGGTGCGCCTTAACCTCCTAACACGTCCCTGGGTGACTCATGATCGAAAATCGACGCGTAGATGATCCTTTCTTGCACTCCAAGTCGAAATACGTGGCTTAAAAACGAACCTGGGATCTTTCTGCGCTGCTGTTGATCTTCGCGTATCGCGCACGGTTGAGGGGAGTGGCTCGCGATACGCGAGCCACTTGTTTCCGGCCAGACTTTGATTTTTGACATATTTAGCCCTTCTACTTTGGTTTAGTGCATTTCTAGCCCCTAAACTTCTAACCTTTTCATCATTATATGTACCAAAACCTTATGGGATATATTTATAACAATTTATAAGGTTTATAAGGCTCGGGATTCGTACGATAACATATATATACAATTATATATATTTTCTTTATTATTAGCTAATTTACGTTTTAGCCCCTCAAACTTTACAATACTTATCATTTCATGTTACGAATCATATTAGGATATATTTTTACTATATTCTAAGCCTCGGGATACTTATAATAATTATAGATACGTATAATATCCGTATATGTTTGTATCTTTGCATAAATTACACTTTTAGTCCTTCTACTTTCCCGTTAACTATCAACACAAGTATTTACACGTATATCTCCATCAATTCACACATGTACCATTATGTTATCCATATAAACACGTGTTTATCTCATATTTTACCTTCTTTAATATTTAACACATTCGTTCATGCATATTTCATCACGTTAGCTATAAAACACGTATTTCTAAGGCATGCAGCTTGTTTAATGCATAGTTTATCATTTTTATCAATCAAACTCACGTATTGATAATATAAATACGTATTTACTATATATATCATGTATCTATGAAATTTGGGGTATTACACAGACACTGGCCGGAACCCTAACCGAAGGCAATCTTTCCTTTTCTACGATGGAATTTCAATCTTTAGAGACAGAGAGAGCGATGTTTCTGTGTGTTTATTAGAGAGAGCATTTATGTGTGTAGATAGAGAGACCAAACAAACATACGTGGTGTAGAATCGGGCTACTAGAAATGATCGGATAGGATGGAACCTAGGATGGATCAACCTAGCAGTCGGACTACAAGAGGTGTAAGGTTGAGTCTTCTGGCTAGCAATCAACTTGGCTCCTTAGTGCTTGACCTAGAACCTGCAAAACAGAAACACCGTTGTTCTTGGGGGCAGGACAGGGTGTCTTGCGACCAAGCTCGGGCGTGAGAATAAGAATACGCTTCGCAAGATTAAGTGTAATCAGATGAGAGAGAACGCATTGAATGAATCTTTACCTGGTGGTTGAGGGGTATTTATAACCCTCAACCTTTGTCTCGTTTTGTAATTAATGCGATAGCCTCAAAGTAGAATGTTGCAGGTCTGGTATCCGAACAGTGGCCAACAACCACAGTGGCCGTTTTGGGAAACTGCCTTGGTGGATGTGTCGAGTCTTTCGGATGCGACCCGAAATGTAGAGCGTTGGTCTGTACCTACTCGTCTCGGCCTGACTTGGTCTGGAGGTTTGTCCTACCAAGTGTTGCCAGTCGACCAGGTAAAGTTCGACCAGAGTAGGTTGTAGGTTAGCCGACTTGGTATTAGTGATTGTCAGTCGATTTCAGATAGGTCGACTGGTCACTCGGCCCGTCCTTAGTCGGCTTGGTTGAAGCGACTGTCAATCGACAATGGCCTGGTCGACCGGTCACTCGACCAGCCATCAGTCAGCTTGGTCGAAGTGACTGTCAGTCGACCGTAGCTTGGTCGACTGGTTACTCGACCAGTCATCGGTCGGTTTGGTCGAAGTGACTGTCAGTCGACCTTGGCCTAGTCGACTGGTCACTCGGCCAGTTATTAGCTGACTTGGTTGTCTGAGGTGGAGTGTTTGGAATATGGTTTACGTGTGATGTCACTCTGACTCGTACATACGTCATTAGCCCCCCAGTCCGATGTATAGTGGTCTGGTCACTATTATCGGACTTAGAGGATCTGGTTGTTACTTTGTTTCTGCCTCTTTCCACTCGGCTTAGTATACTAGCCGAGTGCTACATGTCCGAGGAGTCTCTCCTACGTGTAGGTTATTCATGGGTGCCTGTTAATGGGCTTGTACACGTGTTGGGCTTTTATGGGCTGAAGTGATAGTTCTGCCTAGGTAACCGAAAGGTCACTCAGAATTCTCTATAAATAGGCCCTTTCTTCTCATTTGTTCTGCACTTTGTTGAATTCGATCTGAGCCTCTTTCGACCCTTCTGCTACTCTTTTATTCTCTCTTCCTGCTTCTTGGTACGTGAACTTCTCCGATTTTTCTTTTACTATTGTTTCTTTCATTTTGAGCTGGTATGGCAAAAGGGATGGATGAATTCCATTTGACTATAACCCCAGCCGAGTTGAAGATGTTTCGTAAGAGATATGGTTTCTCGAGTCGTCTAGGGTTAGCGGTCCCTGGGCCGACAGAGTCCATTCGGCACCCACCGGAAGGGAAGGCTGGTTTGTATACCAAATCTTTTATCACCGGATAACTTAGGGTTCCTTTCAAAAAGTTTTTTCGAAGTGTCTTAAGTAGTCATCGAGTGCATATCTCCCAGCTTGATCCCTTAGCCATTTTATGAATAACACACTTTGAGGTTGCTTGTAGGGGGTGGGAAAGGAACCGACTGTGGGGGTCTTCCGTCGGTTCTTCAGATTAGGTCGACCAGGGCGACTGGTTCTCTATGGAACAGTATCGAGTCGAGTATAATGATGGGACAGTTAGTCCATGTTATCTTTCTAGGGTGCCGACTAACTTGAAGGATTTTAAAGAGAAGTTCTTCTGGATTTCTGATAAGATTTTAGATGTGTCTATCCCTTGGAAACCTACCAAAGCTAAACCAAGCAAGTCGTATGAGGAGCCATTTGATGCCGCCACTGTTGAAGCTTTGGTTGCCCTTCAAATACCCCTGAAGCCTTTTTGCGAAAGGGTGTTAATACTAACTGGTCTCAGTCGGAATTGGTTATCTCTTGACCGAAAGCCTGCTTTCGAGCTTGATGGTCAGGGTAATGCCCTGTCGTCTTGTTTTTCTTTTCTGAGATTGATTTTTATTGGAGTCATTTTCTTATCATGTTTTATCTTCTGTGTCTTTTTTGCAGAAATGGATCTCCTGGATTTCATTAGTTTGGATGATACCGAAGATGTTACTCAGACAAGTAAAACTCTTGGGCAAGGTGAGATAAACCATGTCGACTCGACCACCTCACGTCGTTTTGAGGAGTTTACTGTGGAGACTTGCAACCGGACTATTCTTGGCTCTGCTCTTAGTGGTGCTACTGATGAGCTAGTTAACGAGGAGGCGAAGTTGTCAAGGAAGTCAAAAAAGGATCGGAAGAGGAAGGTTCTCGAGAAGTCGGATAAAGAAAAAACTGATAAAGAGGAGTCGTGCAGAAAGAAAAAAGTTCCCAAGACAAAGCATATGGCCAAGAGGTCGAGAGCTGACTCTAACTCCCATACTGCCGAGTCGGGAGGCTCACACAAGTCCCTGCATGATGATGCTTACCTGTCCGATTTGGAAATCTGGCCGGCTGGTGATGATGATTGTGGCCAGGGTGATGATGAAAATCTCAAAAGGTCCCAAAAGACGATAATCGACCCTGCTATTGTAAGTGTTCAACCTCTCCTTTTGGAGTATCGGATGTTATCGCCTGGTATTGATGACCTTCTTCGTGACCTGCAGGAAAAACCTTCCGATGGTGGTACAATGTTGGATCCTAAGTTTCAGAAGGGTGTCACTCGACTTGTCCGAGAGGCAAAAGATGGTGGGGGCTTGAGTGTGAATGATGTTGTTGCTGGGGATGAGTCAGATGAGGCTGCCTATCCAGAGTTGACGCAGGAGTCGGATGGTCAGTCTTTCATCCCTTCTTGGAGCCTGAAGAATGAGTCTCGGCTCGACACATTTGTTTTGTGTCGAGACTTTGCCCGTTTATCTATTCCTCCTAGTGAGGTCTTGGACTTGGAGAAAGAAACTCACAAGCAAGCTAGGCATAAGGCTTATTTTAAGCTGACTCAAGCCTACTCGGCGGGTATTAACATGATCACTCGCAATGCTCGCCTTGAGAAGCGACTGAGTCGATCTCAGTTGAGATGTGGTAGTTTATAAGCCGACAAGGCTTCCTTAGAGAAGAGAGTTGCCGAGCTGGAAGCTAAGTGTGCCGAGTTTGATCATGCCAAGATTTCGCAAATGGGGAGTGAACTTAAAGCTTTGAGGGAGGAGAAAGGATTGTTAGAGCAGGTCAATGCCGGGTTGAGGAAGTCGGTTGCTGATGCTGATTCATCTCTCACCACTATTCGTAAAGCTCAAGAGGAAACTGTTCGGCGTCATGAAGCCGACATGGGCAAACTGAAGCTGGATAAGGACCGGTTGGAGGCCTTGTATAAAGGTGCCACTAGCCAAGCTCAACTTCTGGGTGATGAGCGAAAATGGCTCATTGAAGAAGGTTTTCATCATGTCTTCGATCAGCTTTTTAAGAGTGGCGTGTTCAAGGAACCACTTGGCGCTTTACAAAGTGTAGTGATGGCTCGGGGTGCTCATCTGGGTTATGTTGCTGGTTATGATCAGGCTGTTTCTGGAAAAGATAAGGAAGCTCATTCCTACTATAAACCTGACTCCGAAGAAAAATTGAAGGCAACCCTTTTAAAGTTTTCCGAAGAGAAGTTTCCATATCTTGATGCATTGGCGGGCTGTCTCAACACCTCCATAAAGGAACTCCATGCCATTCGACCTAGGGCTGAGCGTATATGGGTTCGGGGGAGTAAACCTGGTGCCGGGAAGTTCGTTTTGACAAGCACCCTCTCGACTTCTACTCAGTCGAAGATTGACTCTCCCTTCAAGACTTAGATAGTTTGCCTCGTTATGTTTGTATTGTATTTTCCTTACCAGTACTGTAATCGACTTTTGTTAAATGGGATGGATGTTTTGGATCATTGTTTCTTTATACTTCATTTGTAGTGTGCATGCCGAATACTGTGTTTATGATGTCATTCGACTTTGTTAATCGGCCTTTTATGATGTCATTCGGCTTTGTTAATCGGCCTTTTATCGGTCATACTAGTCGATCTTTAGGTTACATTTGCCCGTGGTAATTCCTGAAATGATCCGAGTGTAGGTGGTCGACCTTGTTAATCGACCTTTTTATTGCGTTGTTACATGGTGATCTTTGGTGTGAATCAACTATTGTTAGTCAACCCTGAGATTATTTGGTGTTCGTCAACGCCATTCAGTGTCTTTGGGAGGGTCGACACGTGGTACTCAGGTTGTTTGGCCTTGTAATTTTGCCAATTTATGCATCTTGGTCGACTAGTTCTTGTGTCTAGTCGACGATATGTCCTTTCGGTCGATTGGTGCTTGCATTAGTCGACCGATTGGACGCATCTTCGCTTTTGATTAATAATAGTTTGTGAATTGTATTTCTAGACTCTTGGTCTTGTGTTTGTTTCGGATGTACGGTCCGAAGTATCTACTTGTCGAGATATACGTATATATATGTGTTTGTCATTGCGCATTTATACCTAGGTTCGACTGAAGTATTCCAGTCTACGTGGTCCAGACTCATGCCGAGTGCCTTCTGGGTCGAGTGTTAACTGCTCGGTCGAGGCGACTTGGCTCTCTGCTGGTCACCCACTATTATAGAGCTGTGAGGAATGAACGATTAAGTGTTTTCCTGTGTAGCCCGGTACGGATAACCATCTTACGAATGTCACTTTCTAGTTTCTATTGAGAGTTGGTCTGTTTATGCCGAAATTGGCTGACTCCCCTTTAACTAGTAGCAAAGAGGCTAGCCTTCAGGCTTACCTATGATAGTAGTTTGGTTGGTTTGTCAACCACAAACTGAGAACTATGTTGTTTTGTTAGTTTATTGTTTATGATTAGGTCAAATGATAGTCAGTCGACATGTTAGATTGTAGTAGCTGTAATTGTTTGTTAACATAAGTTATGCAAGAAATCATGGGAAAATTTGTTGTTGCATTCCATTATAACGTGACTTTAGTAAATGCCCGGATGATCAACAACGTACAAAAGTAGGGTTTAGTTACCCTTAGTTCTATAAAAGATAGGGTATAGTTACCCCTAGTTCTACATATAACATTTTTTGAGTTGCATGCCATTCCAGTGTCGGGGATTTGGCTTGCCATCCATTGTAGCTAAATTGTAGGATCCCTTGGCGCGTGCTTCCATGATTTGGTAGGGGCCCTCCCAAGCTGGTCCGAGTTTCCCTTGGTCTTCTTGCCGACTTGCCTCATTGTTTCTGAATACATAATCTCCAGGTCGGAATGTGATGGGTCGAACCTTCTGATTGTAGCATCCCTCTATTTGCTTTTTGTACCTGGCCTCATTGATGGCGGCCATGTCCCGACTCTCTTGTGTTAGAGCCAGATTTACTAAGAGTTTTGTGTCATTTGTTGTCTCAGAGACATTTTCGGTTCGGAAAGTAGATATTCCGATTTCAGCTGGGATGACAGCCTCTGAGCCGAAAGTAAGGCTATATGGTGTATGCCCATGGCTAGTCCTCTCAGTCGTACTGATTGCCCAAATGACACTTGGAAGTTCATTCAGCCAACCTTTTCCCTCCTTGCCTAGCCTTGCTTTGATTCCGGAGACAATTGACCTATTTGTTCTCTCTACTTGGCCATTTGCTTATGGGCGAGCTACTGAAGTGAAGATTTGAGTGATTTATAGCTCTCGAAACCATGACCTGAATGGGTTATCTGCAAATTGTTTTTTTTTGTTTGAGATGGCTTTTCATAGAAAGCTCATATTGGTAAGTAATTTACTCAACGTTGGCACTGCGTGTTACCTGCAAATTGTTTCCCATTGTCTGAGACAATCTTTCTTGGAAGGCCATAGCGGCAAACAATATGTTCCCATACGAAGTTGACGACTTGCTTACCTGCAGATTGATTCCATTTTCTGAGACAATTTGTTTGGAAAATCGTAGTGGTAATGTAATTTGTTAAAACAACATTAGAGTTGTGTGTATACTTGTGATTGTGGCTACTGCTTTGACCTTTGGTCACTTGGTAAAGTAGTCTACTGCCACAATGAGGACTTTGATTCGGCCTGGTGCTTTAGAGAAAGGTCCAACAATGTCTATCCCCCATTTATAGAAAGGCCAGGAAGATGTTACCGGGATCATGTTGTGTTTCGGTACTCTTTACACGCTGGCATGCATTTGGCACCCTTGACATTTGCGAATCTCCATTTCAGTATCTGTGTACATGGTCGGCCAATAGTAGCCCATTGTCATCATTCGGGTCACTATTGATCTGGGACCTGAATAAGTCCCGCATATGCCTTCATGTAGTTCTCTCACCACATATTGTCCTTCCTCCGTTGTTAGACATTTCAACCAAGGTTGTAGGTAAGACTTCTTGTAAAGCTTGTCGTTATGCATTGTGTATTGGCTTGCTAGAGCTTTCAGCTTTGTTGCCTCCAGCATTGAGTCTGGTAGAGTGCCAATTTGCAAGTAGCTTTTGATGGGTGTTATCCAGCTTTCGATTGTCTCTGTTTTGGAAGTAAAGACTTCTTCTATCTCATCTGTTCGATTGTGGATTATCTCCACTGGCACTTGTTTTGTTAAGTGGGCAAATGCAAGCGATGCAAGCTTGCTTAATGCATCAGCTTTTTTGTTTTGGCCTCTCGGTATCTGTATGATTTGAAATTCTTCAAATTGAGATGCTATTTTTTTGACCTTGCTGGCATATTTTTGCATAGCCTCACCACGTATTTCGAATTCTCCGTTCACTTGGTTGGTGATTAACAGTGAGTCGACTTTTACTGACAGCCTTTTGATGTTCATTTTTCTGGCTAGCCTTAGTCCGACTAGTAAGGCTTCGTATTCTGCTTCATTGTTTGTGCTTGGAAAGTCGAGTCGAATGGCATATGTTACTTCTACTCCGTTTGGGTTGATTAGTACTAACCCTGCACCTGACCCTTCACTATTTTTTGCCCCATCAGTGTATAGGGTCCATGCATCACTGCTAGTGACTGGTGGAGGTAAACTGTGCTTTGTTGGGGTCGACTCAGTAGCATTCGAGTCGACGTTCAACTCCGTCAGGAAGTCTGCCAACACTTGCCCTTTGATTGCTGTTCTTGGTTTGAAATGGAGCTCATGCTCTCCCAGCTCAATTGCCCATTTGGCAAATCTTCTTGAAGTTTCTGGCCTTTGGACGATTTCCCTCAGTGGATAGTTTGTGAGTACTGTTATTTTGTAAGCTTGGAAATATCATCGTAATCGTCGAGCTGTGTGAATCAGAGTCAAGAGCAGCTTTTCGAGTTTCGAGTATCTGGTTTCTGGGTCCTTCATTTTGCCCCGCTGGCGAAGTAGACTGGCACTTGTGTGTCTCCCCATTCGATGCAGAGGACTGAGCTGATTGCCTCTTCACCGACTGAGAGGTAGAGGATGACTTCTTCACCCACTTCTGGTGCAGTGACTGTTGCTAGGTTTTTTAGCTCCTCCTTTAACTCTGTGAATGCTAGGTCAGCTTCTTCTGTCCACAGAAACTGCTTAGTTTCGGTGCACTGTTTCAATGTTCGGAAAAAGGGCATGGATTTTTCAGCCGACTTGGAAATGAATCTGTGAAGTGCTGCCAGTCGGCCATTAAGGCATTGGAGTTCCTTCAGACTTTGCGGTGGTTTCATCTGGGTGATAGCCTTGACTTTCTCAGGATTGGCCATTATGTTTTTGTCAGTGATTATGTGACCTAGGAACTTACCCTGTTTCATTCCAAATGAGCATTTGGCCGGATTGAGCTTCATGTTGACAACTCTTAGTCGGCCGAATGTTTCTTCAATGTCTGCGACCATTCCTTCTTCAGTTTGGTTTTTTATGACCAAGTCATCAACATAGGCCTCCATGTTTCTTCCGATTTGGTTGTCAAACACCTGGTCAATCAGACGTTGGTAGGTCGACCCAGCGTTTTTTAGGCCGAAAGGCATTTTTCTGTAGCAGAAAATGCCTTCGTCAGTGTGGAAGGCTGTCTTCTCTTCATCGGTCCAATCCATTTTGATTTGGTGATAGCCCTTGTAGGCATCGAGGAAACACTTGTATGTGTATCATGATAGGGCATTTACTTTAGCATCTATAGCCGGTAAAGGATAACAATCCTTTGGGCATGCCTTGTTTAGGCTTGTGAAGTCAACACAAATTCTCCAAGAGCCATCAGATTTTTGGACCATCACCGGGTTGGCTACCCAAGTGTGCCACTTTGGTTCTCTAAGTATGCCGGCTTTGACTAGCTTTGTCACTTCTTCGCAGACAGCTTTGCTCTTGTCTCGTCCCATGCCTCGCTTACCCAAGGGAGGTTTCGGTTCTTGTGTGGTTCGACCAAGCCTCCATCAAGAGGAGTTCGTGATCGGTTGCTAGCACATAGCATTGGTGTGTCGTGTGTGCGATCGTAGAGGGATTTGTGTTAAATCCTCCAAGAGATCAAGTCTTGCCGAGCTAAAAAGGTACACGTTCTAAAACCGGTTAGTTAGATTAATTCATAGGTTTCTTTCCACTGCGTACTCGTGTTTTGATAATTGTTATATAACCCAACAGTGTTGCCAGTCGACTAGCTAAAGTTCGAACAGAGTAGGTTGTAGGTTAGCCGACTTGGTATTAGTGATTGTCAGTCGACTTCAGCTAGGTCGACTGGTCACTCGGCCCGTCCTTAGTCGGCTTGGTTGAAGCGACTGTCAGTCGACCATGGCCTGGTCGACCGGTCACTCGACCAACCATCAGTCGGCTTGGTCCAAGTGACTGTCAGTCGACCGTAGCTTGGTCGACTGGTTACTCGACCAGTCATCGGTCGGTTTGGTCGAAGTGACTGTTAGTCTACCTTGGCTTGGTCGACAGGTCACTCGACCAGTTATTAGCTGACTTGGTTGTCTGAGGTGGAGTGTTTGGAATATGGTTTATGTGTGATGTCACTCTGACTCGGACATACGTCATCACGTGGCTAGATAAGGGATGACATGTTGGTGTTAAAACGATGCGCGAAAGGAACATAGTTTGTGCACTTCAATTAGTTTTGTAATATTTGACAGTTGGCTGAAGATCACCAACCATTGTAATGTCGTGGCTAAACATGAGTGAGTATTGTAATGTCATGGCTGAACATGAGTGGCTATTGTGATGTACAGTAAATTTGTGTCTTAGGAGACGAATTCGTTTTGTTATATATATAAAAAATTTGTGTCTTAGGAGACGAATTCGTTTTGTTATATATATAAATTTCGAATAGATCAAATGGTGAGTCGGTATAAACCGACTATTTTGTCGGTTGTGATACGCAATGCATAATGCATGAATTGAAAGCCCATTTGTTCTATTTAGGGGGAATTGCATATATCCCCTTCTAAAACTAATAAATTGCATATTTACCCAATCCAAAATTTTAATTGTATATTTCCCCTTCCTTCTTAACAAGTATTGCAAATATACCCATTTTAATTTATTTTAATATAATTTAGTTATATAAAGACTATTTTACCCTTTCTATCCAATCCTTTTATACTTATAAAGATTTATATTTTTAGTTATTCACCACTAAATTCTTCATCATAAATTTACGATCAGGATTCAAGGAAAGAAGCTTATGATTCATAAACAAATTCAAAATGAATTCCTTCTTCTTTAACCCCTGATTTCTGCTTCACAAACTAAGGATTAGTCGTTAGTATAGTTGTTTCATGCCTTGACATTTCTTTAACCACTGTCCATGTCTCTGTCCTTGCCAATCACCTCTTATCACTTCAAAATCACTTCTTTGGGTAGATAATTTCATCACTTAATATGCCAAAACCACCTACTTTTCAACAATTTGTACTTGTTTTCTCTTGAAGTTTTCTACTGTCGATGCAATATCAACAAATTCTTGACGGGTAAAGAACACGAAATCTCACTTTTTTTTTTAGATTTACTCCGGCCGACTGAAAATTCCATCAGCAACGGCTTCTACTAGATTTCATTGAGTACCTTGGAGGCACAATAGTCCAGTTTCTTTGAGTATCCCCAATCCCACCTTCTGATTTCAAATGGGTTCACTAATTTAGTCGTAGGTTTTCAGTTACCTGCAAATATATAGATTTCAGAATCAATTTTAGGTTACAGAGCGTTGTTTACTCCGTGACGGAGATGACAGTGGGAAAGAAATCGAATTTCCAGGGGATGGGGGAAGAGATTTATTTTATTTTTATTTAATAAGGTTTTAAATTGGAAGGGTAATTTTGTCAATATGTTAAAATTTAATAAAGAAGGGGAAATATGCAATTTAAGTTCTGAGTTGGGTAAATATGCAATTTAAAAGGATAATAGGGGGATATATGCAATTATCCCTTTTATTTAAATTCAAAGCTACTGGATTTTTTTTCGGGGGGATTCCACACATCAATTTCAATTCAGCGGACATTAGGGAATTTGACAAATACAAATTTTCAGCCGACGCAAAGAGAGTTCGAGGGGACGTATTTTGAAGCCAAAAAAGAGTGGGGATCAAGGAGGAACACCGTAGTTCAATCATTCGACAACGTTTAATCATCAGGGTTCTTTTGATCTTGTATTTTTCTTGATCAATTGTTAGACTAAAATTATGTTTGTGACTAAAGTGATGATTTGTATTATTGTTTTTGGTTCAAACATGGTGGTAGGCTAGACTTTCGCTACCACCTAGACTGTTATGATGAACTTTTAGTGTTAATGTCATGCTCGGTTGTGATAATTTTTATTGATGGATGATGCTCTATTAAATTCCTCTAATTGATTGCAATTGGTGTATATGCATATTATTATTTAGGGTTTTATTTATTTGTTAATACTTAGATTTCCTTCGAATGTCTTTCGGGTTGGGTAATTTATCTAAAGTCGCTAGCATTAGGGTTAGCAACCGAAGAGTGGTTTAGAAGACGTCACGAGCCATAGTTGTTAATTAATATTTATTATTTTGATTGTAATGTTCTGTCTATCTAGAGACCCAAAAGGTAATGGATTGTCGGGTAATCAGGTTAACTAATGGAATTTAGGAATAATTGTCCCCAATAAGGAATTGCCTAGGTGTTATGGTTAGCTTGCTATTTTGTGTTAATTGCAGTTATTAGAGGTAGCTCCAGCTATTTTAGGGTGCCTTAGATTGTTTCGATGGTGGCCAAGATAGTTGAAGTGGGAAGTACTAAAAAGGTGAACCACTTGTCCGAGCGTTAGAGTAATCAATTAGGAAGAACTCAAAAGGAACTAATCAAACCGATAAACGTATTCCAGTCTTTAGGTATTCTATCAGTAACATCCGGAGAGTGATTCGGAGGCTCGTAGGGCTTCTAGAGCTTGTGTCTTAATATGCTAGTTCCATTAGAGTTGTCATAGCCGAGTGAGGTCGTTAAAGTTAATTTGGATTCTAGGTCTAGGTGGTGCCTTTCTTGTTCTTCATTTTCCCCTAAGTTCCTTAGTGTTGGTTGTTAGTAGTTAATTAATTTAGTTAATTTAATTCGTTATTCACATTTAAATCAATTTACTCAATTTTTTTATTCATTTCGCTTAGGTTAGAGTCTTGTTCATAGTGTCCTTAGGGTTCGATGTCCGGCCTTCCTTAGCTATTCTGCAATCAGACGGGTACACTTGCCTTTAGGGTTCGGTAAAGTTAGGATTTTCATTTAAAACAAGTACCGTTATAACTATTGAATTAAAAAAAAGTAGTCACGTGAAGCGTGTGACCATACAAAATACAAAGTGACTTTAAATTAAAAGTTTTTAACACTAAAGATATTGACGTAAACTATCAAGTGTTAACTTAAAATATGAATTGAGAGAACAACGGTCACTAAATTTTTTAACTTAAGTGTAAATGTTAACTTAAAATATAAATTAAGGTTTAAAGATTTACAATGTGCCCTCCTAAAATGTTAATTCAAACATTTGCCCCTCGGTTCGGTTCGGTTTTTATAACGGTTCGGTTCGGTTTTTAATAGAATTGAAACCGAAATTGAACCATTATTTTCAGTTCCGTTTTTTACGGTTCGGTTTTTTTTTTGTTTCGTTTTTTTTCGGTTTCGTTTTTTTTTCGGTTTGGTTTCATCAGCTTTTTTGGTTTCGCTTCGGTTTTTCGGTTTTTTGCTCACCCCTACTTTGTACGATCGCCCCTTCGATCGTACATTGTATATGCGGGATAATGTCATAAATGATTGTGACGCGTTTATATTTGTCGTCATGTAACATGTTATATGTGATATACATGTTAGGATAAATATTAGAAAACCAAAATTAATCACCAATCTGTATTCGAGTCAACATTCTATTGCCCGCGCATTGTCGGGACAGCCGGTCAACGCAGTCAACACTCACACTGATATGTGTCTTAGGTGAAGTCTAAGGGGATTCACTGCTTTACGTCAGTTGATATTAGAATTTCTAAATTGCACCCTAAGGTGAGTTCAATACCCCGCTTTTTAACTGTTTATGCTTTTGGAGCAGAAGACATATGGTAGATTATGTTTTACAAACTTAACTTGATATCAAACTTTATAAACCATGGACGATCTGTTTACTCTGAAAGTCCTTCTGTTATTGTGAACCATGAATAATTGATAATGGGGAATTATGAGGTAGATCTATTGGGTCTAACAAGCCCTACTCGACCACTGGAAGTGGGCGGGTATTATATTATCTCTAGCTTGGCCATACTTGCAGAGGGTATGGTTGGAAGGCAAAGTAGCTATCAGTAATGGTGTCACAGTAATTTTATGGTGTTATAATAATCTTATGGACTAGCTATCCACGAGTATATAAATCAGCTTTTTCAGGATGAAGTCCGTGCTTGGGTTAGGCCTCGTTGAGGGTAACCTGTTATTTACCAGTTTTGATAAATGTTTATTTATCCACTTTAAACTTGTGAATTCACTAACCTTGCGTTGACACTTTTTAGTATGTTTTTCTTCTCATGTCCTTAGGAGGTACGCTAAGGAGCACGCTTAGGATCATTCATTTGTTTGATCTGCATGGTTTGTAAACACTTAACTGTCCTTTGTCGCCTTGGGCGAAAGGACATTTTGAACTGTTTTATTTAATTGTCGCTTCCGCTAAACTTGATTAAAACTCTATGATCAGATGCTTCTGCTAAACTTTAAGAACTTTCGTTAACTCTGATAAACTGTTTTAAAACTTTAATTGTTGGAAATGACTTTCAAACGTTTTGTCGACCATATAGAGTGTTCGGTGTGTCTGCCGACTAAAATCCTGGTGGGTCCCGCTCCCAATTGCGGTGATACTCCCTGGATAAATTTTAAGGGTGTGACAAAATCGAACATCACATTCTTGAGATATGATATTTAGAAGGGAAGACATTGTTCTAATCGACCTCTTAAACATGCAGTATTCCAGACCATTCTGTATGTCATAACTGCTGCAATCTACAGCTTCAACACAAATTTGATGTCAAGAAATCAATACAGACTAATACGACAAGAGCATTCCAAAGATGGAAGCTTCACTTAGTAGTCTAATTAGTAAAGAGAAATGAATGTCAATATTCAAGGGCTTTGTGCCATAAACATGAACAATTTGCTTAATATCCACAATACATTTTTTGGCATTTATGATCAAACCCCCTTTCTCCGCCTCAGAGCTGACTGAACATCTCTTACATGTTCGTGGACTTGAAGTGTGATGGGGTTGGCAAACTAACGGATCGAATGGTGTGGCGATTCATAGATAACGAAGAAGACGATGAGAACTTAGAGCCACTTGGTTTAGGTGCTGCTAGTTGCCGAAATGTTTGGGATGCTATTTAATTGGCAACTATATTTTCCATGCCTTAATATTTTACCAAACCCACGTTGGCTTTCGATTAATTAATCGATCACAGGGATCCCGGGAGCATGTGAAACTACATGTGTAACAGCTGAACTTGCATTCAAATCAGCCTACATATTTCTGATTTCGCAGTTAATTGGCATTAATTTGGTAGGATTGAAGAAATATTTACTTAATGCATGCACATATGGTTTGTCCCCTAACGCCCACATTTAGATACCGCGTATAAGTATCTTAATGTTTACACGTGAATTAACGAATACGATACACGAGTGGGTTGTCATGACACCAATCTCCAAATTACATCCAAGATTCGGTTGGGACTCGTATATATAATTTAATACAAACAGTTATTTTTAAAACTAATAACTAAAAAAATATTTGGCAACGAAACTCCATTTCATTATTGTATTTTAATAATTAACTAATATAGAATTGTTTAATTTTAAACTAAACTATGATTATTGATCATTAATGTAGTTCAATTATATTATTGATTTCAGCCTTTTTTGTCTGTTATGACACACTTTTGAACTCACGTTCGTAAAGGATAGCATTGTGGTTTCTCGACTAAAAGGCTATAAAATTTAAATCCTCTAGAATGTAAGTGTAATGATTCATCAAAATGCATCTATTAAATAAACATTATTATTATCACTAGAGTATACAAATGAGAGTCATATATGAATCATGCGATCTTTGTAGCATTCAACATGAATCTGAAAATCCAACACCCTGTTGCCTTGGATCAAAGGGTTGAGAATTATGTTTGTAAGATTATGGATTTAGACATCACAGATCTTGCCGGGTGAAGGATGAATGCAGTGAACAGAGAAAAACGGTCAAACTAGGCAATTGTGGGTAGGGGGTGATGATACTCGGTTTTGGGAGGATGTGTGGATTGGAGACGAACTACTTTCGGTTCAATTTCCTAGATTGTTCGCTTTGAAGAATAACAAAAATTGCTTGGTGATGGATCAGCTTTCGGGTAGTGTTCGAAATTGGGATTGGAGAAGAAGTATTCGCGGGGGTTTAGAAGAGTCGCAATTAAATCGTCTTCTCTCTGTTCTTAGTTCCTTCGATTTGCGTTTGGATTGTGATACTTGGAAATGGGATTTTGATGGCCAAGTCGAGTTTGTGATTAAAAGTATTCGGGAAAGCTATTGAGACCTGTACGTTACCGGCGGGTCCGTCGGTTTCGAGATGGAACAAACTTTTACCTAAAAAGGTCAACATTTTCTTGTGGCGTTTATTGTTGGATAGAATCCCACTGAGAAGTAATCTTTGTGAAAGAGGTATTCATATCCCAATCCTTAGTTGCATTTTTTTTTGTGGTGAAGCAATGGAAACAAACGATCATTTACTTGGTTTGTGTGGTACGATTTCTAATATCTAGCGTCGTATTCGTTCTTGGCTTGAGTAGATGGTCTGGATTTTTGTCACATGAAGATTGGTCGCGTGGTTGGATGCCGTTGTTATGTCTAAGAAACAAAAAGATTTGTTGAAGGCATCATGATTTGTGCTTGGTGGGTTCTTTGGAAGACCCGGAATGAAATCATATACAATCAGGATGATCTCAAACAGTATTCCCTCTGCGATTCGGTGCTTCATTTTTCTTATCATTGGATTATGCTTAGAGATAAAAAGTATAGTATGTCGAGCAGTAGATGGTTGCAAAATCCTCTTTTATTTCTGTAATTGTTTTGTGTTTGGTTTTGTTTTTCTAGCCTTCACGTTTTCTTAATAAAATATAATCTCTTTGATGTTCAAAAAAAAAAGAAAGATATACATAAACACCATTAAGTGTTTAACCATTAATTATATATAAGAAAATCTCCCTTCATTAATTCGAGTGTTCCCCCTGAAAATGAGTCGATTAGAATGATTCTAAAAAAACTCTTAAAAAAAGTTCTCAGTTTAATATATATATATATATATATATATATATATATATATATATATATAGGGTTGGGGTAATTTGGAACCCACGTTAAGTTGAGGAAACTTTGGAATCTCGTCAAAAACGAGGTTAAAAAAATGTTTTTTTTTTCAATTTTTTATGGTGGTTCTTTATGTTATAGATTACACTTAAATGGAAAAAAAAAAATCAAAAAACCGCCTAGTAGATTTTTGTTAAAAAAAATCTCAAAAAAAGTTGTTACACATGTAACTTTCATTTTTTTAAAATGAGAACCAATTGGTTTTGTGAACTTTTGAGAAATATTCTGGCCACTAATTTTCAAAGAGAGGAGGGGGGCACTCAAAATTCAAGGGGAGGATTTCCTTATATATAACCAGTGCCTCAGAATGGTTCTCAAAAGTTCTAAAAACCATTTGGTTCTCAAATGAGTGGTTCATTTGAGAACTAATTGGTTTTGAGAACTTTTGAGAATCATTCTAAGCCACTAGTTTATATATATGGAAAATCCCCCCATGAATTATAGTGGTCCCCACCTAAAAGTAGTGGTTGAAAATTAGTTCTCAAAATAAAAAGTTTTTATTTGAACATAACCCCATATATATATATATATATATATAGATATATATAGGGAAAAGATAAATTGGAACCCACCTTGAGTTGGAGAATCTTTGAAACCTGACGTTAAAAAAATGTTTTTTTTCTTAATTTTTTATGGTGGTTCTTTAGGTTATAAACTACTCTTAAATGAAAAAAAATCAAAAAACTGCCTAGTAGATTTTTTTTTAAAAAATATTAAAAAAAGTTACATATGTAACTTTTATGCATATTTTACAATTACGCAAAAAAGTTACATGTTTTTTTTAAAAAAAATCTAGTAGGCGGTTTTTTGATTTTTTTTTTCATTTAAAAGTTGTTTATAACCTAAAGAACCACCATAAAAAAATTAAGAAAAAAAAACATTTTTTTAACGTCGGGTTCTAAAGATTCTCCAACTCAAAGTGGGTTCCAAAATACCCCAACCCTATATATATATATAAATATATATATATATATATATATATATATATATATATATATATATATATATATAGGGAGATGATAATTTGAGAACCAATTTTGTTTGAGAACCAATTTTGTTTGAGAACTTTTGAAACCATTATAAGCCACTAGTTTATATATATGGAAATCCCCCCATGAATTTGAATGCTTCCCCCCCTGAAAATTAGTGGCTCAGAATGGTTCTCAAAAGTTCTCAAAAGAAAAAGTTCTCATTTGAACCTAAACATATATATATATATATATATATATATATATATATATATATAATATATACTACTATATAATACATATTGGTCATTGGGGGTATTTTCGTCATAAAATTCCTTAATTTTAAGACGCTTACAAGAGTTTATGCTGTATGTACAATCATTTGAAGGATGAAAACTAAAGCAAAATTCTAGGGGAACAAATCCCGTTCCAAATCTGAGGTTATAAAAGTAATTAACCTATATCTCTGCCATTTACTCATCCAACGCACGCCTTCTTCGTTGCAGAATCGGTTTGGGCGCCGCTGGATTCGCTGCAGCTACACGCATGCCTTCTCAGCCGTCTTCGGTATCACCATTTCTCCAATAATCTCTCTTCTTCGATGCACGCTTCTGCGTCTCTCGAAAAAAACAAACAAGATCTCGATCATATGCTTTTTAAAGTTCAAATCCACAGAAAAGTCATCATCCTCTCTTTCTTCCTCTCAATCTTGATCTAACCCTAATCTGCCACTCTCTCTCAACCATATTACTCTGATGAATCGATGAACAGAAGAAAGTGATGTTTCCTTTTGTTTCATGGCCATCAATTTTTCATTTTGATTCTAGATCCATCCGGTCTGTAAGTTCGATTCATCTCATAGTTTAGGCGATTTCCGCCATTACCTGTGATTCCTTTGAGTTTAGGTACTTCATATCTCAAATTTGCTTTCAATTGTGATTCCTTTGAGTTTAGGGCACTGCCTCATCTTCTTAAATCAGACGCAGTCACGCACAACCAACCTATTCGGCTAGACCACCGCTGCATCTAACAGGTAGCAAGAGTGGTGACTACTGTCGCGAATTCCGGCGATGGCGGCTAGGGTTTCAGCAAGATCCCGACGAGATTTCGAGAGGAGAGTGATGTGCGACGGCTAACAGCTTACCTTCTCAAATCAAAACCACGGTTGTTCTAAATTCTAATCCATTTCACGCATTCATTTTTAGGGTTCGATCCTCGTCGTCTTTTAGGTATGGACTGCATTGATGAACACACGGCTTCTCGGTAGATAGAAAACCTCATAATATAAAGCCAAATCGACGGATAGAAAACTCTAGCCGGCAAAATCAATTCATCTATCCGGTGGCGAAGGGGTGGATCTCGATTCTGGAGAGCTTCTTGTTATTGAACAGGGTAAGTCTTGATTTCATTTAACGATTTTTAGGTATTTTCACTTCGTTTAGTGTTTTGATGTTGATTACTTATGTTTTCAGGTTTCAGTTACTGCCATGAGTGATTCGAATGAAAAGACTCGGGTAAGCATACAACCAGCTAATGTATCCTAATATTGTCATTCAGAATGATGTTTGTTCCATGCCAGCAGGTCAGTTCATTAAACTTATGCTTTTGATGATGCAAAAAATTATTTTATTTTATGTTATGAATGCTTATTCTCTGTCGTACTTAAGATGCCATACTTTAAATTCTTTTTATAATGAGGTTATAAAATCAAATGAATAATCCATTGATCTTCCTACTCTATGTAGGTGCCAATGTCAACGAAGATGCTGACTTGATGATCGAGTCAGCTTATGAAAGGTTTATTTTTTTCCCACCCTATCTTTTTCTTTCCTTTTTTTTCCATTTGCCATAATCTCCTGTTTTAACATACATGTGTTAACACAAGTTTTATGCATATGAATCATTTTTTTATTTTTTAGGATTTTTTATTTCGCATACTAAAGAACTAACAACGGGCAACCACTGGTCTGTTCTCATAATTATTAAAATATGTACCTATAATTAGTCCATCCGTGGTGTTTTGTAATATATTTTGTGTCCTGAAGCTCGTTAAGAATGCTATTTTTCAGGGGCAGGATGGATTTGAAATTTGGATGTGGAGGGTGATGATTTGTCTCAACTGAAGCAAATAGTTTATCTCAACTGGATGTGGCTATAACAAAAAAACAAGGCCAACATAACTCAGAACAACATTGTGGGTTTCATTTTGTTCTCTGTTTTCTCTCAATGGTTGTCAAGTTCTGATTAATCTACATCTGGTAAGATTTAATTCATTCAAAATCTTTAGTTCAAGTGTTTATGTAATTTGGAAGTTTCTTAAAATTGATCCTAAATATGACCAAAGTAAATATGAGCAAATTTGTTTATTTCCCTCACAAGTTCTACTCAGATAATTATAAGAGATATATAGGAAATCCTTATTTTCTAGGAGTAGTATGTCTTGAACAAAAACTAATATTTTTCCCATCTTATGACAGGTATTTGTTGAGGTTCAACCTACATGTTAAATGCAGGTAAAAAAACAGCCCTCCATTGCTTGTTCTGCTTAGGTTTGATGTGCATAACTCTGTTGTTTGTTCGCCAGGTAATATTGTATGATGTTTTGGGTCCGTTGGTTTTATGTAGGTACGTCCATTACAAGTATGTTTGTAGGCCTCTGAATACTTCCTTACAACTTCATTTGAGTAATTTTACAACGGTAAGATGAGCTTAAAATCTCATTTTGTTTATGTGTTGTTGCAGTTTTACCAGATATGTCATTTGGATAAGTTTTGCTTTTAAAATGTTAAGATGTGATTGGATTTCGGTTTCAAAGATTCCTATAGATTAATAAAAAGTAACAAATTAATATGAAAAATGAAAAGAAAATTACCGGTGAGAATATAAATCAGGTCATTAGGCGCTTCTTGGACTGAAAGCAAGGATTGTTTGGGTGCAGCCAAGGGTATTGACTATTGAATATACAATATCATGATCACATAAAGTAGCGATATCTACACGGGTATATTAAGACAAGAAACATCTTACTCCATGGATGACGGCCTACGAGCAAAGATAAAATATATATTCATATATTCTATGGTTTATATTCCTAATATGCATAATTAGAATCCATTCCTATTTTTAAGAAAAGTTTGCTTTTGTGCTCATAATTTCTACTACCAATTATACTGAACTTGCTCCAAATAAAATTGCAGGTGCTTTTCTTAATAAAGGGTCACGGTGTGCGGATGCGGCCATACATGGTTACGAAAATTGTTCTTATTTCTGATTGCCAGGAAAGACCGAAGATAACAAAGCCCAAAATATGCAGGTCAAGAAAGGCATTTTGAATGTGCAAATTAAGAATGAGGTTTGAGGAAATGGTGCTTAAATTTCACATTTTATAGTCTATTATTATGTTACATTACTTTCTATATTGCTCTTCCTTTCACACATGTAATGGGTTTCCTACAACAACAATAAGAAGGGATCTGATTCACTTGAACATTGGCTTTATAGTAATAGTTTTCTACAACAACAGTTCATGGTGACAGATCACAACCCGTAAGTCATGATTTTTCACAACATTTTATTCTATTATATTTGTGGGTCCTATCTGTAGTCGTTCATGTGGTGTTTGGTAATAGGGGTGTTCATGGTCCGTTGGTCCAGTTTTAAGATCTTTTTTGAACCAAACCAGAATATACGGTTTTGAAAAACATTAAACCAATCCGTTCGGAATGGGTTGGTTAAACCGGACCGGTCATCCGGTTTGGACTACGGTTTTTCCGGATTGGACCCGTAAAAAAAAGTTGGGTATAAGAAATAGGCTTTAGGGGGCTGTTTTCCTGTTTCCATATTGCTTTTTTGGGTTGTAACGGACTATTTTCATATTCTGCTGTTTTCTATTTTGTGCCAAGACTACCACAAAAATGTCAACAAATTTCTAATTTGTTGTTTTTGACTATTTGAGCCGTAAGGGACTAAGAGCTGTTTCGAGATCGTTGTTTTAATGTCTTCATTAAATTGATTTTTTAGATTTTTGTTTTAATGCTTTCAGCTGTTAATAGTAATTTTAAAAATGAAAACAGAAGAATAGAAAGGAGGAAGTACTATCTGTTATTTGTTAGTGATTTGTGGCCCCATTAGCCATTAGAGTTTTATTTATCATTTAATCTTTTATAATATAGTGTATTTAAGCAAAATTAATAATTAGTGGCTAAATGTTTTTCATAATTCAGACTTTATTGTTTCGGATAGCCTACACAGCCAGCCAGTCCTAAAGTCAAAGGAACCCGTGTCGCACCGTCGGTCTACCCTTTGCCACTCGAAATTGTTTTCGTATCTGAGGTTGTGCTGCTAAATTGTAGCAGGTTGAATAAGGGTTTGTGGGTTTCGATTCATCTTTAGTAAACTGGTTTTCCACTTGGATCTGTATTCATATGCAAGTTCGTGTTGCTATATATTTTAATTTGTTTGTATTGTAATTTTGATTCTTTAGTTGTACTCTCTGTATTGTTTAGTTATAAATCACCGTGACA
>JBCNJP010000017.1:39498623-39515699 GCA_039602395.1 Deinandra increscens subsp. villosa | reverse complement strand
CTCGCGCCACGACGCGTTTTAAAAATTTTGAAAAAAAATACCCCTTAAGCAGGTTGTCGGTCATTTTGACCTAAAACCCAAACCATCGCTTCCATCGGCACCACCACCACTCACCACCACGACGAGGGTCGTTAACCACCCACCACCGTCGCGCACCACCGCCCACGTAAACGCACACCACCGTACGAGTTTTTCTGCATCTCATCTACCAACAGGTATGTTTTCTCCATTCGAGCATTGTTTTTTTTTGGTAACCTTAGTGTAGGTTAGTTTAAGTGTAAATTAGAGTGAAAAATGATTGAACTACGATGTTATGGATCTCGTGAACACCGATATTCGGTGTTGGTTTGGTCGACGAGGGCTCGGAGATAACCGGTTTTTTTATTTTTGCCGTCGTATTAGGGATCGTGTCGCGAGCCCCTGCTAGCGAACGTCGCGCCACGATCCCGTTTTAAATTAGGGTTTCGCAGATTAAATGGGCGTCGTGTCGCGAGGGCTGAGGCTTCCTCCTCGCGCCACGATGCGGGTTTGAAATTAGGGTTTGCCAGATTATTTAGGCGTCGTGTCGCGAGGGCTGAGGCTTCCTCCTCGCGCCACGATGGGGCTCCTGTTTTGAAAAAATTTGATTGTTATTGAAATTTGGGACACAATCTGCTGTTATTATTATTCTATGTTCCTAATAGTTGTTTTGCAGAGATGGCTGAGCGTCAGCCAGGTCGGGGGGCACGAGGGCCGCCTAAGCGGCCACGCGGAGAGCCGAGTGATCCGGTTTTCGTTCAGAGACGAGCACGGACGATCGATTATCGTCATGAGGAGGTTCTTCCGGATCACACTGTTGATCCCATTCCGGAGGACCAGAGAGTGCTAGGAGAGCACACACTTCTGCAGTTTGCTGAGGGGACGCCCGAGTACGTGCAGTGCGAGAAATTATTGGATATGGAGCTACTACAGTGTAGGACTTTCGATTGGGGGCTGTTAGACACGCTAGGAGGTAGGCAGAGGATTGAGGGCTGGTTGACACCGAGATGGAGGCAGATTTTGGCATGTGCTGATAGATCGTATAGGGAGCTGACATTAGAGTTTCATTCTACATTTCGTTTGGAGTCTGGACGTTTTTCTGAGCCGTATGCGGTGTCTTTCTCGCTGGGTCGTCAGATGTTTGAGTTGAGTATTCAGCAGTTTGCAGTGGCTACAGGATTTTATACTCAGGCTGAGGTGGAGTTGCCAGCCTTTGAGTCTGCACCGAGAGGTTATTTTCAGAGACCCCATCCTCAGGGTATCACTGACGGGCAGATAGCGTCGTTTTGGAGGACGATCGCTGATTGTGATTATGCTGCGTCTGTTCCAGCATCGTTTATTCGAGATCCTGTCATTCGTTATCTACACAGGATCATTGCTTGCACACTTGTCGGACGTAAGTCTGGGACCGACAAGTGTAACCGTCTGGATTTGATTTGTATGAGAGCGATTATGGGGCCACATGACCTCAATGTGGCATATGTGATGTTGATGGCGTTTCAGAGAGTTCGTAGAGGAGGCGTTACTTCTAGGTTAGATATGGGGCCGTATATTACGAGGATAGCCCATCATTTGGGTGTTTTTCAGAGGTATCATGCTACACACTTGACTAGGGGACCGAGGACTGTTGCCTTTGGTTTGACTGATTTGAGGGCAGCGGGTATGGTATCATTACAGGACCCTCCGGCGTGGGTGCCGATGAGGGAGGGTTTTGTGGCGCATCCTCCGGCGGGTACTGAGGCCGCGGAGGCGATGCAGAGGGCCGTTCCACCACACAGACAGCGTGTTACGTTTAGTGTGGAGCGCCCTCATCCGACACATGCGAGGAGAGAGCCGAGGCCTGAGCCGATGACGCTATTGGTATTGAGGGATCAGCTGATGGATCATATTGATCAGCGGATTGATGAGAGGTTTGATAGGTTAGAGGGGATGTTGAGATTACAGATGACACATCAGGGGATTGAGATTCCAGAGATATACAGAGAGCGGGTGAGAGATGAGGCTGCTACTGGGGTTGGTGCTAGTGGTTCGGGAGATGCAGGTACTGATGCTGGTTTTGTTGAGACTGGAGATGGTGCTGGTAGTTCTGGGACGCGTGATGAGGAGATGGCTAGTGTTGGAGACGAGGAGGCAGAGTAGATGTTGCAGCTACGACACCGATCGGTTTACTTTCTATCCTTGTACTTTTCTTTTGGTTATTTTGTTTTCATGATACTGGTCTGTACTTAATATTATATTATACTGGGGGTTCATGTACGGGATAACCGGTTGGGTGGTCGTGTTTATTTTGATATGTATATATATGCTGCTATGATGGGTTTGTCTGTGATGATTAGAGCATGTTATAGTCCATCGGGGCGATTTTGTGTTTGGCATATGATGAGCTTTCGCAGTTTTGGAATGGAGTAGTTGGCACGATTTTCGAGGCGATTTCACGAGAGTATCAGGGGAGTTTGTTCCAACTTGTATCTTTTTATTTTTTTTATTTTATTTTTATGTTTATTTTATTTTGTGTCCGTATAGTCTGTGCGTGTTCGTCTGTCACATTGAGGACAATGTTGAACTTAAGTGTGGGGAGGGGGACAGGACGTCGTCAGTTTTAAATTTGTAGGTAGTTTTGCTTAATGTTTGAATAATAAAAATCCAAAAAAATTAAAAACATAAAAATCCAAAAAGATTTTTCATTTTTTTTAGTTAGTTTATTTGTAGTGTTTTGGAAATTTGAAAAATGTCTTTGGAATTACTTGCAAAACACGGAAAATGATAGTACAATTGGGAGTCGATTTTCAGAATAAAAATAAAGAAAGAAATGGGAAAAGTGGTAGGAAAGGAATGAATGGAAAACGTATCTGATTTGTGATGTGTCGGTAGGCCCAGCTGACCTAGTAAAGCTTAATTATCCCATTGTGCTTGTTCTTGTATAAATATGTAATTAAATCAGTCTGCTAGTGGGTTCTCACTTTAGGGGTGATAGGGAGATCGAAACTGATGATTAGGAGGAAAGAGACCTTTTTGAATTAGAGACTTATATATCCTCAGAATACCTGGCACGTTATGATCTTTTTGCGAAAGCAAATCCGAGAAATAACGGCGCCCCATCTTTCCATCTTTGAGCATATTAGGTAATAAACTGGTTAATGAATTAGAGTGAAGGGACAAAATACTCATGTACGAACTAAGGATAGTATCCCGTGGTAAGTGCCTCTGATGATGTTCCGGATCTCGCGGGCAAAATACTCACGTATGATCTCGGGGGTAAGACCTTGTGAGAGAATGCCTCTGATGATGTCCGTTGGTAATAATAGTTAAAATGGACCAATTATTGTTAAAAAAAAAAAAAAAAAAAAAAAGAAGAAAACAATGGTAGACAAATAAATGCTCACAATTTCATTCATCCATTTGATCCACCATTCTTGGGATATATGAGTATCTGGTTTAACTAGGGTGGGAAAATTTATAAATATCATCTCAAATACCCTTTACTTTGACTGAATTTGATTCGGGATTAGGTTGAACTTGAACTTTCTGAATGTGGGACACATAGGCAGACTGGTACAATATATTCGGTAAATTATCAACACTTTGGGGGCACAAAGGTCAGTGGTTGGGTTTAGTCGGACCGAAATACTGACAATTACAGTTAGCATATGTGATTACATAATGGCTTGTGGAATTGATTGGTGGATAAGTTTAAGGTTTAATTGTGATTTTGTAATTGATTTCCCGATTATGATTCCGTGGCAGTTTTTCCGGGACGGAAAAAGATAAGTGTGGGGATGTGATGTGTTAGTGATTTGTAGCGTGTTAATCATCTCGTAATTCCCTGTTTTTATGGTTTATATTTAGCTCGGGAACACATCACTTTGTGTAGTTTTGGTTGTTTCAGGTTTGTACGATAACGTGATGAAATCGGTTGAATTGAAGTATTAAAGTTTAGAAGAATTCTGGATCTCAGGGTCAGATCGTGTCGCGAGGGTTGAGCCTTGCTCCTCGCGACACGACGCGTGTTGAAGATTAAGCCCCCGACTATTTTGGCGAGATCGTGGCGCGAAGGTTTGTAGATGGGATTGTCGCGACACGATGTGGGTGCAATGTCGGCCAAAAATTAGGGTTTGGCTATTTAAGCCAATGTGATGCCATTCATTCGAATCTTCTGCCTTTTTGACGACCTTGGAGTGCTGGTTACGGATTTCAGGAGATTTCCAGGCCTACGGTGAAGAATTCCAAGCATTTGACAAGTTTTTCGATGATGTTTTCAATGATTTCCGTGCTTTCGACTTTTGCCATGTCCGGCTAATTTTCTTGTAATCACTTTAAGTGAAGGTTAGTGTTTTGCTGATTTCAAACTAGGGTTTTTGACATTGGATGAATTCTTGACTTGTGACAATCATTAATTCAGTGTTTAGTTGTTTGATTTTTCTGATTGATTGTCGTGTTCGTACCCCCCGCTCCCGGACTACCTTAATTGCATAGCTCTAGGACTATACTAAGTACGTTCATAATAGTCGGTTGGTTAGGTTGAATGAATTCTAGCACAGCCATGTCTATGTGGTTTCTAGGTTAGATTCTCGAAGTGCGAAATCAGTAATTCACGAAACCGGATCTTAAAGTGGTTACCTTTAGTTCATATAAGTTAAAGTCAACATTTGCTAGCGTAATTTAGTTTTCGTAATTTAGTGTTAAATCAACCAATCCAATTTTACAGCTAAGAGGCAAATTTCTAATTTCTTGCAATTTAGGTTAAAGTAATTTAGAATAATTTAGTTATAATTTAGTCAATTAACAAGTGACCACTAATTCCCTTGGTTCGATACCCCGACTTCCACTACTACAAATCTTTATTAAGTTGGGGATTTGTAACGGTCTCGACAAACTGTTATCAACTACATATAAATAAATAATACAAATAAAATATAAAAAATCCTTTAAGGTGATATAAAGGGTTGGAGGTGAGATATATGACTCCTTATATGAGATTCAGCTCACCTTTTCAACCGAGAGGTCACCTACTAGGTTAAATTAAAGGTGGTGCTACGGTCTCGAAGTGACCTAAAGGGCTCACATCTTACCATCCGGACTCCCTCTAAGGTCTCTGTGGTGACCTATATTATCGCATCTACTACGTATTATTACATCGTTACGTGCATACATACACACATACTAATACTTTATCAAACCACACACATATATACATACATACATGATAGATTTTGACTTAATATATCTTTATATATACATACATTGATACATATGGTCACGTGGATACATCTTCATATAAGAACT
Organism: Deinandra increscens subsp. villosa; assembly: GCA_039602395.1. Classification (NCBI taxonomy): domain Eukaryota; kingdom Viridiplantae; phylum Streptophyta; class Magnoliopsida; order Asterales; family Asteraceae; genus Deinandra; species Deinandra increscens. The sequence goes on along the minus strand of JBCNJP010000017.1, from coordinate 39,510,398 downwards.
CCGTTGATATATTGTATGTACTACATGCATATGTACATACACATACCAACACACTTACATACACACATATATGTACATACACTATCAATATGAATAAGCTTAATATACGTTCATATATGCATACATTACACTTTACATGTATATAACCATACACATCGCACGTACACATATAAAATTATTATTGTTATATTAATAGTAATAATAATAATAATAATAATAATTATTATTATTATTATTATTATTATTATTATTATTATTATTATTATACTAATTATTGTTATTATAAGATTACTTATTGTTATTATATTATAATACTAGGATAGAACCCGTGTATTACACGGGGCTTAATCATTAAAATTTTAGTTCATAATGTAGGTTAAAGATTCATATAAAAAGTTATTTCAATAGATGTTAGCGTAAAAAATAACCATCCACTACGAGGAGTACAAAGAGATCAATTTCAAAGTTTTTTAAACTCTTCAATTGAATGCTATTATAATTTATTAAGTTTTAATAAACTACTGAAATAAGTAATTTTATATTTTTGATATTTAGTTACATATTTTAATCATAATTTATTAAGTTTTAATAAACTACTGAAATAAGTAATTTTATATTTCTGTACATTTTAAACATCCAAAATTATTTAAATTTTTTAAATTTTTTAGTATAAAATAGAAAAGATAATTTATATTTAATAGCAGAGAGAGAGAGGCGGAAAAAATTATGATGAGAATGTATATGTTGATGACATGTGGCATAAATGTAATTATAATTTATTAAGTTTTAATAAATTATTGAAATAAGTAATTTTATATTTTTGATATTTAGTTATATATTTAAAATTTTTAGTATAAAATAGAAAAGATAATTTATATTTAATAGAAAAGAGAAGCGGGAAAAAACTATGATGAGAATGTATATGGTGATGACATGTGGAATAAATGTAATCTTTTATTAGTATTATAGATATAGATTACTAATTATTATTATTATTATTACTACATATAAATAAATATTATAAATAAAATATGGAAAAACCTTCCGGGTGACATAAAGGGCTAGAGGTGAGATATAAGACTCATTATATGAGAGTCACTTTAGGGACACCCCCTATATACATGAACGTTTGGGTTTAAGATGAGTTTCCCTTAGAGACACCCTTATATAGGTGACCTAAATGTCTCTAAGAAAGCCCTAAAAGACAGGATTTTTTTTTCGTGAGAAATAACCACTAGTCGATATTTTCTTTCGGAAGACACGGTCTTGACAGGGAGGACACATGCTTCATATCTTAAATCCAAGAAGGCAAGATAAGTGTGGCCTTAAACTACTCCAAGACACATGAAAGAAGAGGAATCTCACTGCTTGCTCGTGAACCAATGCCAATAAATTAATAACTTCACAGATTTGTCTGCTAATCAGAAAACAACGCCAGCGCAATCTCCACATTACACACGCTTGCCACCAACTTTGTGTATATATATATAAAGGCTAGAACATCATCTAAATATTATCACAAACATTTGAAATCATCATTACTTACATTTATCAAAATGGTTTCTTTACCTTCATTATCCACCAGTAGTGTGCGACATGTTCGATCCGTCAGTTTGCCAAGCAGATCACATCCTACCATTCTTCAAGTTGAAGAGGAGCTAGCTCATCTCAAATCACGAGAGGCATCTTCATCATCCGTGGCCGATGCAGAAACAATCTGCGGTTCTCTAGTGCGGCTGAAATCGTTGTACGCATCTGTTAACGATCTTATCAGTTTGCCACAAACCCAACTAGCACTTTCGCACATGAAGGAAGATAAATTGGTTGACGAGTTGCTTGATCGATCAATGAGCCTTTTAGATGTTTGTGGATCCATAAAAGATGCCATGGAACAGATAAAGGATCACATAAGAAATACTCAATCTGCTTTTAGAAGGAGAAAGGAAGGTCTCAAAAGTGACTCTTCCTCACTCTTGAAAATGAAGGATGCCAAGAGAGCAATTTTAGCATTGAAGCAACTTGATAACAAGATTGGGGGCATTGTTCTCTCAGATGTAGATCATCACCTGTCATCTTTGATTAGATCAGTGAGAGATACAAGTGCATTGAGTCTTTCCATATTTGGATCACTCCTGTTGTCTAACTCCATATTTTTGGGGAAACCAAAGTCTACTAAATGGACAATAGTTTCTAGTTTGATTCATAAAAGAAAAACTGTTGGTGCGGATCAACCTCATATTTCTAGTGAGGCTCTAGAAACCCACATTGAAGTCATTGAGGAGAGTTTAGATTGCATGTCTAGGACTTTGATCAAAGCAAGAGTTTCTCTACTTAATATTCGTTCTCACTAGTTTCACTGAGTTCTAAAATAGGCATGTAAATTTTAGTGGAATTATTTTTGTATATGTTACAATATGAAGTAATACGAAAGTTTATGGTTACTCAAATTGTGTGCCGCTTTATTCTCATTATCCATTCTTTGTTTTTGGAGTTCGATTACATTACAACTTGGATAATGTGAATTCCTAATCTCCTATCACATTGAATTATTTCCATGATACTTTTGAACGTTCGATCAAATAAATTTGGGAATCATAAGAACGAATACGCAGTTCTATTATGATTGGTGCATGTACTAGAAAATGATCAAGTTCTATTCATATGTAAGGTTTGAATCATTGTAATGGTTTAGATGACGCTTAATAGTTAACAGTTATAACCGTTCATGATAACAACAGTTATTTTGCAACTTAATAGTACCAAATTAACCCATCATATTTGACTAAAATACTTCCAAAGTGTAAACTCACGTCTGGAGAACAGAAGTTACATTTGATGTATAATTTCACTTATGAAGAGGAAATCGCTTCTAAAGACACATTTACTTTAGATGAAAAGTTACTATCGAAACTATTAGTTTTTCCAAAGCTTAAACTAAACTACTTCCTTGGATGTTTGATTGCCACTTGGGGTGTAGGTTCGGGCTAGTATTGATTAACCTTAAACAAGATTACTCATAAAGTTAATTAGGTGGAATCACGTTAACTTTCATTCTCACACTTATAAAAATTGTATGAACTCAAGTTAATTATAGGCAAGTAATAAACACAAGTATGAAGACACTCGACACCACTACTGTATTAGTATTAAGGTGTTCACAATTGTGATAGATTTGTTAGTTACAAGGGAACACGAATATTATCCTCTCCATATATATATATATATATATATATATATATATATATATATATATATATATATATAGGGTTAGGTTCAAATGAGAACTTTTTGTTTTGAGAACTTTTGAGAACTAAATCTCAACCACAAATTTCAGGGGGAACCACTACAATTCATGGGAGGGGGGATACATGTAAATAAACTTGTGACTCAAATTAGCTCTTTTTTAGTTCTCAAATCAATTTGGTTTATGGAAACCCCCCCCCCCCCCTCCCATGAATTTGAGTGCCCCCCCCCCCCCCTGAAAATTAGTGGTCCAGAATGGTTCTCAAAAGTTCTCAAAACCAATTGGTTCTCATTTGAACGAGGATCATTTGAGAACTAATTAGTTTTGAGAACTTTTGAGAACCATTCTAAGCCACTAGTGTATATATATGGACCCCCCCCCCCCTGTGAATTATAGTGATCCTCACCTGAAATTAGTGGTTAAGATTTGATTCTCAAAAGTTCTCAAAATAAAAAGTTCTCGTTTGAACCTAACCCTATATATATATATATATATATATATATATACATGCATACATACAAGATGTTGCGATCGGCGCTCCGCACCGGACCCTATTTTATGTAAATATTTAAAACTTTGGTTTGATTGTCGTGGTTGGCGATGCATTTCTTAGCAATAGGACACGATCACATATGTTATAATGAGAAAGCAAATGGTACTAACCTAAGATATCCTTAAAATAATAAATAAAAAAAACAGCTAGTACCCTGCAAGAGGATTGTTTGAGCCGATCAATCCATGACATAATCTTTAACTCAAGCCTTGAATCTTATGAGCTGAGCCCCTAAACATTTGCAGTAGTAAGTTTAATCACTTCCAATGGTTGAGCAACATGAAAGATATATACAATATCATATAAATTTGCAAATCAGATTATACCTAATATAGTTACAAACAGCAACATCTTATACACCTATCCAAAGCCTAAAATATGTTGTTGCAACAAACAATGGCCGCTGGCATGCACGATGTTGTACTCTTGATTGCCATACACTACTGCAAACATCAGTGTTAGGCCCTGTAGAAACGGTTGATCTAGAACACACAGGCTGAGCAGAGGAAGAAGCATAATGATGGTATAACGATGTAGAAGCAAACAAAAGCGATGCATTGCGCTTACGTGTGGTTTTCCTGGCCAGAGATGGATTGGCAGACCCGACAGTCGGCTGATCCAAAAGACGCAAGTCGAGCGGAGGTAGAAGCATAAGGGCGATTAAATGAGGTAGAGGCAGTGGAAGTTGTGGCACTGCATGTACGCGTAGGTTCCCTGCCCACTGGCACCATACCTTCACCCGTTATCACACAGTGGTTACTCGTGGCTTGTAAAGGAACATATGCATTCTGAACTGGGACATGAGGAACAGGCACCCTACCTTGAGGTTGCTTACGACGTCGAGACACGCGATGCGAATACGCATGCACCATTACAAAAATAATAGCCGATAGAAAAGCAGTAGAGAAAAACAGGAAGAAAGCAAACACAAAACACAGGAACCACCTTATAATTATAAAATAGGTTATATATTTTTAATTTCTAATCAAACTACAAAAGATAGACAACACAGACAACACAGACAACACATTTTTATTATGAACTCCGTGATCGTGTCGGCCACATAACACTATATAAGCAAAGGTAAATAAATACAACAGGAAACGATGGCAGCCTACAAACAACAGGCAATACACTACCAAAACCATATAATAGCAGCAAAGAACAACCACTAAAGGCAAACTTAGTACTGAAACAGACAGCAGAGGGGAAGCATAATATTTTTAGCAACAATCAACGCGGGAAAATTCGAAACAAAGTGCTTAAAACATGTATGACGAGAAAATACAGTGGTATTTTACCAAGGACAAAGAGGAAAGCTTTTCAAATGCGTAGAACCTACATTCAAAAGAAAACATCATATCATAAAACATACAAAAGGCAGATATACACCTATTTAAGAAACCTCCTCCCCCAAAATACCATTAACTAATAAGCTACTTCGTTTTATTAAACCATATAAAAAATCCCCTGCCCTAAAATACCATATCCCTAATAAGCTACATTGTTGATGTACAGGTAAAAATTTTATGAAACCATATCATCACCACCAACCAACTCTTTTAGCATATCCAAAAGAAATTACTTTGATAAAAATAATCAAACACCTATTTTCTAATAAGAAATAACCCTGATGTGAATAATGAGATGGTCAGCTTTCATATCATCCACAATTTGTTTTATCATATCCCATAGAAATTACTTTGATCCAAATAGCTAAAAACCTGATAAAAATAATTAAACAACAATTTTTGATAAGGAAGAACTCTGATGTGAATAATGAGATCTTTGGTTTTCAATTTTTTTATTAAACCATATCATTACCATTCACTAACTGCTTTATCATATCCAAAAGAAATCACTTTGATCCAAATAAGTAAACACCTATTTTTCATAAGAATTAACTCTGATGTGAATAATCAGATGTTTGGTTTTCAAATTCTATAAGCATGAAAGCAAGTTAAAAACTCATACAATACATGTTTACTATTACAAAATTTAAAGGTAAGGCACAAAATCTTTGACTACCACTTCAAACACATATAAAGAGCCAATACCTGAGGTGAAAACAGAATCCAGCAACAACGAATAACAACACATGTAAAGGAATGAATAAGAGTTAGCAAGAGAGCAGCAAAGCCAAACCAAACTTAAAACATAGAGAATATAAGCACCCAACAAACCCCAAAAACTAAAGCAGATTCAAAGTTCCCACCCCTAAAAAGCACGAGATGGATAGGCATTTACACAAACAACTGGCGTGCAAGAAATGAGACACACACGCACAACAGAAACAAAATTAAAGGAACTAAAACTATAACCATGAGCAGACACAAACAACTGGTGTGTAAGAAATGAGACACACATTTATAACGTTAAAAAAAATTATAACATAAACAAAATCAAAAGAACCAAAACTATAACCATGAGCAGGTAAAGAAACAAATGAAAAACACCCTTAAAAATGAATAAAATTCTACATAGCTTTCATGTTTCACAAAAACTACAGAGCTTTCATGTTTCACAAAAATTAAACTGAAAGTGCGTGAGTGTGTGGATCTTCTACTTAGTCAGGCCCGTGCGATGCACGGGCGGAACCAATGGTTGCTATTATATAACTGATTGCGATGCACGGGCTTGTTCGGATTTGGGAAAATGTTATCACTCTTTTGCCGAATTGTGTGCTCATCATGGCCTGTAACTTCTTTAACTGTTTGTTTACTTATATAAAACTGTAAGTCAAAGACATGTTCATTAGGAAAACATACCATAGACCGAATAGCTTAGTCATTTTGAAGGAATTCAGATTGTATTAGTCTTTTTAAGTGTTTGCTTGCTAATATAGAACTGTAAATCAAAGTCATGTTCATTAGGAAAACATACCATAGACCGAATAGGTTAGTCATTTTGAAGGTTTGTTCTTAAAATAATATAATTTAGAGACAATCAATAGTTAAGCAACCCATATTCATTAATTAAGTATTAGAAGTTTTAACAAATTTGTTTGCCAAGCAGTAAGTTAATAGAATAAGACTACAATAAAGGGTCACATATTGGGCGGAAAGTTGGACTCCATGCGGTTGTCGATTTGCTGCGCTGATGCCTCCGCATCCCTGCGTAGAGATTGAAGTCTTCGCAGCTGTGCTTGTTTCGTACGAAGGGCATCAGTAAGCATGGATGCAGCGGCATAACGGAAGGGAGAGGCATCCAGCCGAAGCACAACGTCCAAAACTTGGTTGTTCTCTGCTATCCGTTGTTCAACCACTTGTATGACGGCCGATAGTTCACTTATGATGTCATTGTGGCTTGCAATGAAAAAATTCTTCACATAATCCTCCATTACCTAAGAAGAAATATCAGTAGCAATTAGCATTATGCATAATGTTAGAGAAATGTGTTGTGTAATTGTCTTCTCATCAATTTCCAAGTAATGAAAGAAACAATTCCTTTCATTAACAGATTAAGCAGTAGACATAGTAATATCATTTATTTACTAAAGCTTATGAATGGAGAGTTTGTTTCTAGGACCAAACGTACAGTATGCAGAAAATCATTGGCCAATTTTGGTTGTTCTTTTAAAGGTAAAATAATGAAACAAAAAATATTTTCCCGTCAGACATATGTTTATGGATTGCATAGACTTTTAATAACACTAAGTTATTTCCAAGAAAGTACGATTAAATATTCTTTTGCATTTGATATAACATGTTAAATGTAGACTGAGATCACATATGAAAAGATAGTTGGTATATAGGCATAGAATTAAACGGTACATGCAAACACAAATAATATATAAAGTTAAATTACGTTCACAGATGAAGGAAAGATTACTACTTTCACAAACGTAGTGACTGTATGACGTAGAGAAATTGCTGGGACGAAAGTGAATATTATCAGCGTCGACATAAGTCTGTAATCTCTTACCTTTTTCTGTTGGAATGGTTCGTCTTACTTGCCGTTGGACCGCCTGTATGCAGTAAGATGTGCCTGCAAAGATGAAAACCAGATTGTTATTTTCTTTGTAAGAAGTTATTGCATGAAGACGATGAACGAATAACGTATGCCTTACGTTTTCCCGGTGAGAGGAATGTTGTGGATTCCTGACGGTTGTGTAGAGGGGAGTTATAGGCGGAGACTGAAAGGGTGTTTTTAAGACATTCGTTGTTTCAGTTCCCGTACGACCGTTTGTTTGCCGGAACCGTTTTTAACGAATGGGATGAAAACCCAATGTCTGTATTGGGTTAAGAACGGTGGCCAAAATTATAGGGCCTGGGCCTGGGCCTGGCGTTTTAGAAGATCTTCAGAGGGCCAGTTGGGCACTCGTTTACAACCCAATTTGTTTATAAATGATTTAACACTTTGTGATAGAAAGAAAGTATTATATTAAATAAACGATTAAGATAAGTTACTTTGTAATAGCTATCTTTTTCATTGAAATAAAATTGTGGATAACCGGATGCCAAATGGATGTTGATTTTGAACCTTTTGAGACCGCGACTCTTGCCAACCCTTTATTCCCATATGTTTCATTGTTAAACATATTCTGCCATCCCATTAGTTTTACCTGCTTAGGTGAACTTTTCTTATGGGATAAACAGAGTATTTGAAATTGGGCCTTATATTCCAGCATATTCAATAAATCTTGACCAACAATAATAAAATTTCAGAAGGGAACGTCTAATTACTTGAAAGGATTAATGCTCCTGTTTTGTTATATGATTGTCGCTGCAAGTTTCTTTGTACATATAGATCCTGCGTGTATACATGAGTTTCTTCGTGCATATTTAGTCATGAACTTATGATAAATGCTTGTCATAAGTTTGTTGGAAACTGAATTACTTTATTTCTAGTTTTGCAGAAGATGTCCATCAATATAATATTATGTAACAGGGTGATATTGCACCGAAAGACCGTGGTGGTTGTTGTACAATGCTAATTCTAAGCAGGTCTTCATTGTGCTAGAATATGTAATTTCTTTAGGTACATGGTTATGGTTAAACATTGGTGTTCCTTTTGTTTTGTCTAAATCAGTAAACATTATATGTGAAGGTCCTATATTTTAATCTTATAAAGAACAGCATGTGACAAACATAAATTAGTAGTTGATTTCCAGTACGTGCCATCGGCCAAATTTAGCAACATACCATATACATGGTATTAGTATGAACCTGAATGGTTTAAAGTGAGAATTAGATTGTAGGTAAAATAGTTATCGGTTTAGAACCATCAACACTATAGCATTCATAGTGTACGATATGCCCACAAAAGTAAGTTAGAAGTTGTTTTAAGTTTCACAAAGTTGGTTGGGTTAATGACATAAGAAAGCTTAACAGACATAAAACACGGTGGCACCACCTCTATGGGCATGGTCCTCGTGAAGCTCAAACCGTAACAGCCTGTGGCGTGGGAGGCCCGTTAGCTGGAAGAAAAGTGCCCAATCTCCTCGCATTCTTAGCCGAGGATGCATACCATCGTGCCCCGTCCAGACAATTTTCACCGGGAAGTTCACCAGCCCAAACTTCAGAATTGCTTCATTGCCCATGTGGATGTTGTGCTGCCGGAACAGTGCTTTTGGGATTGACTGCAAAAGGAAATTATTATTCTAATGTTGAAGCAACTGTTAATGATAACCATGCATTTTAAAAAACAACAAAGCAGTTTTCCCCTTAGTAAAAGTACCAGTAGGTGGGTATCCACGTTATATGTTGACAGCTGCTTGAAGTAATGTGGAGCGTCATCATTATGAACGTGTGTGGGCATGGACAGTGGACAGCAATGCTCGGGGTCTTCATACAGCGCCATACCCCAGCTGTGGAACACAGTAACTCCACAGTTGTGACTATGGTGGTGGTCACTTCCAAGGTGTGTAAAAAGTACCCATTTCCCTGGTTCAATCTTGTTTTCAATATAAAAGAGGGGCCAGTTTCGGCCACCAAGTCCTACTGGAAGCTGCTGCTGTGTTTGTGGGTCGGTTTGTAAAACGACATTGACAACGGCATCCTGTTTTGACGCCTGGAGTTTTACTGTATTTGGACCTGATCTTGATCTCGACTGCGGGAACTCTATGGGTACAACCTATATGTTAACAATGTTGAGTATTAGGAAACTACTTAAAGGGGCATAACTTAATAGGGGTGGAAAGTTGTATTCTTTTATATATTTTTCTTGGGGTAAGCAAAGGACGATACTGTGCGGAAGTAAGTAGTTAGCATAATACGACATATTATTTTCCCTCCATGATTAACGGTAGATGAGGTTCAACAGGCATTGGAAGGTGTATATTATGCAGACATCTGGGTTACCGGTGTCTTGTTTCTTTCATTACATATGATATGCGTGAAGTATCATGGGTAAATATGAAAGTTAGAAGTTTCCTACATCTATACATATATGTTTTATGTTTCATATAATTGAAATTGATTTCACTTTAGAATTGTAAATTATGTAATTGTAGTTTCTTTTTTAAATAGTAAATATATAATTAATATGCTTTCGAAACTTCGTAGATGTGTTATTATCTGAGAGTACCTACTTCGTGTCATATGCATGCCATCCAAATAGTAGTAGAAAGAAGTTACTATGTTAAGAATCGTATGAGAAATGAAACTCTCTACGGGAAACAAAGTTCGCTGACCTTTGGTTCTTCTGTTTCATCAGCAGGCTCAACCTTCACCTTTAGAGCGTCACTGTGAAGGTTGTTTGGTATGAATTTTGTGGCAAACCGGTGTGGCAGCAGCTGTGGTCAAAAAGGTAAGCCGTCATATTAGTAACCACCTACGTAAGTGTTTTAAAAAAGTAGCGGATAATAGCGGCGGTTAATGTGTTATGTGTCATGGAAGGGGAAATAGAACCTGTGTATGGTATGATTTGTCATCTTCCTGGATGATACAGGAGTGAACAAACTCGTGCCCATTTAGCCTCTTTCTGATTTCAAGACCCTCTTTGTTGAATGCAGCAACATGAAGCTTGTCAACCTTCTTCCATGTGAGACAAACCTTGTGTATACCACGGTCAATGAGTGCATCTACAAAAGCCAACCATGTGGCGTCTTGAACCTCCCACACATCATTACCAAGGTAATTAATATTGACTGCGGATTTATTTTTCCGGTAGTCAACCAGGCAAAGTTGTGTGCAGGTTCTTGGCAGTTGGTAAGTGAAGGGGACGGGGAAAACCTACATAAAAGTATATAAGTATGTGTATACTATAGTATCTGGTAAGCATGTAACCTTTTATAAGAAAACTAACCACTCCACGCGGTCCTTCACCTTCCGGGATAAGATCAACCACCAGTTTATAAGGCATCTGCAGACAATTAGAAGGTACGTCATATTCGTGTCATATAGTTATAGTGGAATCAGGTAAAATGTATAGGATACGCTACAAAAATTGAAACTTTATAATTAAACCGATTCAAGTAAGGCAAGGATATTAAGGAAATACAGAAATATAATGGCAGTAGAATTTTAGATTACTCTGTAGTGTAGCCAGTAGGCACCGAATGCTATTACTATAGAACCACCTACGGAAACTTTAAATTCTCTAACTGCTTGCTAATTGGTACATTTATGCGTTTCCCGTGAAACTTTTATGATGATGCTGTTTGAATGGATGGGGACAGGCAGTCTTCTTTCTGGGTACATAATTAGTTGGTCGTGCTAGCGCGTATAGAGGGCGAACGTGTTGTAACAATAAGAACAGGACATAGAAAAACACACAACATGTATGTAGTGCTTTCGTCATCCTAGGCAGTGATATTAGGTATACAGTTATTAAGAAACTCACATCGGATCACAGTTGACAAATAGTAACAGAGAGTGGATCAGGTGACTATATATTATTTGTATTAAATTGTAAAGTAAATGAAGGCAGTTATTTAGACGTTAAAAGCGAAATCGTACACGTTGCCCACTTTAATAGTTGTTGAAAGCCCCAAAAAGGAAGAAAAGTAGACCATCTAATACAGAGAAGTTTTCTT
>JBCNJP010000017.1:39482106-39498123 GCA_039602395.1 Deinandra increscens subsp. villosa | reverse complement strand
ATCCACCGAAGTACCCAACAGGGCACTACCTATCCATTCCTTGTAGGTAGATGAAACTTCACTACCCAGATCCAACACTTTTGACGACAGACCTGAACGATCAGCATTGGAAGTTGCCATCGCATAGGATTTCCCCGGTAAAACTCTATGACCACCATCCACTACTGACTGAGGAGTTTTATGAATAGGACCTTTCATATTCCCTTTCCCGCTCTCCCCGTTGAGGATCACCGGCGACCCATCCCTGTTGTACTTTTCCAAATTCACCACCAACCTTTAGTTACCAATCCAAACCCTATTCAGCACCCTCTCAAGCTCCCATTTATCCTTGACTCCTGAGAATTTGACGAAACCAAACCTATCACCAGCTTTGTTAGCCCTTCTTGAGATAAAGACGTCCTCCACTCTGCCAAAAACCTTGCATTCAGCCTCCACATCAGAACACGAGAAACCCTCTGGGAACTTCGACACATAGAAGGAGACCCACCCTTTTACCTGCATAGAAGCAATCCACTTAGCCGCAGACTTCCTCTTTCTACCATCTACAATGGTCCAGCCCTCATCCACCCCAGACTTAACCCACCCCTCACCTCTCATCTCACAGCAAAGAAAGGGGAACACAGACCTTAACCGAAATCCCCAAGCCAGCTAACGATGCTCGTTTCGAATCGCTTTGCCGATACGCACGAGAGATACAAGACAAAGGATGAACACAGGATCGTTACACTGGCCGGAAAGAACAATCAAGGTCTCTCTCTCTCTCTCTAGATCTTTCTCTCTCTCTCAGGTCCATAACTTTTAGATGTTTTGAGAGGTCAAATCCAATTGAACCAGGAATGTTTTATGTTTTTTTTATAAATATAAGATAATATAGGGTCATTGTTTAATTCAATGAGAGATAAAGCTTTCTGTCAATATCATTTTCAATAAATCTATGTGACTGAATTATTTTCAATAAATAATTATTATTATCATGTTCTCCAAGAAATCATTAAGGTTCATTGTTCATCTTTTCCATAAAATCTAGTTTGCCCTTATCCAAAACTCAAGCAATTGGCTTTATCCCGACGACACTGATGAAAGATTTTGAGATCGAGCTCATCGATAACTAGGTACATTGAATATATAAAATACTTTGAATCCCTCACGCGATATTCTGATGGAGCTCATCGATGTTCAATAGATATTCCTGACCAACGGATCTCATCGATTTAACCGTGATGATTTAACCGTGCGTGTGGCTCTTATGGAGTGGCGCGATGGCAACGGTGATGGGTTTTAGAAGACTGGAGGTGTCGATGCACAACAGCGGCGGGGCGGAGCACAATGGGGAGTCGGTGACGCGATGATAACGGTGTACGGTTTTTGATGTAGTGGTCAGGTGGGAAGGGGAGGTGATGGGTGTAGATCTACAAATATGGTGTGGTTGTGGAGGAGGATATAGGAGGAGGTGCTTCTCTACATTTTGAAAAGATTTGAAAATTTTAAGATGTGTTGTATGTTGGAACTTAAAATCTATGTGACTGACGCCATCAAATCTGTTTACCGAAGCATTCGACTGAAGAATCCATGTGAATTGATTCAGAGACGCGGGTTGTGATGCTCGAGGCTTGCAGTTTGGACCGAAGACCGTTTTCTGGAAAAGTCAACCGTTCGGGTCAACGGTCAACGTAAAAGTCAACGGAAGATCGGTTCGAGCAAGTCAAGCTTCGGATTAATTAAATCAACTTTGATTTAATTAATATTTACGTTATTTATCTTTCTTGTAATTTTCAGTTATGTTTATGTTTCTGTTGTTAGTCACCCTCACTATATATATAGTGAGGGTGCCCATTACAAGAAAGAGTCTCTGAGTGTGGAGATGATGATTTTCTTGTAGAGTGTGAGATTTCAACTCTAGAGAGAGAGAGTGAGTCATGGATTTCCATGAGAGAGTGTTGTAATAATTTCTTGATTGTAATCATTCGATTAATGAAATCATTCGATCTAGTTCATCATCTTTCTTGTGTTTATGATTATCCATTGATTCTTCTCATCTTCATCTTCCTATCTCATTTTTTTTTTTAGTTTTTCGAATCTGATCCTTTATTCTTGCTCAAGATCAGGATTCTTGATGTGAGAATCGGTCCTGACAAATGGTATCAGAGCGGGTAACCGATCAGATTTCATCTCACGATGAATCTGGTTACTCGAATCTGGATTTTGAGCTTGAATATGGTGAAGATGAGAAAACTCATTTTTGAGACTTTTTCTTCTATTTTTCTTGTTTCTGGATGGATTCTGATGATATGGATACTTGATTCGTGTTTGGGAGTTCATCTAGATGCATTTTTTATGTTTATCTTGTTCAAATCAGTGAGAAAATTGAAGATCCGAGCTGTGTTTGAAGTTGTTAGAGTTTTTCCCGTATTTGGGATTTTTGAAGAATTTGAGCTTTGATTCTGAGTTTTTGGGGCGATTCTTCATGTTTTCGGATGAAATGGGGTATGATTCTCAGTGGAAAACGCGTTCCGGATCCATTGGAAGCATCCATTTCGTCTGATTCTCAAGCATTTGGGCAGATCTGGAAAAACACACACTAGTGTGTGTTTCATGGTGTTCTTCGTGTTCTTGAGGATTTCCAGATTTTAAAGACTGTTTTTGATCCGATTTGCTACCGTTATGAAGTGTTGGTGGCCACAACATTGTCATGGATGGTTTAGCTTCACACATCGTGCATCATAACGGGTTTTCCTATCATTTCTAGGCAGATTCGAGATCACCAAGTAAGGATTCTCATTGTTCATCAGTTTTTCAGATTTCTCTAAGTGTTTTGAAGGTTTGAAGATGTGCTTAGCGGACTTGTTGAGTTCTTAGCGAACTTGTTCTCCTCGTAGCGGACTTCATCAGTTTTAGCGAACTTGAAGCATGCCTTAGCGAACTTGAGTCCTTAGCGGACTTGAAAAGTGTCTTAGCGAACTTCTCTACCCTTTAGCGGACTTCTGGAAGGCTTTAGCGGACTTCTGGGGTTAGCGGACTTGTTGCTGGGTTTTTGTTCGAGTTCGTTTCGGTGAATTTTGTTCGTCCTGGGTTGTAGAGCTCGACGCTACGAGTTCAGGGGTATAAAATTCGATCGATTTGGTCATGAATTGACTGAGATATGAAGGATTCACGGTTTTCCGGTGGCTTAATTGTGTTTCCGGTGAAGATTCCGACAGAATTAAGGTTTACGAGAAAGGAGAAAGGTGACGATGATATGGCAGGCGCTGGTTGGGTGAAACAGAATTTTCTCTTTCTCTTTTTTTCGGTCAACTCCAGCCCCCTTTTTTGTTGTCGAACTCTTAGTGGAGGAAAAGGTAGCGCGTGGGTCCAGGTACAAGAAAGAACCGTTTGTGCCTTTTGCGTTGTCATGTTCTGGCTGGTCAAAGAAGTCTCGTGGGGCCCGCCTGCTGAACCAAGGAACTGAGAATGCTCCCAGCGTTTGCGGCCTTTGATTGGCTTACTGCCCTTCACACGGATCCTCACATCCCAGCCGCTGGATCACCTTTTTTCTGGACAGATCGTGTCCGTTGGATTATCATTTGTGCTTCTTTTTCCTCTTCCTGATTGGTTGGTCAACACCACACACGGATCAGCAATCTCAACTCTTGGATCCCATTAATTCCATCCGTTGATGAGATTTTGAAGGAGCAACCTGATTGGTGGAAGACCCAATCACACGGATTATGGTCATGGTTAGGAGAAATCTGATTGGGCAGATTTTCTTTGAAGGATTATGGCTTTTCTTTGAGAGGTTTTTAATACTAATGGAATTTTTCAGCATTTTCTATCAAACGCGGGGTTTTTCTTGTCGGTTTTTAACAAGACTAACGAGAAAATGTCGTGAAGAAATTGTGAAAAAAAAAAATTAGTCTCGGATTTATTCCTTTTTATTGGGGTTCTCTTTTATTGGCGTCGCGCAACGTTTGCTATCGACCACTGACGGGTTAGCTTCCTTAGCCGGTTAATGATGCAGCTTTCTCGTTATGTCTCATGGTTTTTATTTTTAGTTGATGCAGCACGGATGTCAACTAACCGGATTAACTGAGATCTCAGTTAATTATGGAATTTATCCGTTAAATCTCTCGGAAAGCCGTGACTTGACGAAAATTGACGGAATTTTTCAGATCACGCCGGTTTCGCCCGTTTAACTCAGAAATCTTCACGGAATTTTATTCCGAGCTTGATTTTCTTCGCCCGAAATTACGAAGACTTCGGTTATCATTATTTTCGCTCGGGATCTCAGTTTTTCTCAGATTTGACAATTATCTTTATTTTTCGCATCCAACCCAGTCACGCGGAACACAAGATTTATTTATGGATCATTCACAACTGTCATTATCCGGCTTCCGGTTTTTCGTAAGAGTGTCCGATTTCAAGATTATTTATCTGGTTTCACTAGGCAACCGATCGCGACGGTTCGACTCTCCGCATCAGATTTTACGCTTCCGACTTGATGTTTTTGGGGAGATTTAGAGAAATAAGAGGAATTATTATGGATTTGGATATCGGGTCGATTATTCGGAGTTGGAGCATTTTCAGTGTTTGATTGGTTTATCTGATTCAGTTTGTTGCGGTTATGACTCCGAGATGTAGCATTTTCTCAATATTGTACCCGACCGTGTGAACCGAGTGAGCGGAACACTTGGATCTCGAACTGGAGCAACGAGAACAGAAGAATCTTATTCAGAGGGGGAATCTCTACGACAGATTGTCTCCGGTTTATTAGTTTCTCATTGAAGATGTACGACATAGCGATTCTTCAGCAGTTGAACAGATTTGAAAGCATCAGTCAAGGGGGAATTGTTGGAACTTAAAATCTATGTGACTAACGCCATCAAATCTGTTTACCGAAGCATTCGACTGAAGAATCCATGTGAATTGATTCAGAGACGCGGGTTGTGATGCTCGAGGCTTGCAGTTTGGACCGAAGACCGTTTTCCAGAAAAGTCAACCGTTCGGGTCAACGGAAGATCGGTTCGAGCAAGTCAAGCTTCGGATTAATTAAATCAACTTTGATTTAATTAATATTTACGTTATTTATCTTTCTTGTAATTTTTAGTTATGTTTATGTTTCTGTTGTTAGTCACCCTCACTATATATATAGTAAGGGTGCCCATTACAGAAAGAGTCTCTGAGTGTGGAGATGATGATTTTCTTGTAGAGTGTGAGATTTCCATTCTAGAGAGAGAGAGTGAGTCATGGATTTCCATGAGAGAGTGTTGTCATGATTTCTTGATTGTAATCATTCGATTAATGAAATCATTCGATCTAGTTCATCATCTTTCTTATGTTTATGATTATCCATTGATTCTTCTCATCTTCATCTTCCTATCTCATTTTTTTTTTAGTTTTTCGAATCTGATCCTTTATTCTTGCTCAAGATCGGGATTCTTGATGTGAGAATCGGTCTTGACATTGTACTAATGTAGAATTCGAAATTAACATCTCTGAAAATAATAAAAAATAAGAAGGATAACATTACAATTTTACCCTTCTCATGGGCCCCTCATGAGTTAAGCAAATAAATAAGTTAAAAAAAAATAAAGAGAAATGGTAGGAAAAAGAAGGACCATAGGATCAAGTTGATCAATGGCACTAAAGATGTTTCCCATGTTTCCTCAACTCAAGCTTGTTTCCAATTTACCCTAACACACACTCTCTCTCTCTCTCTCTCTCTATATATATATATATATATATATATATATATATATATATATATTTCATATAAACCTCATGACGGAAGGTGGAGTGTGGGGTGCCAGAGCTTCTCGAATTTATTTTTCATAAACAGATTGTAGTGTGCCGGATAATTTTTAAGACATATACATTTTTACCAAAAGCGGTACCTATCGATCTAGTCAATAGTTTCAACTTTGTTACTTCACTTATGATGAGAACCTACTAGAAATCATTTATTATTTATATATTTCAAAGATTTTTAAGCAATATTTAAGTCCTTTCAGATCTAGGTTATTGAAAATCCAGACGCAAACAAAAACCAAAAGAAATCAGAACAATCGTTATCGCTTCGGAAAATAATAAGCAAGAACATCGTAACAAAAGCCAACGATAAAGCCATAGATCCCCGACAATTTTTAAGACCAACAACAGAAAAACAACCGATCATCACTACCTCAACGTCAACGGAACAATGACAGATCGAGCTTCTGCGTCACTACCTCAAGTCGCCAGAGAAAACCTCACCAGAGAAAACCTCACCAGAGAAATAAAGCTTCTGCGTCTTAGTGAGAGAGAGAGAGAGAGAGAGAGAGAGAGAGAACTAACCGTCACTGCCTCAATGTCAGCGGAGCAATGACGGGTCAAGTTCAACGTCAATAGAGCAATGATTTCTAAGTCACCCCGGAGAAAAGCTCACCAAAGAAAGACAAAGAGCAACAATGTTTAGAGAGAGAGAGAGGGTACTTTTAGTGAAGAGATAGGAGATGTGCTTAGATAAGGTAATTAAAGAAATGCCACACAAATCCAGCTAAAGGAAAGGCCACGCATATTTAACCGCCCACTCCTCCAATAGCAAAAGTAAATATGGCCCTGAATAGAGATTTTATGGAGACTCACAAAGTTATTGTTTTGATACGTAAGGTAATTATTAATCAAAACACAAAAATGGATGAATAAAATATGGGGTGCCATCATTGCTAGTGTGCCAAGTACTTCTCAAGACATAAGAATCTAGCCTAAAGTGGTCCTGGCATCCTATCAACAGTTTCGGTCTCCTTGTTACCTCTAAGATGAGAACCCCCAAAGTTTCATGAATTAACCAATAATCTTATTTATTTTTCAACACTTTAGGATAATCAAGCTATCTAATCAGCTGGGCTTACCAACACATCATGAATCAACGCATTTTCCATCTTATTATTCATTTTTTTTATTTGATTTTGAAAATGATTTCTCAATTTTAGTATCATTTTCCATGTTTTTTGCAATTAAATTAAGAGATTTTTTTTCAAATTTTTTATTATTTTTTTAGATTTTTATATAATATATACGCACACAGAATAAAATAAAAATGCGTTATTCCCTTCCCCACACTTGGTTCAACATTCTCCTTAATGTGACTTAAAAAACAACAAAAAATAAATAAGAATTAAATGAAGCAAAATTGGCCTATATTAATCTCAGTTATGGGTTTTCCCCACAATAATCTCAGTTATTAACATGTTTGCCTGTATTGATCCGTCGTTAAGTTGTGACTAACGGTGTTAAATTTTTGTTGACTGGACTTCTTAGTAGGATCCTACATGGCATTTTATTTAAAAAAAAAACTATTACTAAAATAAAAAAAACCAAAGCCCTAATAAATTCCAATTTTCCGTTCAAAAACTAAGGCCCATCGACTTTCAAAAAAAATCACACATGCAAACTCAAAAGAAAATTCACACTTGCCATTTTATGGAAAGTCACAAAAGGTGAAATCAACGGGTTTGCAA
Organism: Deinandra increscens subsp. villosa; assembly: GCA_039602395.1. Taxonomy (NCBI): domain Eukaryota; kingdom Viridiplantae; phylum Streptophyta; class Magnoliopsida; order Asterales; family Asteraceae; genus Deinandra; species Deinandra increscens. Next base: position 39,490,651 of record JBCNJP010000017.1, on the reverse strand, counting down.
ATTTTTTTGGAAGGTCGCAACAAACTAAGGATCGCAAAATTTGGTTCTTTTTTATTCTATTAAACATTCTTTTTTTTAAATAAAATGCCACGTAGGATCCAAATAGGACGCTCAGTTAGCAGAAATTTAACAACGTTAGTCACAAGTTAACGGTGGATCAATACAGGCCAACATGTTAATAACTGGGCTTATTGTGGGGAAAAACAATAACTGGGATTATTATTGGCCTATAGTTGATAACTATGATTAATATTGGCCAATTTTTCTTAAAAAATAAAAATAAAAAACGCACATGAAAATAGAGAAATGAAAAGAAAAAAAATATGTCCCAGGCCTGCTAGGCGTACCGCTAACATGTAACCCAAGGGGGTTCGCATACCTCCTAAGTCCGTTTTGGACAGAAGGTTTTGGAACTTTTAGCCCTTTGGCTTTTTTCTTGTATTTTGCCAAAACCTCTAATTTTCTCAACAATTAATTTTCCAATATATTCCCAAATCTAAACATAACCGGAACCTTTCATTTTCTCCAATTCACATCCCCGAAAACCGATCTGAATCCTGAAAAACAAAACACTCAAAACACATAAAACCAAAAAATAACTAAAAAAACGAAACTTTTACCTCTGGGTTCCCTCCCAGGAAGCGCTAAGTTTATGGTGTACGGATTTTTCACAAATTTCAATTTCTCGTCTCGAATCCATTCACGATTGTCACTCTTACCTATTTCCTTCATTTTGACTGATCCTTTGCTATTCATGTTCCTCTTATCAGCTTTTCCTTGACCACAAGTTTGAGCTTTAGTGCTTGACACCTTGTCTCTTAGTTTATGCCCGTTATTAGCGTCCTTTAGCTCCACTACCACAACAATCATCGGGTAACCGGTATCCCCACACTTAAGCTCATCGACATCTACTTATTGATACATGTCAACCACATGATCATCAAACTTCTTTGTGCCACCCTCATTAGCACACGGAGGACACTTGTTAGTAGTAAACATTTTAGGAAAAGAAAAGTAATAACCAAATAATTAAACACATGAGTAAGCATAGTTAAATGAAATAGACGTTTACCGAAGCGCATTGTCCATGTGTTTGCCTTATAATTGATTAGGCTGCGACCCCCTGATTATAATTATAGGAATTGGGTGATAGGCGAGCCTGGCCAGCTATGAATTTAACTTGCTCAATAAAATCGGTACTACCCTCGAAAGGACAACTCGTAATATATTGGGGGCCTGAGCAGTGTGCTGGAGTGCTTCACTTGGTGCTGAATCACCTGCATTTTCTCAAGTTTCTTCGATAACGCCTCGACCTATGTAGATAGAGATGTGATGGTATCAAACTGGAGAACTCCTCTCCGTCGAGTCGGCTTACTCCTCGTGCTCGACCACTGATAACCATTTAAGGCTATCTCTTCCAGTAACGCTTACGCCTCCTCTGGTGTTTTAACACTCAACGTCCCACCAGCTGAACTGTTGACTGTTTGTCGTGTAAGTGGATGCAAATCACTGTAGATAATCTGAGTCTGCTGGTGCAACTCAATCCCATGTGATGGACATTTTCTCAACAACTCTTTAAATCGCTCCCACGCCTCGTATAAACTCTATGTATCGTCCTGAATGAAAGAATATATTTTTTTTCGAAACATTGCTGCTTTGGATGGAGGGAAATACTTTGAGATGAAATCCTAGGTCAGAGTATGTCACACCCCGAGAATGACCGAACGTGGGCATGTAACTGATTTGGCATCATGGTCATGGTTACGAATGATTGACGACTAAATGAACATTTAATTACCCATTTGTCTTTCGAAAATGTAAGTCTCAAACATTTATTTAAATATTTAAAAGCATGGCAGCGAAAAAATAGTAGTGGTTACATGATAAAGTTTTCAAAAGACAATGTCACGAGATTTATAAACATAACTACCCTAAGGCGTGATGTGTCTAAATCTCCAAAATGAAATGCAAGAACACACAGCAGGCAGACCATGATATGACAAGCAGGATCAGAACAGAAAAACATGGAGTTGTAGTCTTTAATCACCTAAGAATTCAAGAATTTAAAAAAAATCAACAGAATTGTTGGTGAGTTCATAGGTTTAATGACACTTGAACTGTTTGAAATTATGTTTGAACATGTTTGGCCTGTCATGATATTAGTTTATTTGACACCGTTGTTGTAAAGATCAAGCATGAACCTTGAATTCAAAACTAATTGTTTACCCATTCCTGGTGTTCTTCCCCAAGAACACCGAATGACCAGAATAACTAATGTACCCCTTGACTATAACCGTGGAATCATGACTGGAGCGACCAAGTCAGGGCAGGGTCGTCAACCCAAATAGATCTATTCACAAGATATCGTTTCGAATGAACTAACTGAATTCAATTAATAGTGGGAATTTAAGCATATAACATGAATCAACATGGATACACAGATTTGGGGAAATGAAAAGAACATGCAATCAGTACGTCTTACAGTTATCATAATATCAGACAAAATGAAATTGAAAGGCATTTATTGAATTCTCCCCCAAGTTAGAAAAGAGAAATGTAAAAGGGGCCGTGAAGACTCACTTGTTTGAAGATGGACTGACAAATATGAATGGTTGAACTTAGCCTAGCAAACGTCTACAAGATAATGTTATGACGTATTAGGGTTTGGCTATTTGGGTTAGTGAATACGTCACCCACTATTCAAGGTTAAGTCTCGACTGTTATTACCCGATGAAGTGATGGAAATCCTAGGATATTATTTATTGGCTAATAAATAATATTGAATTTGATGGAATTTATTATTTATTTGAATAAATGAATATTAATTAAATTTTCGCGTTTGAAAATATATATTGAATAATATACATTATTTTTTATGAAACGTTACGAAAGTTATAAATATTTAAATCATTAAATATTTGTAAGGTTTTGAACCCTTTAAATTAATAATTAAAGTTTTTCACTTTTTAAGGTTCAAACGTGCGTGTTATACCGCGCGTCAATACACGGTATATGTCGCGTTTTACGAAATGAATTTCGACATTTGTAAATATGTCTATTTGTATGAAGAAATGTTTTCAAAAATATATGAAGTTATATTTTGGTAAAATTAAGTGTCAGTTCGTCCGGTAGTTAGCCGGTTTCACCGTTTTGACTCGTTTTATGACATTTTTAGTTTCCTTAACACTTAGGATTTGTTAGTATACTTGTTTTAATGTGTTTTAGGGTCTTTAGTTGCCAATTGAATCGGTGGGAGTTTTACTTGTAAAAATTGACGTTTTCGTGTTACCGAAGAGTTACCGTTTTGGTCCGGTTTACTTCTAAAACATGTTTTTCCACTTTTGAACCTTAGAAAAAAAAAATTATATGTCAAAATGAGCGTGTTTTATGTTCTGGACCAGATCCAATTCTTATTCAAAATTAAGTTATATATTATTTTTTTGTCGAAAAGTCGTATTACGGTATCCAATTGTTCCGTTTTCAAGTGTTTAACTTCCCGAATCACTTCGTAAGCTTGGAAATTAATTTTGGCAGCCCTAAATCATACTTTACAAGTCCTAAGTGGTCATTTGTTGGTCACAAGTATTTTCACTTAATTATTCATGAAAAAAATTGATATTTATATCATAAAAACTCCATTTTTACATTTCTTTAAAATTTCATGGATAAATCTTCAACAACACTTTTAGTGACTCAAAATCATCTTATAACATGTTTGTTTCCAGACTTAAAGTCAAAATCATGAGGTGTTACTAAGATTGCAAAATATATATGTTTTTGGATGACTAACGTTTATGACATACAAATTAAAGTGTCGTGTTTGTCAATTTTAACATAATATATATTTCTTCTAAAGCTTGATTTCCAAACATTATATTTATGTGTTTTTCACCAAATCAAACATACTAATTCATTTAAAACTTATAATATGTTATGATTTATAAACTTTGTCACCAAATATGAAGCTTTTTAACATAAACATACATTTTATGTTTATATTTTCCATGTAATTTGTTCAAACACTATTCTAGTTCCATCAAAGGCACATAATGCTACTAACATATATACAAGATTGCTAGTAAATCATCCAACAATATAATCAAGACTTAGATCATGAACATGATATTGTGACATTTTATGATAAGGAATATATAAATAATCAAGAAAGTAAGGGTTTCCTCACTTAGTCTTAAACCGGATCGGTAAATAACTTGATGGGTTGTTGAAATTAGCTTCCAATTTAGCTCCTAACCCACCCTTGATCTTTGATTAGGACGATGATGATGAAAGCATGAAAGAATGATCATGGATTTGACAAGAAAACAAGAGATTAGATTATGTGTTTAGAAGGATTTGAAAGAAGCAATGAAGGAATGATGATGAACTAGGAATGTTTGATGAATTACCTTGAGTAGATGGATGGTTAGAGGCTTGAATCAAGTGGTGTTTGATGGAGAAAAGTGAAGGTGGTAGTGGTTTCGGATGTAGCCGAGAGCAAGAGAGAGTGAGGGAGACTAGAGAGAAAGTGTGTGTTTCTCTTGAATGGTTAAGTGTGAAATAAAGGTGTTAAGTGGTTATATGAAGTGGTTAAGTGGGCTTGGGTTCACGGTTCATATGAACCAAAAAGGGAGATGGTCCGGTGGTGGTTTGAACCAAAAGAGATGGGTGAAAGTGGCTTGAACCAAGGTTTCTCTTGTGCTTGAAAGTGAGCTATATGTGGGTGTTTTGTGGGTGATGGAACCGACAAAAAGAGGGGGGAAAAGGAGAGGGAAAAATTGGTCTATTGTGTAATACCCAAAGGTTTTAGCCACCTCTTGTACTAACTAGACAAGGTTGTCTAGTGATTAGGCACTTTGTTGGGGAATCTAGGAACAATTAGATGATAGATTAGGATCATAAAGGATTTAAACATGTGATTGAAACATAATCTAGTTAGTGTTTGGTTGGGGACTTGGTTGGAGTTTGGTTATAACCAAAAGAGAAGAGGAAGGGAGAAATCCGGGAAAATGAAAAGAGAAAAAGAGACGGAGATGGGACTCGAACTCGGGAAAAAGAAGAGAAAGAGAGAAGGGATTGGGCTCGGGCCCAATCAGAAAAGAAAAGGAGGAAAAACGGGTAGGGCTAGGCCTGTGGGCCGAGAGGAAAAAGAAAACGGGCCAAGAAAATGGGTCGGGAGATATGGGCCACAAGGAAAAGAAAAAAAGGAATGGGTCGGTTGGCCCATTGGGCTCACTGGGCCGATTTGGGTCTCGGATCGGGTCGGGTTGAGTCCGGGTCGATCCAACGAGTCCAACGACACTTCGTTTGAGTCAAAATGGTAAACGGGTGAAAAGTTGATTTTTGGCTTGATATCGAATGATTTATATATATAAATCAATAAAAATAAAAAAGCGTCGCATTTAAATTTTGAATGAACGGGAATCTCACATGTCTTGATTGTTTGTCGTTTGAATAAACGTTTCGTTTGAAATACGTTTTGAAATATCGTAATATTATGAAAAATATAAAATGGGTCTATTTTAGATTGAAGTTACACAAATCATATTTATGAAACTCTTGTTATTGAAGTTCCATCTTGAATAGTCACGGAACTTTTGTTGATTTCCACTACGGGTAAATGTTGTCAGACCTAAGTTGTCTATGTTCGCACGTAAGTTCACATAATTTGGGCAATTAAGTCTAATGCACATAGAATAACAATTAATTGCACGTAATTATAATATTAAAGATAACCTGAATTGTACGAGTTGTCACGGAGTATTCCATATAGTAATGGACCCACGTGGAAGTGACTAGAGCCACACCTTCACTGCGCTGTGAAGGGAGAATGGGAATAGTCTCAACTTAATTGCCTCTGGTGTAACTCCATTGAGTTTCAAGTTTTAGTTGGTAGTCACCAAGTGACCAACTACACACTAGGGCAGTGTACCCCTCCTATGTAGAAGAAAATCAGAAGAAGGAATGCATCACCTAGACTAGACTCCTCTAGACTCACTAAGACCCTCAAAATTACTAATTACCATGAACGTTATCGCCTAATGAGGAAAACTAGACTATCTAGGGCTATAGACACACCCTGACAATCAAGCAATCCTAAATGACTCACGGATAGGATATTGTGTGTAGTTGCCAGACGAATAACCTACTTCGGTCAAAGTAAACTAATCATACATGAAATGGGTAACTACACGAGAGGTCTCTCTATATAGCACCTAAATCATGCAATGATGATGATTCAAAAGGTTTATGACTTAGAACCAGAAAACACGAATAAGTAAGCTGGAAACCCACGACCGCGACGAATCTAACCAACTAAACAATGCTAACCTAGCTCCTAACAAGTGAAATGGTCTGGTCCAACCTAAGCCACAAGGATAATCACTAAACCTGCCCCTAATCATTCATGAATCACTAGAAGGAGGTCTCCTAGCAAGAGCTGACCACCGACCAATAAAAGTCAAACTAGTCAACAATGGATAAAGCAACTAACTTTGGAGACTAAATCATCAATAATAGGAACCAAATCAGTAAGCATGCACACTAATAGAAACCAAATCATGACAATTAATCGTTGGTAGACCAAACATGACAATTAATCCACATGATTCATTAATATAGAAACGAAATCAGTAATAATGCACACTAAAACTACCCCAATTTAATGATAAACCAACGAGTAGGAGGTTTCTTATCAAGCATTAATCCGTTTAACCAAAAAAGTCAACTGAATCAATAAATGAATAAATTAACCAAATTTAGAAGTTCTACTTACCATTGGTAATTAATTCACATGATTTTATCCATATCCAAAGCCAACTTAGTACACATAATCATCATCATAAATATTTAAAACCATCATCAAACAATTACACACTAGTTCATGGTAAAGGTCAAACAAAAAGTCAAAAAAAACCTAAATTTATCGTAGTCTAGATGATACAATGATATCACCCAAGAATAATGATGAATAACAATAAAAATTTAATCTTGGAATCACCCATAGTCAATAATTACAAAAAGGAAAAATTGTATATTTCCCCCTATTTTCAATGCTAATTGCATATTTACCCACACTAACAAAATAATTGCATATATCCCCTTTTCCAATTAAGTGACAATAATACCCTTTAGGTCTTTAATTTGATTATTCTAGATAATTAGGTTTTCAAAAAAGAACGAGATTTTCTCCCAGAGACGATTCGCTGGTTGTTCTTGAGCAGCACCTCCTCTAAGTCGAAAGAATGGCAACAACACTTTTTGGATTCAATTCGAAAGAGTGGCATTCGATTAACATCAAATCCAATCGATTTCGATTTTGGGAACATGTTTGTAGAGCAACGATTTTTCGATTTGAATATTGGAAGTGGATTTCGATTTTTTTTTGGCAATCAAATGTGGATTTCGATTTTGGCAGTCGATTTCTTCTCGGTTCCGATTTTGGAAGTCGACTTTTGCTCGATTTTGATTTTAGAAGTGGATTTGGATTTCGATTTTGACGGTCGATTATTGGCAGTCGACCTTACGACGCTGATAGAGATTTTGTGGATGACTCTCGGCTGCTGCTCACTTATAACGCATGCTCATGTCGGTGAAAAGAAATAATGACAGTTAATGATTTGTGCGGGTTCTCGATCATATTAATCTCGGCTACGCGGGCGCTCATAAAAAATGATTACGTGAAGGTTTTTTCCTGGTTGGAATATGAAAGGTGCGTGAGCTTTCTTTTGATAATGGTGAATGTGTCTTTTGTTCTTGGCACATACACAAGTATCATGGCAAAAGGAATTTAGGCTCCTGAGTTTGATAGTTTGATAGCTGGTACATGGAGTGGAAGGATGTTACTCAAATGGACCATGCTCTTATATGTTTCTGTTTTGTAGATTAAAGGCGGTTCCATTTGATTTTTGCTCCATCTGCTCGATTAAATGTAATTTTTAGCAGTTGCTTTTGTTGGTTCCACTTGAAGTAGAAGGTAATTTCAATTTGACATGGTTTTGACATCTTAATTTCTATGTTAAAAGTAAACTAAATATTAACAAAGAGATTAATAAAAAAACGAATAAAAGGTTAAGAAAGAAAGGAAAAAAAATTACTAAGAGCAAGAAAGATAAATGGGTATATATGCAATTTATATAGTTTTTGTAATAAAATGATGTATATATGCAATTTATAAGATTTGAGTAAATAATGGTAAAATAGTCATTGTATAATTTATTTTTTATAAAAATAAATGAAAATAGGTAAATTTGCAATATACTTTAACAAGGGAGGGAATATATGCAATTAAATTTTTAGGTTGGGTATATATGCAATTTTTAAAGTTTCTAAGGGGAAATATACAATTGCCCCTTACAAAAACAAAAGCTTCAATGACAAGACTAGATGAAAAACCGAAGAGTTCAAATCATTAAATTTTTGCTCAAAAAGCTTGGTTCTTGATCCTCTATCCTTCTTGATCTCCAAGTATTTTATTAGTCATGAAAAAAAAATCGAAGGTAAATGGGAGAATGGCGACTCAGGTGTCTTGTCTCTCAAGCAATGATAA
>JBCNJP010000017.1:39201606-39481606 GCA_039602395.1 Deinandra increscens subsp. villosa | reverse complement strand
TTTTTTCCCACAATAATCTCAGTTATTAACATGTTTGCATGTATTAATCCGTCGTTAAGTTGTGACTAACGGTGTTAAATTTTTGTTGACTGGGCTTCTTAGTAGGATCCTACGTGGCATTTTATTTTAAAAAAAACTATTACTAAAATAAAATAAAAAAACAAAGCCCTAATAAATTCCAATTTTCCGTTCAAAAACTAAGACCCATCGACTTTCAAAAAAATTGGCACATGCAAACTGAAAAGAAAATTCACACTTGTCATTTTTTGGAAAGTCACAAAAGGTGAAATCAACGGGTTTGCAAATTTTTTTTGAAGGTCGCAACAAACTAAGGATCGCAAAATTTGGTTCTTTTTTATTCTATTAAACATTCTTTTTTTTAAATAAAATGCCATGTAGGATTCAAATAGGACGCTCAGTTAGCAAAAATTTAACACCGTTAGTCACAAGTTAACGGTGGATGAATACAGGCCAACATGTTAATAACTGGGCTTATTGTGGGGAAAAACAATAACTGGGATTATTATCGGCCAATAGTTGATAACTGTGATTAATATAGGCCAATTTTCCTTAAAAAAAGAACAATAAAAAACGCACATGAAAACGGAGAAATGAAAGAAAAAAAAATTTGTCTCAGGCCTGCTAGGCGTACCGCTAACATGTAACCCAAGGGGGTTCGCATACCTCCTAAGTCCGTTTTGGACAGAAGGTTTTGGAACTTTTAGCCCTTTGGCTTTTTTCCTGTATTTTGCCAAAACCTCTAATTTTCTCAACAATTAATTTTCTAATATATGCCCAAATCTAAACATAACCGGAACCTTTCATTTTTCTCCAATTCACATCCCCGAAAACCAATCTGAATCCTGAAAAACAAAACACTCAAAACACATAAAACCAAAAAATAACTAAAAAAACGAAACTTTTACCTCTGGGTTCCCTCCCAGTAAGCGCTAAGTTTATGGTGAACGGATTTTTCACAAATTTCAATTTCTCGTCTCGAATCCATTCACGATTGCCACTCTTACCTATTTCCTTCATTTTGACTGATCCTTTGCTATTCATGTTCCTCTTATCAGCTTTTCCTTGACCACCAGTTTGAGCTTTAGTGCTTGACACCTTGTCTCTTAGTTTATGCCCGTTATTGGCGTCCTTTAGCTCCATTACCGCAACAATCATCGGATCACCGGTATCCCCACACTTTAGCTCATCGACATCTACTTATTGATACATGTCAACCACATCATCAAACTTCTTCGCCACCCTCATTAGCACACGGAGGACACTTGTTAGTAGTAAACATTTTAGGAAAAAAAGTAATAACCGAATAATTAAACACATGAGTAACCATAGTTAAATGAAATAGATGGTTACCGAAGCGCATTGTCCATGTGTTTGCCTTATAATTGATTAGGCTGCGACCCCCTGATTATAATTATAGGAATTGGGTGGTGGGCGAGCCTGGCCAGCTATGAATTTAACTTGCTCAATAAAATCGGTACTATCCTCGAAAGGACAACTCGTAATATCTTGGGGGCCTGAGCAGTGTGCTGGAGTGCTTCACTTGCTGCTGAATCACTTGCATTTTCTCAAGTTTCTTCGATAACGCCTCGACCTGTGCAGATAGAGGTGTGATGGGATCAAACTGGAGAACTCCTCTCCGTCGAGTCGGCTTACTCCTCGTGCTCGACCACTGATACCCATTTAAAGCTATCTCTTCCAGTAACGCTTACGCCTCCTCTGGTGTTTTAACACTCAACGTCCCACCAGCTGAACTGTTGACTGTTTGTCGTGTAAGTGGATGCAAATCACTGTAGATAATCTGAGTCTGCTGGTGCAACTCAATCCCATGTGATGGACATTTTCTCAACAACTCTTTAAATCGCTCCCACGCCTCGTATAAACTCTGTGTATCGTCCTGAATGAATGAATAGATTTTGTTTCGAAACATTGTTGCTTTGGATGGAGGGAAATACTTTGAGATGATATCCTGGGTCAGAGTATGTCACACCCCAAGAATGACTGAACGTGGGCATGTAACTGATTTGGCATCATGGTCATGGTTACGAATGATTGACGACTAAATGAACATTTAATTACCCATTTGTCTTTCGAAAATGTAAGTCTCAAACATTTATTTAAATATTTAAAACCATGGCAGCGGAAAAATAGTAGTGGTTACATGATAAAGTTTTCAAAAGACAATGTCACGAGATTTATAAACATAACTACCCTAAGGCGTGATGTGTCTAAATCTCCAAAATGAAATGCAAGAACACACAGCAGGCAGACCATGATATGACAAGCAGGATCAGAACAGAAAAACATGGAGTTGTAGTCTTTAATCACCTAAGAATTCAAGAATTTAAAAAAAAGTCAACAGAATTGTTGGTGAGTTCATAGGTTTAATGACACTTGAACTGTTTGAAATTATGTTTAAACATGTTTGGCCTGTCATGATATTAGTTTATTTGACACTGTTGTTGTAAAGATCAAGCATGAACCTTGAATTTAAAACTAACTGTCTACCCATTCCTGGTGTTCTTCCCCAAGAACACCGAATGACCAGAATAACTAATGTACCCCTTGACTATAACCGTGGAATCATGACTAGAGCGACCAAGTCAGGGCAGGGTCGTCAACCCAAATAGACCTATTCACAAGATATCGTTTCGAATGAACTAACTGAATTCAACTAATAGTGGGAATTTAAGCATATAACATGAATCAACATGGATACACAGATTTGGGGAAATGAAAAGAACATGCAATCAGTACGTCTTACAGTTATCATAATATCAGACAAAATGAAATTGAAAGGCATTTATTGAATTCTCCCCCAAGTTAGAAAAGAGAAATGTAAAAGGGGCCGTGAAGACTCACTTGTTTGAAGATGGACTGACAAATATGAATGGTTGAACTTAGCCTAGCAAACGTCTACAAGATAATGTTACGACGTATTAGGGTTTGGCTATTTGGGTTAGTGAATACGTCACCCACTATTCAAGGTTAAGTCTCGACTGTTATTACCCGATAAAGTGATGGAAATCCTAGGATATTATTTATTGGCTAATAAATAATATTGAATTTGATGGAATTTATTATTTATTTGAATAAATGAATATTAATTAAATTTTCGCGTTTGAAAATATATATGGAATAATATACATTATTTTTTATGAAACGTTACGAAAGTTATAAATATTTAAATCATTAAATATTTGTAAGGTTTTGAACCCTTTAAATTAATAATTAAAGTTTTTCACTTTTTAAGGTTCAAACGTGCGTGTTATACCGCACGTCAATACACGGTATATGTCGCGTTTTACGAAATGAATTTCGACATTTGTAAATATGTCTCTTTGTACGAAGAAATGTTTTAAAAAATATATGAAGTTATATTTTGGTAAAATTAAGTGTCAGTTCGTCCGGTAGTTAGCCGGTTTCACCGTTTTGACTCGTTTTATGATTTTTTTAGTTTCCTTAACACTTAGGATTTGTTAGTATACTTTTTTTAAGGTGTTTTAGGGTTTTAGTTGCCAATTGAATTGATGGGAGTTTTACTTGTAAAAATTGACGTTTTCGTGTTACCGAAAGTTACCATTTTGGTCCGGTTTACTTCTAAAACATGTTTTTCCACTTTTGAACCTTAGAAAAAAAAATTATATGTCAAAATGAGCGTGTTTTATGTTCTGGACCGGATCCAATTCTTATTCAAAATTAAGTTATATATGTATTTTTTTAGTCGAAAAGTCGTATTACGGTATCCAATTGTTCTGTTTTCAAGTGTTTAACTTCCCGAATCACTTCGTAAGCTTGGAAATTAATTTTGGCCGCCCTAAGTCATACTTTACAAGTCCTAAGTGGTCATTTATTGGTCACAAGTATTTTCACTTAATTATCATGAAAATAATTGATATTTATATCATAAAACCTCCATTTTTACATTTCTTTGAAATTTCATGGATAAATCTTCAACAACTACTGACTCAAAATCATCTTATAACATGTTTGTTTCCAGACTTAAAGTCAAAATCATGAGGTGTTACTAAGATTGCAAAATATATATGTTTTAGGATGACTAACTTTTATGACACACAAATTAAAGTGTCATGTTTGTCAATTTTAACATAATATATATTTCTTCTAAAGCTTGATTTCCAAACATAAAGTGTCATGTTTGTCAATTTTAACGTAATATATATTTCTTCTAAAGCTTGATTTCCAAACATTATATTTATGTGTTTTTCACCAAATCAAACATACTAATTCATTTAAAACTTATATAAGTTATGATTTATAAACTTTGTCACCAAATATGAAGCTTTTTAACATAGACATACATTTTATGTTTATATATTCCATGTAATTGTTCAAACACTATTCTAGTTCCATCAAAGGCACATAATGCTACTAACATACAAGATTGCTAGTAAATCATCCAACAATACAATTAAGACGTAGATCATGAACATGATATTGTGACATTTTATGATAAGGAATATATAAATAATCAAGAAAGTAAGGGTTCCCTCGCTTAGTCTTAAACCGGACCGGTAAATGACTTGATGGGTTATTGAAATTAGCTTCCAATTTAGCTCTTAACCCACCTTTGATCTTTGATTAGGACGATGATGATGAAAGCATGAAAGAATGATCATGTATTTGACAAGAAAACAAGAGATTAGATTATGTGTTTAGAAGGATTTGAAAGAAACAATGAAGGAATGATGATGAACTAGGAATGTTTGATGAATTACCTTGAGTAGATGGATGGTTAGAAGCTTTGAATCAAGTGGTGTTTGATGGAGAAAAGTGATAGTGGTGGCGGTTTGGATGTAGCCGAGAGCAAGAGAGAGTGAGGGAGACTAGAGAGAAAGTGTGTGTTTCTCTTGAATGGTTAAGTGTGAAATGAAGGTGTTAAGTGGTTATATGAAGTGGTTAAGTAGGCTTGGGTTCACGGTTCATATGAACCAAAAAGGGAGATGGTTCGGTGGTGGTTTGAACCGAAAAGAGAGAGGGGTGAAAGTGGTTTGAACCAAGGTTTCTCTTGTGTTTGAAAGTGAGCTATATATGGGTGTTTTGTGGGTGATGGAACAGGAAAAAGAGGGGGGAAAGGAGAGGGAAAAATTGGTCCATTGTGTAATACCCAAAGGTTTTAGCCACCTCTTGTACTAACTGGACAAGGTTGTCTAGTGATTAGATGATAGATTAGGATCACAAAGGATTTAAACATGTGATTGAAACATAATCTAGTTAGTGTTTGGTTAGGGACTTGGTTGGAGTTTGGTTATAACCGAAAGAGAAGAGGAAAGGAGAAAGCCGAGAAAAGAAAAGAGAAAAAGAGAGGGAGATGGGACGCGAACTCGGGAAAAAGAAGAGCATGAGAGAAGGGATTTGGCTCGGGCCCATTCAGAAAAGAAAAGGAGGAAAAACGGGTCGGGCTGGGCCTGTGGGCCGAGAGGAAAAATAAAACGGGCCAAGAAAATAGGCCGGGAGGTTTGTACCGCAAAAAATGAATTGGTCGGTTGGCCCATTGGGCTCACTGGGCCGATTCGGGTCTCGGGTCGGGTTAGGTTGAGTCCAGGTCGATCTAACGAGTCCAACAACACTTCGTTTGAGTCAGAATGGTTAAGGGGAGAAAAGTTGATTTTTGGCTCGATATCGAATGATTTCTATATATAAATCAATAAAAATAAATAAGCGTCGCGTTTAATTTTTGAATGAACGGGAATGTCAGATGTCTTGATTGTTTGTCGTTTGAATAAACATTTCGTTTGAATTACGTTTTGACATATCGTAATATTATGAAAAATATAAAATGTCTATTTTATATTTAAGTTACACAAGTCATATTTATGAAACTCTTGTTATTGAAGATCCATCCTGAATAGTCACGGAACTTTTCTTGATTTCCACTACGGGTAAATGTTGTCAGACCTAAGTTGTTTATGTTCACATGTAAGTTCACCTAATTTGGGCAATTAAGTCTAATGCACATAGAATCACAGTAACTGCACGCAATTATAATATTAAAGATAACCTGAATTGTACAAGTTGTCACATACTCCCCCGGTTAGAGAAATTTCGTCCTAAAATTTAGTCTTGACCACCAGGGTTAGCAGCGTTGGCAACGTTGGCAAAAAAGGTGCGGATATTTCTCTCGCATCTGATCTTCCCATTCCCATGTATATTCTGGACCTCGGCGCGAGTTCCAACGAAGTTTTACGATGGGAATTCGACTTTTCTTCAATCATTTGATTTCACGATCACAGATTTCTGCAGTTTCGATAAAATGGAAGTGATCGTCAATCTGGATTTCATCCAAGGGGATGATGGCAGATTCGTCAGACAAACACTTCTTTAGGTTGCAGATGTGGAATACGTCGTGAACTTTGCTAAGTTCGGGTGGCAACTGAAGTTGATATGCTACTAGTCCAATCTCTTTGATGATTTCAAAGGGACCAATGTAGCGAGGGTTAAGCTTACCACGCTTTCCAAAGCGAATAACACCTTTCCAAGGTGCTACTTTCAGCATAACGCGATCTCCCTTGAAGTATTTCAATGGTTTGCGTCGATTGTCAGCGTAGCTCTTCTATCGATCACAGGCAGCCTTCAAACGGTTATGAATCTGGGAAATTTTCTCAGAAGTCTCGTGCACTAGTTCGGGACCTGTCAGTTGACTATCACCAACTTCAGTCCAACAAAGCGGAGAACGACACTTTCTTCCGTACAAAGCTTCAAAAAAGGCGGCTTTAATACTACTGTGATAGCTATTGTTGTAAGAAAACTCGGTTAACGGCACATGTTCATCCCAACTGTTACCGAAATCGATAATACAAGCACGGAGCATGTCTTCAAGAGTCTGAATAGTTCTTTCGCTTTGGCCATCAGTTTGTGGAGATATGCTGTATTCATATCGAGGCGAGTACCCAAAGTTTTCTGAAGGGTTTACCAAAATCGGGCAGTAAAACGGCTGTCTCGATAAGAGATAATAGAAATAGGTACTCCATGACGAGACATAATTTCTTTCATGTAAATTTTGTGAAGTTGTGCAGTGGTGTAGGATTCCTGGATGGGCAGGAAATGAGCAGATTTAGTCAGACGATCAACGATAACCCAAATGGCACCATTTTTGACTCGAGTCCTTGGCAACTTGGTAATAAAATCAATGGATATTTCTTCCCATTTCCACTCTGGGATTACGGGTTGAATTATTAAACCAGAGGGTTTTTGGTATTCAGCCTTGACCTTTGCCCAAGTCAGACACTTACCAACGTATGTGGCGATTTCAGCCTTCATGTTAGACCACCAATACAACTCTTTCAAACCATGGTACATTTTGTCTGAACCAGGATGGATTGAATACCTAGACTTATGAGCTTCATCTAAGACTAATTTCTTCACATAACCAAAATTTGGTATCCACAGTCTATCCATGAAATAATAAGCTTCATCAGACTTCTTGACTAACTGCTTTTCCATCCACGTAAGCCTTCATTAGGGATATTTTCATCTTTGAGGGCTTTGACCTAGGTATCACGAACGAGAAAGGTGAGATTGGATTGAATGGTAAATCTAAGGGCACGAACACAGAGAGGTTTCACTCGGTCTTTTCTGCTTAATGCGTCGGCAACAACATTAGCTTTACCTGGGTGGTAACGGATTTCACAATCATAATCGTTGAGTAACTCTATCCAAAGACGTTGTCTCATGTTTAACTCTTTCTGATTGAATATCTGCTAAAGAGTTTTATGGTCAATGTATAGCGTAAATTAATCTGGATTTCATCCAAGGGGATGATGGCAGATTCGTCAGACAAACACTTCTTTAGGTCGCAGATGTGGAATACGTCGTGAACTTTGCTAAGTTCGGGTGGCAACTGAAGTTGATATGCTACTGGTCCAATCTCTTCGATGATTTCAAAGGGACCAATGTAGCGAGGGTTAAGCTTACCACGCTTTCTGAAGCGAATAACACCTTTCCAAGGTGCTACTTTCAGCATAACGCGATCTCCCTTGAAGAATTTCAATGGTTTGCGTCGATTGTCAGCGTAGCTCTTCTGTCGATCACAGCAGCCTTAAAACGGTTATGAATCTGGGAGATTTTCTCAGAAGTCTCGTGCACTAGTTCGGGACCTGTCAGTTGACTATCACCAACTTCAGTCCAACAAAGCGGCGAACGACACTTTCTTCCATACAAAGCTTCAAAAGGGGCGGCTTTAATACTAGTGTGATAGCTATTGTTGTAAGAAAACTCAGTTAACGGAAGATGTTCGTCCCAACTGTTACCGAAATCGATGATACAAGCACGGAACATGTTTTCAAGAGTCTGAATAGTTCTTTCGCTTTGGCCATCAGTTTGTGGATGATATGCTGTACTCATATCGAGGCGAGTACCCAAAGCTTTCTGAAGGGTTTGCCAAAATCGGGCAGAAAAATGGCTATCTCGATCAGAGATAACAGAAATAGGTACTCCAAGACGAGACATAATTTCTTTCATGTAAATTTTGTCAAGTTGTTCAGTGGTGTAGGATTCCTGGATGGGCGGGAAATGAGCAGATTTAGTCAGAAGATCAACGATAACCCAAATGGCACCATTTCTGGCTCGAGTCCTTGGCAACTTGGTAATAAAATCCATGGATATTCCTTCCCATTTCCACTCTGGGATTACGGGTTGAACGAGTAAACCAGAGGGTTTTTGGTATTTAGCCTTGAACTTTGCCTAAGTCAGACACTTACCAACGTATGTGGCGATTTCAGCCTTCATGTTAGGCCACCAATACAACTCTTTCAAACCATGGTACATTTTGTCTGAACCAGGATGGATTAAATACCTAGACTTATGAGCTTCATCTAAGACTAATTTCTTCACAGAACCAAAATTTGGTATCCACAGTCTATCCATGAAATAATAAGCTTCATCGGACTTCTTGACTAACTGCTTTTCCATTCCACGTAAGCCTTCATTAGGGATATTTTCATCTTTGAGGGCTTCGACCTGGGCTTCACGAACGAGAGAGGTGAGATTGGATTGAATGGTAAACTAAGGGCACGAACACAGAGAGGTTTCACTCGGTCTTTTTATGCTTAATGCGTCGTCAACAACATTAGCTTTACCTGGGTGGTAACGGATTTCACAATCATAATCGTTGAGTAACTCTATCTAATGACGTTGTCTCATGTTTAACTCTTTCTGATTGAATATCTGCTGAAGACTTTTATAGTCAATGTATTGTACACTTTGTATCGTAAAGGTAATGTCTCCAAATCTTTAGAGCAAAAACAATGGCTCCAAGCTCAAGATTGTGAGTCGAGTAATTCCTTTTGTGAATCTTCAATTGTCTTGAGGCGTAAGCAATGACCTTGTCTCGTTGCATAAGTACACATCCTAGACCTTGGCGAGATGCGTCACAGTATACCACGAAATCATTTGTTCCTTCGAGCAGGGACAAAATCGGTGCATTACACAACTTCTGTTTCAACAATTGAAAGGCAGTTTCAGATTTAGAATCCCAGACAAATTTCATGTCTTTCTGGGTGAGAGCAGTCAACGGTTGAGCTATCTTTGAAAAGTTCTCGATAAAGTTTCGGTAGTAGCCAGCGAGACCTAAGAATTGACGAATTTCAGTTGGAGTAGTAGGTGCACTCCAATATTTGATTGCTTAAATTTTGGAAGGGTCAACATGAATTCCTTTCTCATTAACCACATGACCTAAGAAATATACTTCACGAAGCCAGAAGTCACACTTTAAGAATTTCACGTACAACTTCTCATTCTTGAGTAACTTCAAGCTAAGTCTCAGATGTTGTTCATGTTCCTCTTTACTACGAGAGTAGATCAAAATATCGTCAATGAACACGATAACAAACTTGTCCAAGTAGGGTTTACACACTCGATTCATCAAGTCCATGAATACGGTGGGTGCGTTTGTTAAGCCAACTGGCATCACTAGAAATTCATAATGACCATAATGAGCTCTAAAGGCAGTCTTGGCAATATCTTCTTGACGAACTTTCAACTAATGATAACCGAATCGTAGATCAATATTTGAATAATAGCTTGATCCTTGAAGTTGATCGAACCGGTCCTCGATCCTTAGAAGTGTTAAACGATTCTTCACAGTCAACTTGTTTAGCTCGCTGTTTTGGCTAAAAAATTATAAAAGTAAATTTAGTAACCAAATTTGTTTTGCCCCGGATGTTCAGCTTATAAAATCAAATTTTACTTGTGAAAATTCAGGGTTTGAATAAGCTAAATGGAAACACAAATAGTATCTTCCCTAGATGCAACTAAGAACACCAAGATTTATAAGGGGGAAAAGCCCTTAACCCTTGGATGTCACCAAAGGCCGCCAGCATAAAAAACCTCTTGGCAACGATAACACACGTTGACCGTTTATTTCCACGTAAAACAATTCGAGTATAAGTGTTTGCGGCTTGCTTGCTAAGTGGTAGTGTGAGTACAAGTGTTCAAGAGTGTGAAAAATAAAACTTATGCCGCGTTTAAATACATAGATATGCCTAACTAAACTTCCGAGATTCCAGGGATCTCCCTCCAACGACTTATGGCCGTTATTTGACCGAGTTTGGTGGCAGGTCTCCTTTTCCACACGTGCTCCTGACTTTGACTGAGTCTAAATGACCGTTATCCAGCCTCTCGTTCACCCTAGCTTGATCACATAGAGTCAAGAAAAAGGTTAGTCATGTCGCCCTAGCATGCAGGGTATCCGTGCATGCAGGGGTCAGGTAGATAAGATAGATAAATTCAGAGTATATTACATCATGGGATAGTAAACATATAGGTGGTATCATGAACATAAACAAAAATCCAAGGTACTGATAAGTCAAATGTACAGTCCCTGGATGTATGATATTCAGGGGTCTTAACCTGTTAAAGATCATTAGTTAAATTTAGTGCGAAATCCAGGGTATAACAATTGCCCCCAAATTCGCAGCTAGTGGATAAGATTTCACGGTTGTGAATTTTTTGAATTCCAATGACTCATCCAAGCTACTTTGATCCTGTCCGCTAATTTAGGCACAGATGCCCCACGACCATTACCCACGTCTTTTCACCATCGTAACTTCTACCCATTAAATACCCCTCTCTCTCTCTTTGTCGGTTTTACCCACTTCCTTTAGAGAGAAAAGTGATCATCGTCTCCACCATTCCGACTGCATTCTCCGATCAGGTTACCTTTCCTCCTAGCTCTCAATTTCCTGGCCCGATAATGACCAAAAAACGTATTCTTTCGGAGTCTGAGGCTATTCCCACGGGAATTGAGGATTTCTTGGACCAAAAATACCTGCAAAGCCATGAGATGGAGACATGCAGCTTCGATGAAGCTGACATTGTCGCCCTTAAGGCATCTGGGCTGCTACCTGCTTCAGCCAAAATCCGACCAGTCAACCCCAGGTTGAGATCGGATTTCGTGTCCCACACCTGGGTTTGTTTTCCTGCAGCCCCTTTCAGTAGTGGACTTTCTTACCCCTTTTCCGGCCTAGTCGTCGAGTTCTTTGAAGCCTCCGGTCTTTCTTATGCCCAAACCCTTCCCATGGTTTGGCGCATCCTGGGTACTCTCGACCGTCTAAACCACTCTTTTTAGCCCCAAAGACCTGCAGCTGATAACTGGTGCCACTCAACGAGAAGGATGGAGAGGTCGATTCTTCTTCGTGAAGCGATCGAGTATCCCAGGGGGGTCATCGGCTTCCTCATAGATGGATTGTTAAGGGTAGGAAGACCTGTCATATAATTTTAGGGTTAAAATATGTATTTATTAAATTGCTGACCTTGGATGTTTGTCTGTGCAGTGCCTAGTCTGTTGGAAATTGGTCCAGAAAAGCAGGAGACTGAAGCTAATTTGGAGAAGTTTCTAAGCATCACTGAGTCCGAGAGTTCATTCCGTTGTGACGAGATTTCCGCTGCTTCTTACCATACTCCGAACATGTCAAGCTATAAGTGCCCCTGGATTTCACTTATTTGTCTCCTGTAAATATCCATTGTCTGACATTCAGGAACTTTTTTCTCAGCCGCTGCCCCCAAATTCGACCTCGATGACATGGATGTTGTTTTCAGCTCTGGAGCCGGTACCGAGGATGACGTAATGGTTTTTGGATCCGTGAAGACCGAACCTACTCCCCTCACCAGAATTCCTCTATCCAGGGTCTCCGAGACCAAGAGAAAGACTCGAGGGTCAAGTGCTGCTGCTACCACCCCTGCTGCCCCCAGTGCCATCTCGGACCTCTCGGCCACAAAAAGAGAATCTCTTGTTCATCAGGTAACTGTTATCCGACACTTAATAGATTTATTTGTATCGACCCTGACCCTGGATCCCATTTTGTTTCAGGCCACCTCCTGTAACATTTCGGTTTTCCATTTGATTGTACCCGACCCGAACTTGTAATCCTGATTGATAATCAATGAAGAATCATGTTTAATTTCATTTTATTATCTCTTTTATCATTTGGTTATGCTTAATCATGTCATTACATGTATTGATTGTGAATCGTTTGAATGTCTTGCATTTATTGCATTTTAAATCGCTAATTCGATCGTTTTCGTTATTTAAGTCAAACCGAGTGATTTCACGAATCTGAACACGTATTAAACTTGTGGGTAATACTAGTCACGCACACAAGTAGGTCCGTGTGAAGTTTCGTGGAAATCGAAGGTCGAAACACGAATAACGAAATCTTGGTTTTCGTGCGTGTTCGGGAATTAACCGGACGATCCGCGAATCTTGAAAATCATATTTTATGGTCTCATGATGTTCTTTCATGTATTTTGAGCTTGTGTTTAAAATTTGAGGTCATTCTGATGTTTAACGAAAAAGTTAGAGCAAAAAGAAAAAAAAAAGATAATTAAGAAGAAAGAAGAAAGAAAAAAAAAAGAAATGACAACAGCAGGATTCGAACACCAGACCTACGGGCCAGGGGTACAGCGTCCTAACCATTGAGCTGTTAATCAGTTTGTGATCTAGTACTGGTTTGCTGACTTATATGCACTTCCTAATGAGACCTGATTCGCGAACAGCCTTTTTTTACACTATTTTTGGCTTCAAATCTTCAATTCTAACTCGTTTTTGGTCTGGTTTTTTTCTATATTTCGATCCTAAAGTCCCCTAACTTATTCTCCAAGCCAATCCCATGATTAAATTGATTTCCATAATCAATTTCAATCAATTCCTTTCTTATTTTTCTAAACTTTCTCTCCAAGACTTTCTTTTTACCAACTACAAACCCTAAACGACCCTCTACCCTATAAATACCAGTTGATATTGCTCCTATGAACATCCCTCAAGCTTCTTGAAGCCTCAATTTCGTGCCTTGTCCAACCGTTTGCGTTTTGAAAAGTCAAAGTCCATAAGTTTGACCCTCCGATTTGACCAGCTTCCTTTGACTTTCACGAGTAAGTTCCTTCATCAAAGTTTCTTGTTTTTGTGTGCTTTACAATACCTCATTGTTGGATTTGACCAAATGTCCTCTGTATCAAAAGTCAAACCTTAAACGCACACTTTAATTGGGGAAAAAACTACCTAAATTCAAAATTACCATTTACCAAGGGTTGTAATCTATCCTAAATAATATTTTAAGTATATTATGATGTATCCAAATCATCAAAACTGAATTTTTATCAAAAACCTAAAAGTTATGCATTTTGACCCGTTAAAGTAAGTGTTTTATCACATAATTTTCTAATCTTACAATTTTGTAGCAAATGAAACTTACTAACCCACTTCTTGGGTGTTAATAAACATATGTTAAGGTTTTCATAAGTCTAAATATGACCGTCGCAAAATATTACAACCTTTGGGCCATTTATGTAATTATTGAAGCTTAAGGGGTAAAAGTGTAATTTTATTAAAGATATGAAATTTTCAGAATTGTTATGATGTTTTAGTAATTATATAATAAACCCTAAATTCTGGAAAATTATATTTGTAAGACTTTGGTGAATTGACATAATTAACCCCTAAGTTTGAGAAATTACAATTTTAACCCTAAACTTTACATAACTATCAAACGTGGCATTTATGATCATAAAAGGGACTTTTAGTAACTATAACTATTAAATAAAATATTCTTAACATAAATAATAAATAAATCTCCAATTAATCTTTGGTAATCGTATTGGTCGTTACAATTGTCGATTCTTCGAATTCTTTAGGTTTTCAGCAGGGTTAGTTTTTCCTCGCGTTCGTTGCTTTCTCTCGCTACTTGACTTGCTTATCAGGTGAGTAATCATAGCCCCGTTTTCGTTTTCATTATTTGGGGTGCAACATTGTATTTTATTCCAAAATCTTTAATCATTATTCTATCTACATTACTATGCGATTCCATGTTGTGCATGTGTATTCTTGATATGTAATACGTGTTGAATCTATATGTTGTAATCGTTTGTCGCTTGTCGCTAGTCATTAATCGCTTGTGTACCATTAACGATTGTTTGGAAGCCTATGGGTCAATAATAGCTATTGGTCGACAACCCACCCACTATATTGAAAATGTATTCTTATTTTCAATGGGTGATTGATTTCCTAAATGTCTAGGTTTGGTTACACAACACCTTTATAACATGTTACATATAATCTATGAATTTCACTTGTCACATGAATCGCTATTTTTTTTACTTATGCTATTTAAAACCTATGTTACTCACCAACTCTCGTAGTTGACTTTTTATATTATACATGTTGCAGGAAATGCTTGAAGTTGATGATGTCACTTAGGATTGCATATGGACCTAGTTGACCTAATAAGACTAGTTACTAATATTTATTATTATGTTTTGGATTATTTGGTTGTTGGATTTTCCCATGTTTTGTAAGACTATATTTTTGATATTTAATCGAGTGGCATGTTTATTATATATTGGTAACTTTAATTAGTTGTCACGAGCATCTGAACAATCCTCATGCCCCAACGTATTCCGCCATTGGTTGGGGTGTGACAGATTGGTATCAGAGCCTTGGCTATAGGGATTTAGGTTATTAGAAATGGATAACCTAGACTATACCTTAGGTGTCCCACATGACTAGCTCATGTTAGAATGCCTTACTTTGCTATTTGTTCATAGATGCTTCCTTGACATGCCTTCTCAAACTCACGATATCCCTCACACACAACACACACTTATGCACTAACACTCGAGGCTTCCTAGCCTCTTTCCCTAGTAATGGTGCCTTACGTGCCATATAGGAATTCGATTTCTTTGATTTTGTATTCTCGTCGGGGTTAGGTTTGTAGCAATAAGACATGTAGTAACTGGAAGGGGGAAAACGCCGTGATTTGGGGTCTCCATCAGGCAGGTGTTGCGTATAAATTCGAATCAACCGACGGACCTGGACGCCTGCCTGGGACGCCCTGATGAGAGTGTTTGAACCTATTAGGCCAAAGCATGTCTGCTAGAAACCACCAAATAACTCTGATTAGTCATGGCTGTAGTTTCCCAATCGGGTTACGAGGGCCATTCCATTATGTTTTATCTATGTCAACATGATTTCGTATTTCACATATTAATGCATTTTCCATGTTTATAAATGATTTTCAATGCTCTATGTTTCATCACTTCAAGATCATCAATTTCACATTATTTACACTAATGATCCCTCGTATTCTAAATTGATTATCAATCATGGCTCATATTTTATCTCACGAACGTCTTTCTTTTTATTTCTCTCCAGAATGCCTCCCAAGCACGTCGGTCAACGCAAAGGCAACTCTGGTCGCAGAATGGCCGCCATGATCGCCAAGCAAATGGCGACAGTCATTCCGAACATAATGGTCCAAATCCAACAAAACCTGAACGCCAACCCTGTTAACCAAGCTGTTGTTACTCCAAACCTTATCAATCAAGCTACTCCAAACCCTACTTGCTCCTTCAAGTACTTCAACTCCTGCAACCCACCCAAGTTCTCTGGCACTGAAGGCCCCATTGGCCTGATTCATTGGTTTGAAGGGATGGAAGACACTTTCATCAACAGCGACTGTCCTGAGAATCTCAAGGTTCGACGAGCCACCAGTTGCTTCTCTAACAAGGCACTCACTTGGTGGAATAGCGAAAAACGAAACCGTGGTGAAAATGCTGCCTTAGCCCTGACTTGGACTCAAGTCAAGGACTTGATGAAGGAGAAGTACTGCCCCCGCAGTGAACTGAAGAAGCTTGAGGATGAGTTCCACGATTTGGAACAAGATAGTGGGGAAAACCAGGCCTACAATGATCGTTTCCATGAACTCATGGCTTTGGTTCCTGATGTCGTTAAACCTATGTACCGGTGTATTGAGAAATATATTGGTGGCCTGCCTATGGTCATCCAAGATGCTGTTTGGGGTAGCAAACCTGAGACACTGGATGATGCTATTCGCCTTGCGGGAAGGCTAACTGATAACCATGTCAAAAAGGGGACGCTAACTAGGAAGGGGTCAAAGACAGGGACCAAATCTGTCAAAGCCGAAAAATCTGAAGTTGAGTCTAAGAAAGAAACCAAGGCTGAGTCTTCCTCTAATGCCAATAAGAAAAAGAGGAAGGCTAAGAACTTCGCAGTGACCACTACCCCCACTGCTACTGCCTATCCTGCAATCCCTATTACCCAAGTGGCCCCTATGGCACCTCCACCCAAGAAGCCATACACTGGTCCTCATCCTTTGTGCGCCACCTGCAACTACCATCACCCAGCCACCGTTCCTTGTAGGCGTTGCAACAATTGCGGCCGTTTCGGCCATCTTCAGAATGCATGTCGTCAGCCTGCTCGGGTCCAAGCTCAATTACCTTTTCAACCCATGTTTGCTCAAGCTCAGCCAATGGTTCAATATCCTGCTCAACCATTAATCACTCAGGCTCCGAATGTTCAAGTTCAAGTTCGAGCCTGCTATCATTGTGGAGATCCTGGCCATCTTCGCAATGCTTGTCCCAGACTTGCGACCACCAATGCTCCTGCCAATGTCAATGCCAATACTAATCGTGGTGCGCCTGCTCGAGTTTTCAACCTCAATACCAACCAAGCTCAGGCAAACCAGGAAGTGGTCAATGGTACGTTCTTAATCAATAATCATTACGCTTCCATATTATTTGATTCTGGTGCCGATAGGAGTTTTGTATCATTAGAATTCGAACCTATGCTTTCTACCCCTCGAACTGCACTTGAGTCCCCCTTTTTAGTTGAAGTGGCGGATGGGAAATCAGTCGCCCTAGACTCTGTCATTCATGATTGCACCTTAAATTTTAACGAGCATCTTTTCCCTATCGACCTCATTCCTATGCAACTTGGTAGCTTTGACGTAATTATTGGCATGGATTGGTTATCACAACACCACGCTGAGCTTGTTTGCTTCGATAAAATCATTCGTATTCCGCGTTCGGATGGTCAATTCCTCATTATTCATGGCGATAAACCGTCAAGTGGGCTAAAGCTCATGTCTTGCACTAAAGCCCAAAAGTACTTGCGCAAGGCTTATGTGGCGTTTCTGGCCAATATTGTGGACGTTCGAAAAAAAGAAAAAAGAATAGAAGACATCCCAATTGTTCGAGACTTCCCAGAAGTCTTTCCTGATGACATAACGGGTCTCCCTCCCGTTCGCCAAGTTGATTTCCGCATCGACCTTATCCCTGGCGCCACACCTGTTGCAAAGTCACCTTATCGCCTCGCACCCTCAGAAATGCAGGAGTTATCTAAACAACTTCAAGAGCTTTCTGACAAGGGTTTCATTCGACCTAGTTCCTCGCCTTGGGGAGCACCTGTCCTTTTCGTCAAGAAGAAAGATGGTACGTTCAGGATGTGCATTGATTACCGCGAGCTTAATAAACTCACTATCAAGAATCGTTATCCATTGCCTCGAATCGATGATCTCTTTGACCAACTCCAAGGTGCCACTTGTTTCTCTAAAATCGATCTTCGCTCTGGTTATCACCAACTTCGTGTTTCTGATGATGACATCCATAAAACCGCTTTTCGCACTCGCTATGGTCATTTTGAGTTCACGGTTATGCCCTTCGGTTTGACAAATGCGCCTGCAGTATTCATGGACCTCATGAATCGCGTTTGCAAACCGTATCTCGATAAATTTGTCATCGTCTTTATTGACGACATTCTCATTTACTCAAAGTCAAAATCCGAGCATGAAACTCACCTGCGTCTGATTTTGGAGCTTCTGAAGAAAGAGCAACTTTATGCCAAATTCTCTAAATGTGAATTTTGGCTTAAGGAAGTTCAATTTTTAGGGCACATTGTCAACGACAAAGGTATCCATGTCGACCTTGCCAAGATCCAAGCTGTTAAGGATTGGAGTACCCCTACCACTCCTACTGAAGTCCGCTCATTTCTTGGGTTAGCGGGCTATTATCGACGTTTCATTGAAAATTTCTCAAGGATCGCGGTACCACTCACAGCCTTAACACAAAAAGGTAAACCTTTCAAGTGGGGTCCTACTCAGGAAGAGGCATTCCAGATTCTTAAACAGAAATTATGCAATGCTCCTATCTTGACTCTTCCTGATGGAAATGATGACTTCGTTGTCTATTGTGATGCCTCAAATCAAGGCCTCGGTTGCGTGCTCATGCAACGAGGAAAGGTGATTGCATATGGGTCAAGGCAACTCAAGACACATGAGAAAAATTACACGACTCACGATCTCGAGTTGGGTGCGGTCGTGTTTGCCTTGAAAGTTTGGAGGCATTACCTTTATGGCACTGAATGCGTAGTCTACACTGACCATAAAAGCCTCCAACACATATTCAATCAAAAGGAACTCAACATGCGTCAGCGACGTTGGGTTGAACTCTTAAACGACTACGACTGCGAGATTCGCTATCATCCTGGGAAAGCAAATGTCGTGGCCGATGCCCTAAGTCGAAAAGAGCATCTCAAGCTTATTCTATTTCAAAGTTCTCATCATATGACCAACCTAAAAGCTCGCATCCTTGAGGCTCAACGCACGTCAGTATATGAGGGTAATTTGCATAATGAGTTATCTTGTGGAGATGAGGTTCGATTCGAGACCAAATCAGACGGCCTTATCTATTTCTTGGATCGTCTCTGGATTCCCGACCGAGACGATCTTCGGGCGTTTATCATGAACGAGGCTCACAAGTCTCGTTATTCCATTCATCCCGGTTCTGATAAGATGTATCTTGATCTCCGCAAACTCTATTGGTGGCCAGGCATGAAGAAGGACATTGCGCTTTACGTGGCGAAATGTCTTACTTGTTCCAAAGTCAAGGCCGAGCACCAGCGACCCGCCGGCTTACCCGAGCAGCCGAGAATTCCCGTTTGGAAGTGGGAGGACATCGCAATGGACTTCGTTACGAAACTTCCAAAAACTTTCAAGGGATATGATACCATTTGGGTCATCGTTGATCGTTTAACCAAATCTGCTCATTTCCTTCCTATTTATGAAAACGATGGAGCCGCGGTTTTGGCCCAAATCTATGTCAATGAGATCGTTTGTCGCCATGGTACACCTTTGAGTATTATATCCGACCGCGATGGGCGTTTTATGTCGCATTTTTGGCAATCTCTCCAATCTAGTTTGGGGACTCATTTAGATATCAGCACTGCCTATCATCCTCAAACTGATGGTCAATCTGAGCGCACT
Organism: Deinandra increscens subsp. villosa; assembly: GCA_039602395.1. NCBI lineage: Eukaryota > Viridiplantae > Streptophyta > Magnoliopsida > Asterales > Asteraceae > Deinandra > Deinandra increscens. Next base: position 39,462,017 of record JBCNJP010000017.1, on the reverse strand, counting down.
ATCCAAACTCTTGAGGATATGCTCCGAGCGTGTGTCATCGATTATGGTGGGAGTTGGAGTTCATTCTTACCATTGATCGAGTTCTCTTATAATAATAGCTATCATTCGAGCATTGGTATGGCTCCATTTGAGGCTCTTTATGGTCGTAAATGTCGTTCGCCTATTTGTTGGACCGAGGTCGGTGAATCTCAAATCACCGGTCCTGAGTTGATTCAGGAAACGACTGATAAAATTTCTCAGATTCGTGATCATTTGCTCGCTACTAGAAGTCGTCAGAAAAGTTATGCTGATAAACGACGCAGGCCCCTGGAATTCGAAGTTGGCGACATGGTTCTTCTCAAGGTGTCTCCTTGGAAGGGTGTCGTTCGATTCGGTAAAAAGGGCAAGCTAGCACCTCGATATGTGGGTCCATTTAAAATCCTGGAAAAGGTCGGTAAAGTGGCCTACAGACTAGAGCTTCCACCTGAGCTCGCTAATGTTCATCCCACGTTTCATGTGTCGAATCTTCGTAAATGTCTCGCTGACGAAAATCTCCACATTCCACTTAAGGATGTCCGTATCAATGAGTCTATGCATTTTGTTGAGAAACCTGTGGAAATCATGGACCGTGAAATCAAGCAGCTCAAGCGCAGTCGTATTCCAATTGTCAAAGTTCGTTGGGAGTCTAAACGTGGACCAGAGTTTACCTGGGAACGTGAAGACCAAATGAAGACCAAATATCCGCATCTGTTCACACAGTCTTCTCGAGATTAAATTTCGGGACGAAATTTCCTAAAGTAGGGGAGACTGTAACATTTCGGTTTTCCATTTGATTGTACCCGACCCGAACTTGTAATCCTGATTGATAATCAATGAAGAATCATGTTCTATTTCATTTTATTATCTCTTTTATCATTTGGTTATGCTTAATCATGTCATTACATGTATTGATTGTGAATCGTTTGAATGTCTTGCATTTATTGCATTTTAAATCGCTAATTCGATCGTTTTCGTTATTTAAGTCAAACCGAGTGATTTCACGAATCTGAACACGTATTAAACTTGTGGGTAATACTAGTCACGCACACAAGTAGGTCCGTGTGAAGTTTCGTGGAAATCGAAGGTCGAAACACGAATAACGAAATCTTGGTTTTCGTGCGTGTTCGGGAATTAACCGGACGATCCGCGAATCTTGAAAATCATATTTTATGGTCTCATGATGTTCTTTCATGTATTTTGAGCTTGTGTTTAAAATTTGAGGTCATTCTGATGTTTAACGAAAAAGTTAGAGCAAAAAGAAAAAAAAAAGATAATTAAGAAGAAAGAAGAAAGAAAAAAAAAAATGACAGCAGCAGGATTCGAACCCCAGACCTCCGGGCCAGGGGTACAACGTCCTAACCATTGAGCTGTTAATCAGTTTGTGATCTAGGACTGGTTTGCTGACTTATATGCACTTCCTAATGAGACCTGATTCGCGAACAGCCTTTTTTTACACTATTTTTGGCTTCAAATCTTCAATTCTAACTCGTTTTTGGTCTGGTTTTTTTCTATATTTCGATCCTAAAGTCCCCTAACTTATTCTCCAAGCCAATCCCATGATTAAATTGATTTCCATAATCAATTTCAATCAATTCCTTTCTTATTTTTCTAAACTTTCTCTCCAAGACTTTCTTTTTACCAACTACAAACCCTAAACGACCCTCTACCCTATAAATACCAGTTGATATTGCTCCTATGAACATCCCTCAAGCTTTTTGAAGCCTCAATTTCGTGCCTTGTCCAACCGTTTGCGTTTTGAAAAGTCAAAGTCCATAAGTTTGACCCTCCGATTTGACCAGCTTCCTGTGACTTTCACGAGTAAGTTCCTTCATCAAAGTTTCTTGTTTTTGTGTGCTTTACAATACCTCATTGTTGGATTTGACCAAATGTCCTCTGTATCAAAAGTCAAACCTTAAACGCACACTTTAATTGGGGAAAAAACTACCTAAATTCAAAATTACCATTTACCAAGGGTTGTAATCTATCCTAAATAATATTTTAAGTATATTATGATGTATCCAAATCATCAAAACTGAATTTTTATCAAAAACCTAAAAGTTATGCATTTTGACCCGTTAAAGTAAGTGTTTTATCACATAATTTTCTAATCTTACAATTTTGTAGCAAATGAAACTTACTAACCCACTTCTTGGGTGTTAATAAACATATGTTAAGGTTTTCATAAGTCTAAATATGACCGTCGCAAAATATTACAACCTTTGGGCCATTTATGTAATTATTGAAGCTTAAGGGGTAAAAGTGTAATTTTATTAAAGATATGAAATTTTCAGAATTGTTATGATGTTTTAGTAATTATATAATAAACCCTAAATTCTGGAAAATTATATTTTTAAGACTTTGGTGAATTGACATAATTAACCCCTAAGTTTGAGAAATTACAATTTTAACCCTAAACTTTACATAACTATCAAACGTGGCATTTATGATCATAAAAGGGACTTTTAGTAACTATAACTATTAAATAAAATATTCTTAACATAAATAATAAATAAATCTCCAATTAATCTTTGGTAATCGTATCGGTCGTTACAATTGTCGATTCTTCGAATTCTTTAGGTTTTCAGCAGGGTTAGTTTTTCCTCGCGTTCGTTGCTTTCTCTCGCTACTTGACTTGCTTATCAGGTGAGTAATCATAGCCCCGTTTTCGTTTTCATTATTTGGGGTGCAACATTGTATTTTATTCCAAAATCTTTAATCATTATTCTATCTACATTACTATGCGATTCCATGTTGTGCATGTGTATTCTTGATATGTAATACGTGTTGAATCTATATGTTGTAATCGTTTGTCGCTTGTCGCTAGTCATTAATCGCTTGTGTACCATTAACGATTGTTTGGAAGCCTATGGGTCAATAATAGCTATTGGTCGACAACCCACCCACTATATTGAAAATGTATTCTTATTTTCAATGGGTGATTGATTTCCTAAATGTCTAGGTTTGGTTACACAACACCTTTATAACATGTTACATATAATCTATGAATTTCACTTGTCACATGAATCGCTATTTTTTTTACTTATGCTATTTAAAACCTATGTTACTCACCAACTCTCGTAGTTGACTTTCTATATTATACATGTTGCAGGAAATGCTTGAAGTTGATGATGTCACTTAGGATTGCATATGGACCTAGTTGACCTAATAAGACTAGTTACTAATATTTATTATTATGTTTTGGATTATTTGGTTGTTGGATTTTCCCATGTTTTGTAAGACTATATTTTTTATATTTAATCGAGTGGCATGTTTATTATATATTGGTAACTTTAATTAGTTGTCACGAGCATCTGAACAATCCTCATGCCCCAACGTATTCCGCCGTTGGTTGGGGTGTGACACCTCCCACATTCTGGATCTCTTGGCCGCCGCTGAGAATCGAGCGGTTGATTCTAAATATTTGGCCAAGGCAAATGTTGCCCAGGCCAACAAAGAAACCACCAAAGCCAAACTCCTTCATGACAAAGCCGTGAAGCTCATTGCTAAAAATGAGAAGAAAACGGCTCAGGCGAGGATGGACCACCAGGCTGCCATGCATGAGGTAGTTGAAACGACCAAGGTTTCGGCTCTGGTATCCCTACTGCAGGCTAGGCTCAAGATGGTGAAGGAAACTAGGGATCTGAACCTTGTGAACCCTGGATGGAACCACCGCCTATGGTTGAAAAAGTTAAAGGAGCTAGGCGGTACCGTTCCTGAGGGCTTTGTTTTAGAAGAGACCCAGGAAGCAGGGGGTTCAGCTTTGGTCGTATTTGGTAGCAGTGAGGCAAGGGAGGAGCCGGTGAAGAAGAAGCCGAGGAAAAGGATGCAGGGGCTGCCGATGCAGCAGCCACAGGTCTTTTATCTTTTTCCTGTTTAGTGAAGCTTTTTTTAAAACAATTTATTTTGTAATGGTTTGCCGGAGGTTTGAGTCCCGGTGTCACAATGCTCCACCCACAGGTTAAGTACCTGTGGTTCTGACTTTAAACCACCCTGAGGTGGTTGGACACTTTGCTCTAACTAAGGGGTGGTTGCTATATATATATATATATATATATATATATATATATATATATATATATATATATATATTATATATATATATAGGGTAAGGGGGTGAGGTTCATTGTAGACACCCCCATAAGTGTAGACAGGTAGACACCCTATTTCACATGTGAAATTACTTTATTTGACATGTGTTTTCACATGTGAAATTTTCTGAACAATGAGAAAAAGGAAAAAAAAAGAAAAAAGAAATTAATCATAACCGTTAGATCAATAGATTTAATGGTGAAAAAAGGTGTCTACCTGTCTACACTTATGGAGGTGTCTACAATGAACTTTTTACTAGGGTAAGGATCATGTAAAAAACCACATCTATATATATATATATATATATATATATATATATATATATATATATATATAGGGTAAGGATCATGTAAAAACCACATCTTTTTGCGAAAACCTAAAAACTAATACTAAAACCTTCATAACTTTTTCATACGATCATATTTTTTTTTAAATTTGCACCATAAACCTTAGAATTGTGAGTTCTTTAATTCTGGAAAAATTAAAAAAAAATACTTTAACGTCTCGTCGTTTTTTTTTTGTGCACATGTGCACTAATAATAAAACTCATACATAGTTAATGTTTTTTTTTGAAAAATCGCATCAAATACGTTATAAATTTTCTAGTTTTTCGTGGTTTTTTATTAGTGCACATGTGCACTAATAATAAAGCACTTTATACGTGTCGTATACATTAATATTTTAAAAGAGAAATTGCACCATAAATCTTATAATTGTGTTATCTTTAACTCTGAAAATATATTTAATGTTTTAAAATTCTTTAAATTTTATGCTACACATGTGCACTATAACTAATAATTATAGTGCATATGTAGAATTATCATTAGTTCTATGAATATTTTAGTTTTTTTAAATGTTTTTAACCTAAACAATATGTTTTCGGATGACAATTCTCATTTGTGTAGTACTAATGAAAATGGTGCACATGTGCACTAATAATACACATGTGCACTAATTTCTTTTTTTTCGAAATATCAATTTCTTTTCCAGAATCAAAGACAATAGAATTTTAAGATTTTTGGTGCAAGTTTCATAGAAAAATATTAACGTATGTAAAAGTTATGAAGGTTTTAGTGTTAGTTTTTTGGTTTTCGCAAAAAAAAAAAGAGTTTTCGCATGATCCTTACCCTATATATATATATATAACTGCTTTTGAACTATATGCTTGTGTGATGTCTTTATCTTTTCTAGTACAAACAAACACGTAAACATAAAAATGCTAATAAAATAATCCATACCTTGTACATCCTGGGGTGTATCCTGAATGCAAGATTCCTTCTCATGCAAGTATCTCATCCTTAGTGCGATTATGCTTTGGAACATTTAGTAACAACTTATTCGATATCGAAACCCTAGGATTTGGCATTGCCATGCCATCCTAGGCCGTAATCATATGGATATACCCTGCATAAGTCAGAAATAAGTTTCAACAACTAGGATTAAAACCAAAAATCCTGGGGTCAAGCCCAAAAATCCTGAGGTCAAGCCCGGTGCCGATCCGGCGAATTGGGGTCATGCCCGGTGCCGTACTGGCGAATTTTAGGGTTCACCTTGAGCCGAACCGGCGGACTAGGGTATTGCCTCATGTGTCTTATGTTGGTGTGAAAACACCAAAAACCTTAATGAACCCCTATATGTCCATAGATTATGAGGTTGTCGCCCATGTTGTTAACACGGGTCGATCCCATAATCTTGGGTCCAATATGTGGGTTATCTAGCGCTACAGGCGGGGGTCATGCGCTACAGGCGGTTACCCAAACGTAGGAGAGGTGATATCCTCTCAAACCTTAGAAGGTATACTAGATACCTTGAACGGAGGAGAGATAGTCAGTCTCTAACTTAGGAGAAATGCTTCCCTGACTTCATGAATCCAGGGTCTATTATCTGTTTTCATACAAATGCCTCAACCAAAAGAATCAGTAGTTTTATAAAATGATAAAAATGAGTTAAGAAAACAAAAATAAAATAGGAATACTTGATAATAAAGAATACGAGAGAAATACCTTGATCAATTTTTTTAATTAGTGGACATACCTGAGATGTAGCATCTTGAGATACTAAACTTACATAAGATAAGCTTTCAAATGAATCGCATTCCATGGTCTTGGTAATAACTCTCCTTCCATGTTGGCAAGCTAATATGCCCCCTTACCTGCCTTTGAATAAATTAAATAGGGACCTTCCCATTTAGGGGCTAACTTACCATCCCCTGGATTCGTCGTGTTCTGGAATGCTTTCCTTAGAACCAAGTCTCCTGCTCTGAATCTTCGGATCCTCACATATTTGTTGTAGGTTTTAGAGATTCTTTGTTGATATGTGGCCATTCTCCAAGCAGCTTGTTCTAGTAACTCATCCACGGTGTCAAGGTCGTCAGCCACGGATTCGCTATTTGCATCCTGGGTCTGGTTGATAACCCTGAATGTTGGGACCACCATTTCTGTTGGAATAACTGCTTCTATGCTAAAGACCAAGGAAAATGGGGTCTGGCTGGCCTTTTCTTCAAATTTTCTTCAAATTTTTCAGCCAACAATGCTAATGGTAGTTCTTCTTCCCATTTTCCCTTCTTCTTCTTGAGCCTTTTCTTCAAATTTTTTATAATGATCTTATTGCTAGATTCTGCCTGGCCATTAGCCTGAGGATGCACTGGTGTAGAAGTTATCATTTTTGTCTCCCAACTCTCACAGAATCCAGTAGTCCTCTTTCCAATGAACTGAGATCCATTGTCACACACTATTTCGGAGGGTATACCAAATCTTGTTATGATGTTCCTCTTGATAAATGAAATGACTTATTTCTCTCTGACTTGGACATATGCTTCAGCCTCTATCCACTTTGAGAAGTAATCAGTCATCGCTAACATTAATACTTTACTTCATGGCACCCAGGGTAGTATTCCCACGATGTCCATTCGCCACTTCCTAAAGGGCCAGGATGCAGGGATAGGATGCAAGGGTTCAGCAGGTTGATGAGGGATAATTGTGTGTCTCTGGCAAGCAACACATTTGAGGGCAAAGTCCTGGGAATCCTTTCTCAAGGATGGCCAAAAGTAGCCTGTTCTCAGGATTTTAGACATTAGGGACCTGCCCCTGTATGATTTCCACAGTCACCTTAGTGAATGTCTTTGAGTACTTCCTGAGCTTCTTCATCTTCCAAGCATCTCAAATATATTCTTGCAACAAATTTTTTATATAACTTTCATTTTATAAGAACGTACCTGGCCATTCTGATTCTAAATGCTCTAGTATCCTTTTCCTCTTTTAGGATGGAACCATTTTGTAGATAGTCTACAATAGGTGTGATCCAAGATGACAGGTTATCCTGGGAACCAGGTTGTTGCACATCCTGGGTATCGGATGCCAAGACCCTGGCCCCCAGGGTCCGTATCTTGTGAATCTTCCTATTGGTTGATTGCTGAACTTAATATGTGGATTATAGGGATGTGTGTATCTTCCATTGCCTTAAATGCTGACCCGAGATTTGCTAGTGCATCTGCCTTAGCATTCTCCTCCCTGGGTACTTGGTGTATGTTGAAAGTTTGAAAATCCTGGGATATAGCCCTTACAACTTCTAGGTACTTGGCCATTTTCTTCCCTTTCACTGCATAAGACCCAATATAATGATTAGCTAAAAGTAGGGAGTCAAAATATACCTAGATGTACTGGATCCCGAGATGCAAGGCCAATTGCAAACCAGCAATCAGGGCTTCATACTCTGCTTCATTGTTGGTTGCTTGGAAATCACACCTAACAGCCTGGGGTATCATGTCCCCCTGTGGCGATTTTAGTATGATTCCAAGGCATGTCCCCCTGACGTTGGATGCCCCATCCGTAAATAGGGTCCAACATCCTGAGAATTCTTCTTCCTACAAGGTCTGGAATTCTTGATCTGCTTCACTCTGTATGTCACTACTGAAATCAACCACAAAGTCTGCTAAAGCTTGTGATTTTATGGTTGTTCTTGCTTCATAAACCAGGTTGTAAGCACTCAGCTTCAGAGACCATCTTGCCATCCTCCCTAATATCTCAGGTTTTCTCAAAATGGACTTTATAGGGTAGTTAGTTTTCACATGTATAGTATGAGTCTCAAAATAATGTCTAAGTTTAGTAGAAGCCATACTTAGGGCTAGTATAAGTTTTTCCAATTGTGAATACCTGGATTCAGCGTCAAGAAGACTCTTACTTACGTAATATACTGGGTGTTGTTGACCTTTTGCATCCTTGGTTAGGACTGCACTTACCGTGTTTCTTGAAACTGCAAGGTACAATGATAAAGGCTCCTCTAGATTCGGTTTCATCAGGAGGGGTGCAGAAGATAGATATGCCTTCAGATCTTGGAATGTTTGCTCATGCTGGGACATCCATTCAAATTTCTTTTTCTTCCTCAGGATGTCATATAAATCTCGACATCTCTTCGAGGATTTGCAAATAAACCTGGTCAAGGCTGCAACCCGGCCGGTTAGCCTTTGTGCATCCTTGGTTGATTCGGGTGACTTGAGGTTCATGGTTGCACGAATTTGTTCTGGACTGGCTTCGATTCCCCTTTTGGTCACCATGTAATCCAGGAATTTGCCAGCACCCACTCCAAAATGACATTTCTCTGGATTCAGCTTCATATTGTACCTGTCCAAAATGTCAAAAGATTCTTTAACATCTTGGACATGAGTGCTGACATTCAGGGACTTTACCACCATATCGTCTATATATACCTCCATAGTTTCTCCCAGCTTTTCTTTGAACATCATATTCACCAATCTTTGATAGGTTGCCCCTGCATTTTTCAATCCAAAGGACATAACAATATAGCAATAAATACCTGTGGGTGTAATGAATCCTGTATCCTCCTGATCGCTCGGCTCCATCTGAATCTGTTGAAATCTTGAGGTAGCATCCATGAATGTTAACATTTCATGACCTGCTGTTGTATCTACCATGGATTCAATATGTGGCAAGGGAAAAGGGTCTTTAGGACATGCACGGTTCGGGTCTGTATAATCTACACAGACCCTCCATTTGCCATTTTTCTTTTCCACTACTACCACGTTGGCCAACCATATTGGGCACTTAACTTCCCTGATCATCTTGTTCTTCAATAGACCGTCCACCTCCTCTTGGATTATCACATACTTCTCAAGAGCATACTTTCTTCTCTTTTGATGCATGGGCCTGTAAGAGGGATCAATACCAAGTTTATGGGTTATAACGTCTTTGGATATACCTGTCATGTCTTCAGTATTCCATGCAAATGTTAACATTCTGGATCTGAGGAATTCTACCAACTCTTTTTCATTGAGGCCAGGGATGTTAGTGCCGATAGACACTTTTTCCTCAGGGTGCGAGGGATCTAGGACCACTTGTTTGACATCCTGCTCCCTTGCCTCTAGGAGGTCCCTGGCTTTCTTCTTTAATTGCTATCCTTGACGAGATTTTGCTAAAATCTTCATAGATGAAGTGTAGCAGTCTTTCGCCTCTTGTTGATCGCTGTGGATGGTGACCACTCCCCAGGGTGTTGGCAGTTTGACACACTGATTATAGGTTGAGGGGATAGCCTTCATGTCATGAATTCGGGGTCTACCCAGGATGATGTTATATCCGGACGGGGCATCCGTGACACAAAAGCGTTGCATCGAATTTACCCCCTCAACATAAACCGGAAGTTTCACCTCTCCCAGGGTGTTCTTAGTTTCGCCACTGAAACCTACAAGGACCGTGGATTTGACAATGAATTAATCCTGGGTATCCCCATCTTTGTCAATGTTTCTAGCTAGATGATGTTGACAGAACTTCCCCTGTCAATCAAGATCCTTTTCATGAAGTGATTGGCTATGTAGAGCGTAATCACGGGCCCATCATGATGAGGGTCCATGACGTTGCACCTGTCATCTTCACCGAAGGTAACGTCTTTCAGATCTGCTTGTACTGAGGCTTTGACTGACTTACTGGGTACGTCTGACTTGGTCTCCCTTGCGTGCCTTTTAGCTGCAGAATAAGAAGTACTACATATATCAGACCCACCAGAAATAAAATAAATAACTTTTGCATCCGGGGAAGGGGATGCTGCCCGCTCAGGATGTCCGTGTGATCTGTCTGCATCCTGGGTTTTGTCAGCACCCCTGGATTTTGCAGGCTGTTCAGCGCCCTTGGATTTGTCTTTCTTCTCCCATGAGCTCTTTCAATAAGCCATTGCTCAATAGGTAACTGATCTCTTTACGTATGGCTATGCAATCCTCGGTCACATGGTCAAAGTCTTTATGGTACGCACACCATTTGGACTTATCCTTCCAGGATGCTTGTTTATCTGTCTTCCCGGGCCACCTCGCTTTGTCCCCTAGGTCCTGCATAGCATTAATCACACCTGCAACATCAGTAGCAAAACAAAATTCATTATAAGTAGGATACTCTTCATCATCCTCGTCTTCACCCTGATTGACCGTGTTAACCCTTGGATTATCGGGTTTGGAATAGGGTTTAGGCCTCTGGGACCTAGGATGCGCTGGTTCTGATTTCCTGTTAGAGGAACCGTATCCTGGGGAAACGTCCACTTTTTCCTGTATTTTCCTGTCCTCTTCAAGCCTGATGAATCGTAGGGCCCTATGCCTTACTTCATCAAGTCTGTGACAGGGGTTCATTACAAGATCTTCATAGAAAGGGAGAATCCTTCTTGAGACCCATCTTGAATGCCTGGACAGCGGTAGCCATGTCCATGCTGGGGATATCCAGGGTTTCTTTGCCAAACCTGTTTACATAATCCCTGAGAGATTCGTTAGCATTCTGGGTAACCCTGTAAAGATCACTCGTCAATTTTTCAAAACTACGACTACAAGAGAAGTGGTTATTGAATAAGTTAATTGAATGAGAAAAAGATGTGATAGAAAAGGGTGGAATACTCAGCAACCATTTCAAGGCTGAGCCTGTGAGTGTTGACCCGAAACCTTTACATAGGCATGCCTCCTTGATATCAAGGGGCATGTAGATCACCTCCATTCTCTCCATATATTGAGCCACGTGTTCCTCCGGATCGGTTGTGCCATCGTACAGTTTCATACTGGGAGTCTGGAATCTCTTGGCTATTTCCACGTTAGATATTAGGGAAGCAAATCTTGAAAGTCGATGACTTGATGGTGCTACTTCAGAGATAGGTTGGACCACTCCAGGAACATTCAAGATCATCTCTTTCATTTTTTTTAATTCCCTTGCCACTGCTGGGCTTAGACACGCGTCCTGCACAAATTTATTAGTATGAGCATTAAGATTAGGAGTCCCAAGGATGTTACCAGCATCCTGGGTAGTGGTGCCCCCAGGATTCGCAGCAGATTCCCTGAATGTAGACATCATGGGTCTGTTAGCCAAGGTAGTGTAAGCAGTAGCAAATGCAGGCCTTGGATATACGATTTGAATATCATCTGCTAGACTAGTTCCATTCCCAGGACTGTTGTATTGTAGCCTTGGCCTGGACATGAGACACGGGTGTATGATCCACCCTGTTCATTTCTGACCTCAACCTGGCTACCTCTCCAAACATATCCTGATTCACTTACTGTTGTTGCTCCATGTACTGCTGTACCTTTGTGAACATGGTAAGGAGCTCATCATTGGAGACCAATACTGGGATCACTCCACCACGTCCTGATCCTGTGACACCCTGATTGGTAGCCCTGCTAGTGTTGCGGTTTACGGTAGTGGTTGTTGATGTGGTGACCCGTGGTGGTGGAGGAGGAAGGATAGTGCTGGTTGTGGTAGAAATGCTCGCAGGGGTAGTCGCATTCGAGGTACTTGGTTGTGTTGCCATTTTTTGATAGATTTTTGTAAAAATCAAGTTAAAAATAATTCTAACAAGAGTTTGGAAAAATATTGACACCAATTGTCCCACGGATGGCGCCAAATTGTTTTGGCTAAAAATTATAAAGATAAATTCAGTAACCAAATTCGTTTGTGAGGTAAGGTGCCCTGGATGTTCAGATTATAAAATCAAATTTTACTTGTCAAAATTCAGGGTTTGAATAGGCTAAATGGAAACACAAATAGTATCTTCCCTGGTTGCAACTAAGAACACCGAGATTTGTAAGGGGGAAAAGCCCTTAAGCCTTGGATGTCTCCAAAGGCCGCCGGCATAAAAAACCCCTTGGAAACAATAACACACGTTGCCCGTTTATTTCCATGTAAAACAATTCGAGTACAAGTGTTTGCGGCTTGCTTGCTAAGTGGTAGTGTGAGTACAAGTGTTCGAGAGTGTGAAAAATAAAAACTATGCCGCGTTTAAATACATAAATATGCCTAACTAAACTTCCGAGATTCCAGGGATCTCCCTCCAACGACTTATGGTCGTTATTTGACCGAGTTTGGTGGCGGGTCTCCTTTTCCACACGTGCTCCTGACTTTGACTGAGTCTACATGACCGTTATCCAGCCTCTCGTTCACCCTGGCTTGATCACATAGAGTCAAAGAAAAAGGTTAGTCATGTCTCCCTACAATGCAGGGTATCCGTGCATGCAGGGGTAAGATAGATAAGATAGATAAATTCAGAGTATATTACATCCTGGGATAGTAAACATATAGGTGGTATCATGAGCATAAACAAAAATCCAAGGTACCGACAAGTCAAATGTACAGTCCCTGGATGTCAGACATTCAGGGGTCTTAACCTGTCAAAGATCATTAGTAAAATTTAGTGTGAAATCCAGGGTATAACACTCGTTATAGTCGATACACATGCGAAATGATCCATCTTTCTTTTTGAAGAAAAGAATAGGAGTTCCCCAGGGGGAGCAACTGGGTCGAATGAATCCTTTATCCAATAATTCTTGCAACTGATCGGATAATTCCTGCATTTCAGAAGGGGCGAGACGATAGGGAGATAGGGCTACAGGTGCAGCACCGGGAACAAGATCGATTTGAAACTCTACTTGCCTGGCTGGCAGCAGTCCTGGCAAGTCTTCAGGGAATACTTCAGGAAATTCACGGGCGATAGGAATGTCTTTCAGTGTTTTCTCTTTTGATTTATTCTAACAACATGTGCTAGGGTAGCATGATAACCTTTACGAAGATATCGGCGTGTCTTCATACAAGATATGATATCTAGCTTGGTTCCACTCTTTTCACCTTGAATGACTAGAGTTTCACCATTTTCCAATGGGATATTGACTTGCTTAAGATGACAAATGATTTCCACACGATTCTTTGATAACCAATCCATGCCAATTACAATGTCAAAACTTCCCAATTCGACGGGCAACAAGTCAATATTAAATGAATGATCAGAAAGACGTAGCGACCTATCTTGGAAAAACTTTTCAGTTTCGATTAGACTACCATCTGCTAGTTCTACAGTGTACTTAATGTCTAAAGCACATGGGTCGATTTTAAGTAATGGGAAAAATTCGGTTGACACAAAGCTTTCCTCGGCTCTAGTATCAAACAAAACAGAGGCATAATAATCGTTAAGGATGAACGTACCGGTGACAGTATTTGGGTCCTGTCGGGCTTCTTCAGCATTCATCACAAAGGCTCTTCCACGGACAGTTCCAACTGCTTGATTTTTCTTTGGACATCGATTCTTCATGTGTCCAAAATGACTGCGTTTGCGTTTACGATCAAACTTCTTCCCAGACGGAGAATACGGAGAACAGACATCAACAACAGGTTTGGAATGATTAGAAGCCTTCCTGGCAAAGGAAGTACCTTGGCGTGTAGCCTGGTAGGTCAGGCTATGTGCCAAACGTACGACGGCTTGCAGAGTGGTTGGGTTGGAAGACATCACATTTCCTTGAATGTTGGGTGCTAAACCCCAAATGTAACGTTCAATCTTCATATATGGTGGAGTCACCATTGTGGAGCAAAGATGAGCAAGTTCATGGAATCTCTTGGTGTATCCAGCAATATCAGACCCATTCATGGTGAGTCCCCAGAATTCAACTTCCAAACGTTGAAGTTCTTCTCGCGAGCAGTATTCATCTCTCAGTAGTTGTTTCAATTCTTCCCAAGGCATAGAATGTGCTTGGTCAGTTCCGACAGTTTCGGCATGCGAATTCCACCATGAGAGAGCACCATCAATGAATGTGCAAGTAGCAAATTTGACCTTAGAGTGGTCGGGACAGTTACTGATACGGAAGACAGATTCAGTCTTTTCGAACCAACGAATAAGACCAACAGCACCTTCGGTACCCTTGAAATTGATAGGTTTACAATTCATGAAGTCCTTATAGGTACATTCACGGGCACCTGAAACGTTATACATAACCTTGAAAACAATTCGGGGGAATTTATATTCTCGGGTTTCCAACATTTATCGAAGGTCTTACCACCAGGAGCACCTTCAGGGTGGCCTCCAGCGGCGCGATTAGCTTCATTAGCAGCGATGGCGTTAGCAATACGTTGGGCGATTAAGGCCTCAACTTGATCAGCATTCAATGGTGCAGGTGGAGGTGAATCAGCTCGATTGATTCGCGGGCGTCCTCGGCGTCCAGACATGAGTTTCTTAATTCACGAACCTAAACAAGAAATATAATTAGACAATATTTGACAATATACAGTCTACATATCTATAATGAACAACCATACATGCAAAACAACTATAACAACCATATCATCCATAAGAATCCACAATGAAAGTAATACAACCATAGTTAATTAATATTCGGAAACATACATCATGACAAATACTAAAATTCTAGTACGAACATACCGTAATTGTCTCAAAAGTCGGAGGCGCAGCTCCATTTGTCAAAATACATCGTAGTTTTCATACATTAATTAAACATGATGCGAATGCATCACTAGGTAATACCACTAGTATGGGCCTCTGGGAAATGGTGGCAGTGGTGGCATGAAGAAAAAACTAGCAACCTGACTGAGTGAAGCCATGAACGTATGAAATATCATCATCGTATCATCCATAGCCTGCATGCGCATCCCAAACATCTCCATAGTTAGCATCATGGTAGTGGTCGAGTTAGAAACATTTGTAAGGTTCGCGTGTAAGGAATCCATAGCAAAACCAGTAGCAATAGCATGATCCTCGATGGAAGTCAGGCGTGTCTCTAGAGTCTAGAGTCTAAATAGTGTGATAAGACAGCAATGAACGAAGCTCAGCAATGACACGATGAATGGCATCATCATGCCCAGACAAACGAGACTGGAGGGAAAGGAGGTCAGGCAAAAGGACAGGAACACCATCATATATGGGAGCAGTACGAGCAGCAGTTGAGGCAGATGACTCTCCTACCTAATGGACAGAAGGAACAACAGGTGGCTCAGAAACGCACTGCCTTTTTGGGGCAGTCTCCTCAACAGGGGGCAGAAGTTATCGGACGGGTGCGAATATAGATTTCCTAGATGTATGTTTTAACCTATGACCACCTGGAGCAAGACAATAAAGGCGATGAGACGGTGCTAGGGTAGAATACGAAGGGTCAAGAACACGTGCAGGAGGGTGAAACACAGGAGGGTCAGGGATAGAGACAATGGAGTCAGGAACCGACATCACTGCGACAGGAGGGTAGAAGGTAGCAGGGATAGTCTCCTCAGGGTCGTCCTCGTAGAACTCATCGTCTGAAGTAAGGGAATCCCAAATTCCACTAGGTGAAGTAGGGTGTATCGAAGGCTCTGGCACAGAGGTTGTCTCAGGGACAGGAGAAGACTAAAAGTAAGCACATTAGTTTGCAAGTTGGCACACATACAAGGCAATGCATGAAAGCACACACACAAATGAATGATGCAGAGCTTAGGTTATAGACTAGGTGCAGACCGATGCATCCTAATTCACTATAATCATGGCTCTGATACCACGTCTGTAACACCCAGAGAATGGCCGAACGTGGGCATGTAACTGATTTGGCATCATGGTCATGGTTACGAATGATTGACGACTAAATGAACATTTAACTAACCATTTGTCTTTTGAAAATATAAGTCTCAAACATTTATTTAAATGTTTAAAACCATGGCAGCGGAAAAGTAGTAGTGGTTACATGATAAAGTTTTCAATAGACAATGTCACGAGATTTATAAACATAACTACCCTAAGGCGTGATGTGTCTAAATCTCAAAAATGAAATGCAAGAACACAGCAGGCAGACCATGATATGAAAAGCAGGATCGGAACAGAAAAACACGGAGTTACAGTCTTTAATCACCTGAGAATTCAAGAATTTAAAAAAGTCAACAGAATTGTTGGTGAGTTCACAGGTTTAATGACACTTGAACTGTTTGAAATTATGTTGGAACATGTTTGGCATGTCATGATATTAGTTTATTTGACACCGTTGTTGTAAAGATCAAGCATGAACCTTGAATTCAAAACTAATTGTTTACCCACTCCTGGTGTTTTTCCCCAAGAACACCAAATGACCAGAATAACTAATGTACCCCTTGAATATAACCGTGGAATCATGACTAGAGCGACCAAGTCAGGATAGGGTCGTCAACCCAAATAGATCTATTCAAAAGATATCGTTTCGAATGAACTAATTGAATTCAATTAATAGTGGAAATTTAAGCATATAACATGAATCAATATGATACACGGATTTGGGGAAATGAAAAGAACATGCAATCAGTACGTCTTACAGTTATCATAATATCAGACAAAATGAAATTGAAATGCATTTATTGAATTCTCCCCCAAGTTAGAAAACAGAAATGTAAAAGGGGCCGTGAAGACTCACTTGTTTGAAGATGGACTGACAGATATGAATGAAATCCTATGATATTATTTATTGGCTATTTGGGTTAGTGAATACGTCACCCACTGTTCAAGGTTAAGTCTCGATTGTTATTACCCGATGACAGTGATGGAAATCCTAGGATATTATTTATTGGCTAATAAATAATATTGAATTTGATGAAATTTATTATTTATTTGAATAAATGAATATTAATTAAATTTTCGCGTTTGAAAATATATATTGAATAATATACATTAATTTTCATGAAACATTAGGAAAGTTATAAATATTTAAATCATTAAATATTTGTAAGGTTTTAAACCCTTTAGATTATTAAATAAAGTTTTTCACTTCTTAAGGTTCGAACGAGCGTGTTATACCGCGCATCTATGCACGGTATATGTCGCGTTTTACGAAATGAATTTCGACATTTGTAAATAAGTCTATTTGTATGAAGAAATGTTTCAAAAAATATAAGAAGTTATATTTTGGTAAAATTAAGTGTCGGTTCGTCCGGTAGTTAGCCGGTTTCACCGTTTTGACTCGTTTTATGACATTTTAAGTTTCCTTAACACTTAACACTTAGGATTTTCTAGTAGACTTGTTTTAATGTGGATTAGGGTCTTTAGTTTCCAATTGAATCGGTGGGAGTTTTACTTGTAAAAATTGACGTTTTCGTGTTACCGAAAGTTACCGTTTTGGTCCGGTTTACTTCTAAAATATGTTTTTCCACTTTTGAACCTTAGGAAACATTTTTTATGTCAAATGAGCGTGTTTTATGTTCTGGAGCAGATCCAATTCTTATTCAAAATTAAGAAATATTTTTTTGTCGAAACGTCGTATTACGGTATCCGATTGTTCCGTTTTCAAGTGTTTAACTTCCCGAATCACTTCGTAAGCTTGAAAATTAATTTTGGCAGCCCTAAATCATACTTTACAAGTTCTAAGTGGTCATTTGTTGGTCACAAGTATTTTCACTTAATTTTCATGAAAAAAATTGATATTTATATCATAAAAACTCCATTTTTACATTTCTTTAAAATTTCATGGATAAATCTTTAACAACACTTTTAGTGACTCAAAATCATCTTATAACATGTTTGTTTCCAGACTTAAAGTCAAAATCATGAGGTGTTACTAAGATTGTAAAATTTATATCTTTTTGGATGACTAATGTCTATGACATACAAACTAAAGTGTCGTGTTTGTCAATTTTAACATAATATATATTTCTTCTAAAGCTTGATTTCCAAACATTATATTTATGTGTTTTTCACCAAATCAAACATACGAATTCATTTAAAACTTATAATATGTTATTATTTATAAACTTTGTCACCAAATATGAAGCTTTTTAGCATAAACATACATTTTATGTTTATATTTTCCATGTAATTTGTTCAAACACTATTCTAGTTCCATCAAAGGCACATAATGCTACTAACATACAAGATTGCTAGTAAATCATCCAACAATATAATCAAGACTTAGATCATGAACATGATATTGTGACATTTTATGATAAGGAATATATAAATAATCAAGAAAGTAAGGGTTTCCTCACTTAGTCTTAAAACCGGATCGGTAAATAACTTGATGGGTTGTTGAAATTAGCTTCCAATTTAGCTCCTAACCCACCCTTGATCTTTAATTAGGACGATGATGATGAAAGCATGAAAGAATGATCATGGATTTGACAAGAAAACAAGAGATTAGATTATGTGTTTAGAAGGATTTGAAAGAAGAATGAAGGAATGATGATGAACTAGGAATGTTTGATGAATTACCTTGAGTAGATGGATGGTTAGAGGCTTGAATCAAGTGGTGTTTGATGGAGAAAAGTGAGGTGGTAGTGGTTTCGGTGTAGCCGAGAGCAAGAGAGCGTGAGGGAGACTAGAGAGAAAGTGTGTGTTTCTCTTGAATGGTTAAGTGTGAAATAAAGGTGTTAAGTGGTTATATGAAGTGGTTAAGTGGGCTTGGGTTCACGGTTCATATGAACCAAAAGGGGAGATGGTTCGGTGGTGGTTTGAACCAAGAGAGATGGGTGAAAGTGGCTTGAACCAAGGTTTCTCTTGTGCTTGAAAGTGAGCTATATGTGGGTGTTTTGTGGGTGATGGAACCGACAAAAAGAGGGGGAAAAAGGAGAGGGAAAAATTGGTCCATTGTGTAATACCCAAATGTTTTAGCCACCTCTTGTACTAACTAGACAAGGTTGTCTAGTGATTAGGCACTTTGTTGGGGAATCTAGGAACAATTAGATGATAGATTAGGATCACAAAGGATTTAAACATGTGATTGAAACTTAATCTAGTTAGTGTTTGGTTGGGGACTTGGTCGGAGTTTGGTTATAACCGAAAGAGAAGAGGAAGGGAGAAAACCGGGAAAAGAAAAGAGAAAAAGAGAGGGTGATGGGACTCGAACTCGGGAAAAAGAAGAGAAAGAGAGAAGGGATTGGGCTCGGGCCCAATCGGAAAAGAAAAGGAGGAAAAACGGGTAGGGCTAGGCCTGTGGGCCGAGAGGAAAAAGAAAACGGGCCAAGAAAATAGGCTGGGAGGTTTGGGCCACAAGGAAAAGAAAGAAAAGGAATGGGTCGGTTGGCCCATTGGGCTCACTGGGTCGATTTGGGTCTCGGGTCGGGTTGAGTCCGGGTTGATCCAACGACACTTCGTTTGAGTTAAAATGGTAAACGGGTGAAAAGTTAATTTTTGGCTCGATATCGAATGATTTATATATATAAATCAATAAAAATTAATAAGCGCCGCGTTTAATTTTTGAATGAACGGGAATCTCACATGTCTTGATTGTTTGTCGTTTGAATAAACGTTTCGTTTGAAATACGTTTTGAAATATCGTAATTTTATGAAAAATATAAAATGGGTCTATTTTAGATTTAAGTTACACAAATCATATTTATGAAACTCTTGTTATTGAAGTTCCATCTTGAATAGTCACGGAACTTTTATTGATTTCCACTACGGGTAAATGTTGTCAGACCTAAGTTGTCTATGTTCGCACGTAAGTTCACATAATTTGGGAAATTAAGTCTAATGCACATAGAATCACAATTAATTGCACGTAATTATAATATTAAAGATAACCTGAATTGTACGAGTTGTCACGGAGTATTCCATATAGTAATGGACCCACGTGAAAGTAACTGAAGCCACGCCTTCACTGCGCCGTGAAGGGAGAATGGGAATAGTCTCAACTTAATTGCATCTGGTGTAACTCCATTGAGTTTTAAAATGTCACAAACCTCAAGGAAGTTTGCAATATGAGTCATCGGATCGTCGTTTGGTAACCCATCGAACTAAACAGAGTTTAGGATCATGGAAATGGTCTGAGGCTGGATTTGGAAGTTGTTAGCTTCAACAATGGCGTCTCGTCAATGTTAAGACGTGCGTGATCGGCGAGTGTGTGTCTCTCGGGTAAGTTCACCATAAAAAATACTCGGTGAAAATGACAAAGGTGATGAAATAAACACTCGGGATCAGATGCAGGCGATCGATGTGAAAGGGGTTCCTCCGATGATGAATGCGCATAAACAGACGAAAAGACAAAATAAAAGACGAAACAGTACGTAACTAGAAGAAACTAACCTAAAAGTCTAACCTAAAACAGAGGAAACACAGAAATAGGCAAATATACTAGAAACACACAAATAAAACAAGTAACGAGAGCAAGTAAATGGCTAAACTATCAACTTTGATAGGTCTCGAAACTTATCGCGTCCCTAGAAACGGCGCCATAAACTTGATGCGTTAGTTTAGTTTTATTAAAATCATGTCAAGTTTTAGTTGGTAGTCACCAAGTGACCAACTACACACTAGGGCAGTGCACCCCTCCTATGCAGCAGAAAATCAGAAGAAGGAATGCATCACCTAGACTAGACTCCTCTAGACTCACTAAGACCCTCAAAATTACTAATTACCATGAACGTTATCGCCTAATGACGAAAACTAGACTATCTAGGGCTATAGACACACCCTGACAATCAAGCAATCCTAAATGACTCACGGATAGCAAACTGTGTGTAGTTGCCAGACGAATAACCTACTTCGGTAAAAGTAAACTAATCATACATGAAATGGGTAACTACACGAGAGGTCTCTCTATATAGCACCTAAATCATGCAATGATGATGATTCAAAAGGTTTATGACTTAAAACCAGAAAACACGAATAAGTAAGCTGGAAACCCACGACCGCGACGAATCTAACCAACTAAACAATGCTAACCTAGCTCCTAACAAGTGAAATGGTCTGGTCCAACTTAAGCCACAAGGATAATCACTAAATCTGCCCCTAATCATTCTTGAATCACTAGAAGGAGGTCTCCTAGCAAGAGCTGACCACCGACCGATAAAAGTCAAATTATTCAACAATGGATAAAGCAACAAACTTTGGAGACTAAATCATCAATAATAGGAACCAAATCACTAAGCATGCACACTAATAGAAACCAAATCATGACAATTAATCGTTGGTAGACCAAACATGACAATTAATCCACATGATTCATTAATATAGAAACGAAATCAGTAATAATGTACACTAAAACTACCCCAATTTAATGATAAACCAACGAGTAGGAGGTTTCTTATCAAGCATAATCTGTTTAACCAAAAAAGTCAACTGAATCAATAATTGAATAAATCAACCAAATTTTGAAGTTCTACTTACCATTGGTAATTAATTCACATGATTTTATCGATATCCAAAGCCAACTTAGTACACATAATTATCATAAATATTTAAAATCATCATCAAACAATTACACACTAGTTCATGGTAAAGGTCAAACAAAAAGTCAAAAAGAACCTAAATTTATCGTAGTCTAGGTGATACAATGATATCACCCAAGAATCATGATGAATAACAATAAGAATTTAATCTTGGAATCATCCATAGTCAAGAATTACAAAAACAAAAGCTTCAATGACAAGAGTAGATGAAAAACCGAAGAGTTCAAATCATTAAATTTTTGCTCAAGGTTCTTGATCCTCTATCCTTCTTGATCTCCAAGTATTTTTTTAGTCATGGAAAAAAAAAATCGAAGGTAAATGGGAGAATGGCGGCTCAGGTGTCTTGTCTCTCAAGCAATGATAATAAATTCCCCTCTAATCTAAACGTATTGAAAGTAAGAAAACCTAGTTATTTTCCTACAATGTTTTCCGGCGAGTGCTTTCCGGCCTGTTAGAACTCCTGAAATATCTCGTTCGCTCTTCAGTGGGTAGTGATCTCTCCGGTAGGTTTTGTTAGGGCTAGCCCATCCTTGCCGGGGATCGTATCCTCCATTGCGGGGCTTGAGTTTGGTATTTCGAGCAGCTTCTATCGGGTTATGATGGCGGAGCGGCATTATGAAGGAGAGTGGACTAAGGTGGCTAGGAGGAAGAATGGTGGATATAACGGCAGAGTTGCGGAGGAGGAGGGAGGGGTCAGGTGGTCATATTACGTGGCTAATATCCCTGATGGATGCTCTTGTGAGTATCTGGTAAAGGAATGTAGGAATTTCGGAAGGGTTGTTGATTGTTTCATCTCTAGGAGGAGGAATAAGGTGGGGGAGAGGTTTGGGTTTGTCAAGTTTGCCGGTGTCAAAGATCAATGGGAGCTTGAGAAGGTTCTTGGGAAAATCAAGATTGGGCAGGCTAAACTTAAGGTGAACCTTGAGAAGTTTAACCGGCAAGGGGAGAGGGTTGGCTTCAAGGGGAAGGTCAAGGCGTCGTTTCAGTCGAAGGTCCAGGCTCAGGCAAGGGGGTCTGAACCTGAAGAGAGAGGGGCAGTTGGTCTTAAGGCTTCCTTTGCGTCGGTCCTTACAGGTGGTGGGGGCAGTAAGATGGCAGGTGGCAAGGCTGTTAAGTCGATCAATTTGGGGAATGTTGTTACGGAGGCGTTCAAGGAATGGTCTGGGTGCTCTTTATTGGGGAGGGCCAGAAGTTTTGAGAAGTTATGCGTCCTGGATGAGTTCCCCGGGAATGAAGGGTTCAAAGAGTTTCAGGTGAGGTGGTTGGGTGGATTCTCAGTGCTGTTAACGTTTTTGAATAAAGGAAAGGCGTTGGACTTCATGGATAATACTGGGGTTTGGGAGGGCTGGTTCTCTAAATTGTCGGTTTGGAGAGGTCAGGCATCACCCCCGGAAAGATTGGCCTGGTTACGCATAGCAGGGGTGCCTCCTCAACTCTGGGAGTCCTCGATCTTCGATAGAATTGGGGGTCTGTTCGGAGTCGTGGTAAAGAATTCCGATGCCGACCTATCGGATGGTATTATGAATTGCAGTTCGGTGGCGGTCCTGGTGGAAGGAAGTGACATAATTGCCGATGGTGTTGACGTTATTTGGAAAGGTTGTAGATTCCGGTGCCGGGTATCTGAATTTAGAGAGGAGTGGGTGCCGGGGTTTATCGACGTGGTGACGGAGAAAGGGTGGGATCCTCCGACCCATTACCAAATTAGATCGGAGGTGAGGAGGGAGTGGTCGGAGGGTGCTGAAAGGTCGCCGGAGAAGTTTAGGGCCCCGTGCATGGGAAATGGCTGCATGGGTTCTCGAAAGGAGGGTGAAGGATTCGAGGGGGATTTGGTCGAAGACGGCGCTGAGTGGGGACAGAATCATGAGGAGAGTGATGGCGCGTGGGGCGAAGAGTCGGTGGGGCCAGGTATCCCTCCTCTGTCTTGCCCAAACGTTGGGCCCAATTCCCAAGTGTTGGGCCAGAAAAAGATTCAAGAAGACTTCATAAGTGGGCCTGCTAAAGATGTTCAGGATGGGTCAGTGTATGGGAGGCCCAAGTCGTTGGACTTGAATAAAGAAGGATCCAAGGGGTCATCGGCCTCTTCTGGGCATCAATCGGAGATTTCGGAGATGGCTCGTCAGATCGAGCAGATGGGGCGGCATCTAAAAGGGGTGAATCGGCAACTCTCATCCCAGGAATTATTCGACCTTCAGCTGGCGAATGATGTGATTGAGGATCTACGGGCTAGGGCCGATGAGGAAAGGAGAAGAATTGACAGAGATTGGGAAGCAAGAGAGACGATTAGGGTTGCGGGGATGGTCAACATTGGGCTAGAGGGTCATAATCAGGAGGTCCTCGATAGAATTGTGGAGGAGGAGTCGATGGGTGATCTCTGATGGATCTGTTGTCCGTCAATATCAGGGGGGTTGGGGAGGAGTCCAAAAGAAAATGGATTTCCCAACTTAGGGCCAGAAATGGAGTTCAATTCATTTGCATCCAGGAGACTCAATTCCTGGATGGGAGGCGTATTTTGTTCAATCAACTTTGGGGGAGGAAAGGGGCTGTTAACGAATGGATCGATGCTCGGGGCCGCTCCGGGGGAATTGCGTGTTCTTGGAACCCTTCGGTCTTTGTTGCCTCGGAGGTGGTCAAGGACGATCATTTTATGATTGTTTCCGGCATCGTCTTGGGGCTGGGTATTAAAATCAACGTGGTTAATGTTTACTCTCCGAAGGACTTGAAGGTTAAGAGGGGGATATGGGAAAAGTTGATTAACTACAGGTGGTCGAAGGAAGGTCTCTGGATAATTGCTGGTGACTTTAATGAGGTAAGGGTGGAAGACGATAGGCTAAGGTCTGAGTTTGTGCAATCAGGGGCCGATGCTTTTAACGCCTTTGTGGATAGAGCGGGTCTGACTGAATATCACATGGGGGGCTTACGCTTTACTTATTCACATGGCAACGGTAAGTCTTTTAGCAAAATAGATCGGATTTTCGTGTGTTCCCAGTTCCAGGACAGGTGGCCGTGTGCTTCGGTGACGGCTTTGCATCGGCTTCACTCGGATCACTCGCCTTTGCTTCTAAAGGTCTCCCAGAGGGATTTTGGGCCTTGCCCTTTCAGATTCAGGCCGGCGTGGTTAGGTTTGGACGAGGTTAGAGAGGTGGTGGTATCTGCGGTTCGTGGGGTTGATTCCATTGGGTGCCCGGATGTGGTGCTGATGTCTAAGCTCAAGGCCGTTAAGGAAGCTGTGAAAGTGTGGTCTAGGGGTTATAAGGAGGAAAAAGGTGCTTTGAAAGAGAAGCTTATAATTGAATGTAATATGTTTGATGCTTTAGGGGAGGAAAAGGAGTTGTCTGATGAAGACTTGGATTGTTGGGCTGCTCTCAAAGTGGGTCTGAAATCTGTCGAGGACGATGAAAGAGAGGAGCTCAAACTGAGATCTAGTTACAGATGGTGCAGGGAAGGTGACTCCAATTCATCTTTTTTCCATGGTACAATCAATCAGAAATTGGCCAAAGGGAGGATCAATGGGATTTCGGTCGATGGTAGATGGGTGGATGATCCTCTTGTCATTAAGCAGGAGGCTCTTAGCTTTTTTGCTGCCCGATTTAGGAAGAAGGGTGGTAAACTCCCAAAGATGGTCTGTGATGGGATCAAGCGGTTGTCTGATGAGGATAGTATGGGGCTTGTGGCTTGCTTTTCTAAGGATGAAATTAAGGAGGCGGTGTGGATGTGTGGGAGCAATAAAACTCCGGGTCCGGATGGGTTTGGGTTCGGGTTTTTTAAGAAGTATTGGGACATTTTTGAATCCGATTTTGTGAAGGTGTTGCAGTCTTTCTTTGTTAACGGCAAGATTGGGAGGGGGTGCAACTCGTCTTTCATCCATCTCATTCCTAAAGTTAGGGACCCCCAAACTTTTAACGACTTTAGGCCTATAAGTCTCGTGGGGTGCGTGTCTAAAGTCATCTCTAAGGTTTTAGCTAATCGGATTAAAAAGGTTATGGGGGTATTGTGTCGGAAAACCAAATGGCCTTCATTGCGGGGAGGAATATTTTGGATGGGCCTCTCATTGTCAATGAATTGATCTCTTGGTGTAAGCGGAGGAATAGGAAGCTTCTCTTGTTTAAAATCGACTTTGAGAAGGCTTATGATTCGGTGGAGTGGGATTTCCTTCTTGATATTTTGCACCAAATGAATTTCCCCGAGAAATGGATTGTTTGGGTTAAAGGGTGCCTCTCCTCCTCTAGGGCCTCGGTTCTTTTGAACGGTTCTCCGACCAAGGAGTTCCAATGTTCGAGAGGCTTGAGGCAAGGGGACCCTCTTTCCCCGTTTCTTTTCGTTATCGCGATGGAGGCTTTCTCTTGGATGCTTGAGAGGGCCTTGGAGTTGAAAGCTTTCGAGGGGCTCGCCCTTCCTAACGGGGGCCCGGTTCTCTCTTCTGTTTTTTTCGCCGATGATGCCCTTGTGTTGGGGGAATGGAAAGAGTCCAATATTTTAAATTTGAACCGTTTGCTGCGTGCCTTTTTTATGGCGTCTGGCCTCAAGGTTAATCTCAATAAGTGCTTGGTGTGTGGGGTTGGGTGTCAACCGGAGGAGGTGGTTAGGATGGCTAGGCTCCTGAGATGTAAGGCGGGTTGCCTGCCTTCGGTGCATCTGGGGCTGCCTATTGGGAGCAATCTGAATAGAATTGCTTCGTGGAAGGGGGTGATAGCGGCTGTGGTTGATCGGCTTTCGGAATGGAAGGCGGTGAATCTCTCGTTAGCCGGGAGATTGGTCCTTGTTAAGGCTGTTCTTGAGGCGATCCCCCTGTATTACTTCTCCCTTTTTGCTGCCCCTAAGAAGGTTATCCAGAATCTGGAAGCTATTCGGTTTAAGTTCCTATGGGGAGGGGTTGAAAAGAAGAGGAAGATTCACTGGGTCAAAAGGGAGGTGTGCTTCTTGCCTATCGATAAAGGGGGCCTTGGCATAACTCCTTTGGAAGATCTTAACGTGGGACTCCGTGTCAAATGGTTATGGAGATATAAAAAGGAGCCTGATAAGTTATGGAGGAAGGTTATATCGAGTATTCACGGGGTTAACGAGGGATGGGGGCTGGTGCCTATTGCTAAAGGTAGTTCGGGGGTGTGGAGAAACATTGCTAAAGTTGAGGAAGTTCTTAGGATTAAAGGGGTGAACCTTGATCAGTTTATTGTTTTGGAAGGAGAAGATTGGCGTTGGAAGGATGGGGCGACAGGGGTCTTCTCGGTCAAGGCGGTTAGAGAGTTGTTGCAGGTAAGTGGGAGTTGCGAAGTGGGGCTAAGCGGTAAATGGATTCCGGCGGTTCCTCCTAAAGTTAACTTGTTTTTTTGGCGTTTAATTCTGGATCGGTTGGCTACAAAGAAGGGGCTGATTCACAGGGGTATGAACCTTCCTTCTGGTTCCTGTTCGATGTGCATGGAAGGGGAGGACGATGTTCAGCACCTTTTCTTAAATTGCTATTGGGCCAATTTGGTTTGGTCCCTGGTGGGCCAGTGGTGTAATATTGCCCCATGGTGGTTCCTTGAGGCCCATGACTTGCTTTTGGACTAGATGGAGGGGCTTTCAAGTAAGCACAAGGAAGCTATCGAAGTGGTGGTGCGGGCTGCGTGTTGGACGTTATGGTGTACTCGGAACGAAGCTGTTTTTAATAATAGACGTCCCTCTCTTCAAAGGATGTTGGCCGAGATTAAATCTTCGAGCTTCCTATGGATTAATAGTAGAGTCAATAGATGGGAGGTGTCTTGGCAAGACTGGTGTCGTTTTAAATTGTAATGTAATGTTTGTTTGGGTTGGGGCCGGTGGGAGTGTCTTATTCCTCCGGTGTTCCCTGTGATTAATAAATTGCCGTTTTAAAAAAAAAAATTAAAAAAAAATAAATTCCCCTCTAAATGGACCGTGGCGGCTGGAATGAAAAGAATTTTCTCAAATGTCGGTTCCCCCTAATTTTAGGGTCTGGTCACCGTCCCTCCAAAATATGAGATGGGCCTCATCTTCCTTATTCTGCTGGGCCGATGAGATTAAAAGAGAATTGGGCTGTTGGCCCAGTGTGGAGATTGGGCCGATGACTTTCTACAAAGCAAATGGGATTGGACTAATGAGTCTATTTTGGCGGCTAGGTGCACTTGTGATAATTAGAGCATTCACATGTCATTTCGTATAATGGGTGTGTTTGTAAACCTTAAAATTTGGGGTATAGTTGTAAGTGATTGTGAATAAAGGAGAAAAAAATATTTATGAAAAAAATTGGTAAATCCCTATATTTAAGGATAAATTTAGTAAATTTGTAAAATTTGAAGTTTAAAGATAGAGAAAAAGTAATGATAAATGTATAAAAAAGTATTATTTAATTATGGTTGAATGGAAGAGAGTGAAAAAACTAATGATAAATCTATATCTATATCTATACTCTATACTATATAATAAATAAAAAGTTTTGTGAACTTTAATTAGTAAAAATGACACTTGTCATCACCATAAAAATTTGGATTAAGTTGAAATTTAAATAAATAATTATCTAAATACTAAATTTTCATATTAAGGTTTATTTACTTTAAAAATTTAATAAGTAATTATATTCAAATACAAATTTTTAATATTAACGTTAGTAATTATCCAAATACTAAATTTTAATATTAAGGTTAATATTTTATTACATATATATTATATTTTATTAAAATAAAATATATTTTATTCCATATATTTTAATACTTTAATATATATAATGGTTATAATACCTTATTCATAATAATGTATTAATTAAATATTATACATGTAATATAAAATATTTATTTTATTTAATTATATAATTTTTTAACTTGAATTTAGTTTAAATTTTAATATTAAGGTTAATATTTTATTGAATATATATTAAATTTTATTCTATATATTTTAATACCTTAATATATATAATGTTTATAATACTTTATTCATAATAACATTTTAATTAAATATTATACATGTAAAATAAAATATTTTAATTTATTTAATTTTATAATTTTTTTAACTTTAGTTCAGTTTAAATTCAAATTAACCTACTATTTCATTTCAATATAATAAAGAAAATTCTTATTTTCCGTGACTAGGATTTGGAGTTGGGAGATGTGTATGGGTTGGAGCCAAAGAAATGTGTATTAATTTTTTTTTCTTTTTAATTATACGTATAGAGATAAGAATAGAGAAAATGCTGTGAATGCTCTTATTATTTAATATTTTTGTTACTTTTTTTATATTTCTTTTATATCTATTTCACTCCCCAGCCCGTAACAAAAGTTTGATTTTCTTCCGGATTTCACATGAGACCATCATTACTCTAAAATTCACATTTTAACATAATAAATATCACATTTTTATAATTTCAATTAAAACCCGATTTAAATGTGAAATCCAAATATTTATCAAATATAAACCTAAAATTTATGTTTAAAACGGTTAAGCGCCAAACCTAATAGTTTTTAATTAAAAACCCATTTAAATGAAAGAGATATTTATTTAATTTTATACATAAGATGCTACGCATCAAATCTATTCACACATAAACCTTTTTCTTCCCTGAAAAAGTCTAAAATGGAATAATAACTAGAGAATCGACATTTATTTTTCTAAATTTAAAGATACCCAAGCGCTAATCGACATTTATTTTTTTTAAATTTAAAGATACCCAAGCGCTAATCACATTGTCATGCTTAATAATGGTTGTCTATGATGTAGAGTAGAGGTGATCTTGTTAGAATGATATAAGAGCTGGTGAATAAAAATAAAGGAAAATTTGACCATATTGTCATAGAAACTACAGGTGGGACAATGATTAATCTAGATTCATAATTTATCTAATTGAGGACTTACCTTTTGGGTTGGGGAGCATTACCGAAAACTAATTTATCTAACTAATGTCGTTTGTTGGGGAGCATCAAATAAGTATTTATTGATACCAAAATCTTTAGCCACTTGACAAAATGGGTTTCATAATGTATTAGTTTCTATTCAGTTTTAAATTGAAGATCCCTATAAAATGACATTAGTTTTTTTCTTAAAATTAACATATCCTACATTAGAAGATGTGATATGTGTCCCCTTATTATCAATCCACTCTACAAGATGGCCATTGAAAACTTATGATTAGACTCTCCACTTAAACAACAAACATTATCCCAAGTATAAAAACCTAAAAATACCATACGTCAATTCTAATATCATATTCAAACATAACTTATCAAGTTTATAGCATGTCTCAAATTCGTGCGACTTTAAAAGGACAAAGTTATACACGTTGACTTTATGGTTAATTCAAATATACAACAATTTGGAAACAAATATCATCCTTTCATATAAAATTTCTAAACAGTGATAAACTAAAGCAAGGAAAATAAGTGAAAACAAAATAAGTGAAAATAAAATTAAACTAAATCAAGGGAGAAACACGGTGACAGTACCCACTCAAGTAAATCTGAGCAAATGTGATCTATTTTGAAGGCCAAGCTATGAAATTTGACCCATCTAATATCCGGTTTCAGCAACTACCTACAAAATGGAAATCAAAATTGAAAGATTTGCAGAGAATATAGAATGCCCTTCTATTACAGAAAACAAGTACAACATAAGATATGTTTACAACTTGTACAGAGAATAAGATATGATAATCGGAGATATCAGAAGAAAACAGATTGTAAAACTCTTATACACCTACAAAACATATAAAAAACCCGATATACTTACAAATCGTGTTAACTGCTCCTTACTCTGTGCAACTAAACTGTCGTGTTGTATGCTAAACCATTGTCCATTCGAAATCGCCGGTTGAAGCCAAATACGGGGGGGGGGGGGGGGTAAGAGAGAGCGGTATTAGATTTTGTGAGAGGGGTGCTCTCAAATCTGATGAATAGATCTGAATGATATTTCAAAATTCAAATCTTCTTTCCAAGCATATGCTTTGATAATCCACATGAAAAAAAAATGACAGGAACCCTATGATTTGGAACCGTTCGATTTGTGAATGATGGCCGGATTAAGGTACTGTGTAAAGCAAGGGGAGAAAGAAGATGAAAGCCATACCGGATTTGAGTCATCTGATGAGCGGGAAGCCAAAAATTGCTTGATTTGGAGAGTTCAAGAGCTGACCTAGTTTTTGGCCTTAGTCACCAGCCTTTGTTGATATTCGATCTCAAGACACTTTCAACATAAATTTTAAGATTTTATGCTTAAAGCACTTGTACACTATGCTTTCAAACTTGTAAAAATCTTAAAAATTCAACACATAAATTTTCTCTCTTCAATGTATATATTAAGATAGTATATATATATATATATATATATATATATATATATATATATATATATATATTATATATATATATAAAGCTCCTGATTAAAGGTGAAGTGTGGGGCGCCACTACTTCTCGAATTTATTTTCACAAACAGATTGTAGTGTGCCGGATAATTTTCAAGATATATATATTTTTACAAAAAACGGTACCTATCGACCTAGTCAACACTTTTAGCCTTGCTACTTCACTTGAGATGAGAATCTACTAGAAATCATTTATTAATTAAATATTTTCAGGATTTTTAAGAAATGGTTAAGTCCTTTGAGATCTGAGTTATTGAAAACTTGGATGCGGACGAAAAACCAAAGAAATCAGAATAATCATTATCGCTTCAGATATTAGTAAGCAACAACATTGTAACAAAAGCCAACGATAAAGCCATAGATCTCCGATAATTTTTAGGACCAACAACAGAAAAACAACCAATCGTCACTGCCTCAACGTCAACGGAACAATGACGGATCGAGCTTCAACTCAATGGAGCAACGACATCTAAGTTGCCAGAGAAAACTTCAGTGGAGAAATAAAGCTCACGCGTCTTAGAGAGAGAGAGAGAGGGGGGGGGGGAGAGAAAAACAACCAACCGTCACTGCCTTAATGTAAGCGGAGCAACAACAGGTGGAGCTTCAACGTCAATAGAGCAACGACATCTGATTCATCGGAGGAAGACAGAGAGCAACGATGTTTAGAGAGAGAGAGAGAGAGAGACTACTTTTAGTGAAGAGATATGATACGTGCTTAGATAAGGTAATTGAAGAAATGCCTCACAAATCCAACTAAAGGAAGAGAGGCCACACGTATTTAATCGCCCACTCCTCCAATAGCAAAGTAAATCTGGCCCTGAATAGTGATTTTATATAGACTAGCACAGTTATTGTTTTGATACATAAGGTAATTATTAATAAACGCTCAAAAATAGATGAATAAAATATGGGGCGCCATCATTGCTAGTGTGCCAAGTACTTCTCAAGACATAAGAATCTCTAGCCTAAAGTGGTCCTAGCATCCTATCAACAGTTTCGGTCTCCGAGTTACCTCTAAGATAGGGACCCCCTAAGTTTCATGTTTTAACTAATAATCTTATTTATTTTTCAACACTTTAAGATAATCAAGCTATCTAATCAGCTAGGCCTACGAACAAATGACAAATCAACACATTTTCCATCTTATTATTCATTTTTCATTTGATTTCGAAAATGAATTCTCAATTTTTTACTATCATTTTTCATGTTTTTACAGTTAAATCAAGAAAAAAATTTCCAAAATTTTTAACTAATAATTTTTAGATTTTAATATAATTTATACACACACAAAATAAAATAAAAACGCGTTATTTCCCTCCTCACACTTGAGTTCAACATTATCCTCAATGTTAAATAAATAAGAATTAAAAGAAAAGAACATTCAGAAACGCACCTGAAAACGACGAAATGAAAAAAAAAATCTGGCCCGAGCCTATTAGGCGTACTGCGAACATGTAATTTAAAGGGGTTCGCGTACTTCTAAGTCTGTTTTGGATAGAAAGTTTTGGAACTTTTAGCCCCTTAGCTTTTTTCCTGTATTTTGCATAAAAATCTAATTTTCTCAACAAATATTTTTCCAATATATGCCTAACCCTAAACATACCCGGAACCTTTCATTTTTCTCCAATTCACATCTCCCAATATATGCACTAAGTTTACGATCTTCATCCAGACCATACCTCCTCATGGAGGCTTGAATACATGAGTTTCTCCAACTTTCAGCTTAGTAAACATATTTTTTCATAAAGTTCAATTTCTTGTCTCGAATCCATTCACGATTATCACTCTTATCCATTTCCTTCATTTTGACCGATCCTCTGCCATTCATGTTCATCCTATTTGCGTCTCTTGACCACTAGTTTGAGCTTTAGTGCTTGACACTATGCCCATTTTAGCGTCCTTCAGCTCCAATGCCGCAACAAATACCGGGTCACTGGTATCCCCACACTTAAGCTCATCGAATTCCACTTGCTGATACTTGTCAACCATAATATCAAACTTCTTTGTGCCACCCAAGGAGGACACTTGTTAGTAGTAAACATTTTAGAAAAGAAATTAATAACCGAATAATTAAACACATGAGTAAGCATATTTAAAAGTAATAGACGGTTACCGAAACGCATTGTGCTTGTGTTCGCCTTATAATTGATTTGCTTGTCCGCGGTCGCGAGGAATGGCCTCTCTTGTATTACGCTTGGTTGATATATTGTTTCTTCATAGTCGAATACCAAAAGCCCTCTGGGTAATAGAATTCACCACCCTTGACCGCTACACCTGTTAACCTACCTCAAGGTCCTTTTTTGAACTATCTGCAAATATCATTCTGATCTTTCCTTCTTGCAATGGCCCCAACTCTAATTCATCATAAACGCACCCGTGCAACACACTAACTGACACCCTATAATCCAATAATGCAATGTCAGTTTTACACTCTCCAACTTGAACCGGGATGAGTGGCATTTTCAGCTCTGCGACTTCTTCTTCTTCTCTTACTTCACCATCTTCCAAAGTATTTATTGCACTAATCAGCACCCCTTTAACATTTTTAGAACTCGAGGTGGAAGCTTGGTGAGATGGATTAACAACTGTGTCGGCCGACAATTTAACTAGATCTCTATGTGATGACCAGGTTGTTAATTGAACCACTTGTTTTGCTAGAGCTTCATAATTCTTCGCTAGGATTTCAAATCTTCTTTCAAATCCCTTCATGTCATTTTACAAGCCTTTGATTGCCTCCATCATGACACTTAGCTTAGCACTATTCCGCCATCTTGGTTTTATTGATGTTGAAATGCGCGTTATGGTTGACTTTGGTTAAAATTGTTCCGTTGATAGCCTTAATTGTAACTTTGTGGACGAGACTGAGTTGGATAGTACTCTTTGATTGCCTCCATCAAGATTGTCCCAACTCGTCATAAAAAGATTTAATGAGATGCCATGTTTCAATTCCATGATGTGGGTATTTTCGTAATAATTCTTTAAACCTCGTGAATACCTCATGGAATGGTTCTCTTGAATGTTACTAGAAGGATCGAATAGACTCTTGGGCTTCACTTGTTTTACTCATTGGATAATACTCTTCTAAAAAGATCCGTTGCTTTTCTTGCCATGTATAAATGCTACTAGCTGGTAGGCTATTAAACTAGTTCCTAGCACGATCCTTCAAAGTGAATTGAAACAACATCAACTTTACCTCATCTGGTGTAAACCCTGAACCACATATCATACCACAAATGGACTCAAAAGATGCTATATGCAAGTATGGTTCTTAAGTTCTTTTTCAAAAAAATTTCGGTAAGTGGTTTAAGTATTGTGGACAAACTTCGTACGACCTCAGTTCTCGACCTATCGGGGTCACCACCGTGGATGGATTAGGCATTATCACCGTCTTAAAATGACCTTCGTCACCCTGGGCCAGTGATTGCCTGTTGATCCGGGGAACTCCATCAACTACTTCGTGGAGATCCCGTTGTTAAGGTTTCCATCCTGAATTTACGCGACTCCCTCCCCCCCCCCCCGAGGAGGTTGGTTATTAACTGGTGGTTGATTTCTTGGTTGATTCCGGTAAACTGGTGGTGGTTGTTGCTATAGATACACATAGCCCATATCATACCCATCTTGTTCATCATCATATCGGTAATTCGCATACCTACCGTCATATGGTTCTTGTAGAGGTTCGTTTTCCCAATTTGTCTCCCAAGTACCATTGCTACCATCTTCATACTGAGGGAATGACTCATACCCATGTTGTGGTCTTTTTGGATGAAATGACACTCTGGTGACCAAACCAATTACGCAACACTGTTCTAAGTGATGAAACGAACTTAATGAAAGCAAAACATTAAAAAATCTAAAACAACCAAAAATCCAAAAAATTTATGTGAAAAGTTGAGTTTCGCATACCGCTAACCCTGGGAGTGTGCAGATTCGTAGTACGCCAATTGGGGAGTTCGAGTTTTTTTAATAAAAACTAATTTTTATTTAATGAAAAAAACAAACTAGAGTAGCAAATTAAAGTTGCAGAAATAAAAAGAAAACATTTTTGGATTTTTTTTCAATTTTTATGAATTTATAAAAAGATTAACCGAAACTAAACGAAAACTAACAAAATCTAAAAAAAACTAAAAACAATAAAAAAAATACACATACTCCCCGTCAACGGCGTCAATTTGATAACGGGTTTGTCGTTCAACCGTTCAAATACCTAAACTAACTCTGCAGACATGGTAAACTAGGGTGTCAGTCGAGGGGAGTTGGTGGTTATTAGTGACTTTAGAAACTAACTAATTTAACCTAATCATTTAACCTAGCAAACTGTCACTAATCTAAATTATGCTAAAACTAAACTTATCCTAAAATTAACCCAATTTAGCTATTGATTATGAAGTTGCATTATTTATTGATCGAACTGGATAGACTTGATTAAAATTGGTTATGTTGTAAATAATGAATTAATAATGTGATAACCTCAGGATTCTGGTTAGTTAAATTAATGATTTAATTTGCAGCAGTCATACTCTAGAAACCACATAGACATGATTCTGTTTAGTTTGTTCGACCCAACCCTATTGTACCAACTAGCCACACACACGACAAGATAATTCCTAGTACTAAAAAGACCAAGAAATGATTGACGTGTGTATTTTTAAAAAGCAAATAGAGTTGTTTAGATTAAGAAAACATACAACGGTACTAATTAGAATAAGAAACCCTAATTAATCCAATCTAAGGAGAGCAACAATACATTCCAATCACTAAACACTAACCGTTCACCTTTAGTAATCACAAGAAGTTTTAGCCTAGAATTGTTGGGTCCCGTGAGGAGCTCTTTAACAATATTGGCTTAATTTGATTTAAATAAGATAAACAAGTTGCGGAAAGTAAATCAAATTGGAAGAATAAAATTTATAAAAAGGTTTTTTCTGTATATCTCAAATGTAAATAATGGTTTACACGAGTTTATAGTATAACAATATATCAACAGAAAGATTTTTTCTACGGGAGTAGGTTGTAATTGCTTTGAGAAGCTTCTGAATTGTGTGCTTGTTGTCTTGCCTTTTTTGGTGAAGTCCGCTTGCTATTTATAGGAAGTAGTAGCAAGTTGTAAACGAATAATGTGGTTTGAGGACGGTTGAATTTGGAATGTGTCAGAGTATATAGAGATAAATTGAGGATATTCAGTTTATCTCTTTTCAACTGTCTATCAACTACTTTTGTATTTAATACCATGTTAGTATTCATCTTTACTTGTTCTTCACACAAAGGCAGATTTGTTCTTCTTCTAAACTTTATCTTCTGATAATCCGGAACTCCTTCAGGACTCTTCATTGAAGACTAGTAATGCTTCCCATTAGAGCATCCTACAGAAATGAGGATTTCTGTAGAATTTGTTAATTACAGAACTACTTCGGAAATTCCGGAGTAGTTCTGTACGAACAGAAATCTTTAGATCGTACAAATTTTAATATCCTTTCTCTTTTAAGGATATATTCTCGTCTTTTTTTCTAATACTTGACTGTTTTATGTTACATTTACAGTATCTCCTAACAATCTCCCCCTAAGTATTTGAAGAAAATAAATGTAAAAAGAGAAATAAAGTTAAACTGATATTTGCCATGAACAAGATGCATAGTACAACTATTAGATTAATATTCTTAAGAAAGGTCTCTGCTTACAGAATCTTCTCTGACTATGAACTTCTTGGGTAGTTGTCTCCAGCAGGCTTTATGGAGTTCCTTTTGGAGTGCTCGGTGTTGCCTGAGTTCTTCTAGTACCTTGAGCATTAGTTCCCTCTTTCTTACTACCTCAGGATATGTTTCTTTGTTTCTTGAAGTAGAAATGAGATGGACCTCAGAGAGAGATCGGAATAAGCATGACATTGGTTGATTCTGAAGAAGCTTTTCTTTTCCTCGTGATATCTGAAGCAGATTCCAATTTCTCCAGTGCTCGAAATCACTTTGGACCCCGTCCATTGCAGTCCCATAGGAAGATCTTCTCTTGATGTTTGGATGGAGAGTTTGTTCAGACCATTATGCATTGCTAGTTTGAAATCGACCAGAGCATATCTTTTATATATTTTCCTTCTTGCTTCTCTAAGTCGATGTATTGCTGAGTTAGTCTAGATCTTTTGTTGAGCCGTTTGAGAAACACGTTTTCAGGAGAGATAGAATATGTATCTCACTGAGTTAGTCTAGATCTGCATCAGTGAAGGTGTAGGGTTATCAGTTGTTGGCAATGGAGGATATGGTGTAGGAGTTGAAGTAATGTGTGAAGTGACTCCCTTGTTGTGTTTTTCTTTGATCTCCAGGATTTCTTAGATGTCAGCTTCTAAGTGCAGCCAACTTTTCTCAAAAGGTGAATTGTTGATCCTTTCTTCGAATATGCTCTTGCTCATTGGACTCATTAGAGGTGCTTGATCTGTTTCTTGGAGGAACATGTCTCCATAGCGTCTCTTTTCAAGCCAGAGTTCTTCTTCAACCTGTTTTTCCTTTCTGTAGTTGTCTTAGTATAAGAATTGGGAGACAATTGACATTTTAGGTGTGTTGAGGGCTCCCCCTAAATTTGTGGTCTTCTCCTTTCCTTTTTCAGATTCTTTTGTAGATCTTGAGGCTCCTGCAACGTGAGTCTTAGGAGCAGTACTTGATGAGGGTGGAACCGGAGGTTTGCTTGGCTTTTGTGTTGGTTACCTCGGTGGTGGGGGTGGCATATATTGCTCAAGAGTTAGATGAGGTTTGCATTGATCTGGTTTCTTTCTTTTGGGGAAAGATCTGTTTTCACCGGAGCTTGTTTTTCGTTTTAAGCTAGGAGGTGAAGGTGATTCCTCAAGATTAATGACCGGAGGAGTTGGTGCTGCTGGTTTCGAAGGTTTCTTGGTTGAGGAGAGTGGTTTAGCTTTGGTTACCTATTTGGACAGGTTTACTATCCTAATCTCAAGGAATATGTAATCAGCATTTATCTTTTTCAAACTTAATCTTTCTTCCAGTACTTCTTTACTAAGAAGGTTGAATTTGTTCTTGATTTCAGTGAGCATCATTTCACCTGTGGCTCCATATGATTCTATAGCCTTCTGAACCTTGTCACTCAACTACTTGAATTGATCTTCTATAGATTCCAGTCTTCCTCCCCTTAGTTGCCATTCCTTTTCTTACAGCTCTTTCAGTTGATCAGAAATTTTGTGTAGTTGCTGTTTGCTATTTCTTTTCATTGTCTTGATCTCTTCTTCTAGCTCTGAGATTCTCAATCTGTT
This sequence comes from Deinandra increscens subsp. villosa, assembly GCA_039602395.1. Lineage (NCBI taxonomy): Eukaryota > Viridiplantae > Streptophyta > Magnoliopsida > Asterales > Asteraceae > Deinandra > Deinandra increscens. The sequence continues at coordinate 39,423,922 of JBCNJP010000017.1, read as the reverse complement.
ATTTTCTGACTGTTTTGTAAGCTCTTTCGTACAGAAGTACTGCAGAAATTATGATGTAGTTCTGTAGTATGTTGTTGTTGTTCTTTCATGAAGTAAGTGAACAAAGAAGATTGAGATTTGGAGAATTCCTCGAAGTCAGACTTCGAAGCTGCTCCAGGGGGTAACAAACCAGAAGACAACTCATGTCTTTTTGTTGGACTGACAGGTTTCCCTTTTGGGGATTCGTAAGTGCCTGCTAACCCAGCCAGGCTGAGTGAGTACAGGGCTTCCACATTCCTTGATGAGTCCAGAGTTGGATTCACCTCTTGTGTTCTTAGAGAATCCTGAGACAAAATTTTTGTTTGTTTCTGATTAGATGTCTCAGATGAGCTGGCAGTGAACACATCACTGTTACTCACTTCCAAGTTTCCTTGACTTATAGAGTCTCCACTTGTAGTTACATCATCTTCACTAACAGAATCAGACAAGATATTTTGATGTGTGGATATGGCGGGGATATCAAAGGATGGTGGGCTGGTGACTTGTGTTTGGAAGTGGGCAAATGATTCTTAGTAGGATGGTTAAGGTGATGATTGTTGGCTTTTAGTCTGAGTTGGTGAAGGTGGTTTTTCTGGAGAGCATGGGGCTGAGGTTGATGGCTCATTAAAGGGATGTGATATGAAGGGTTTATGGTGATGACTTGAGGTGGTCTCTTGTTGATGTTGTGGTGAGATCTATGATTGTGAAGGATGATGGGGAGAAGAAGGATTGTGATCAGCCATTTCTTCTGATGAGTTTGTGGGTGTGTTGGTTGAGGTTGGTGATTGGTCAGGGTTGGTTGTGAGTTTGTTGGATTTGGTGAGGTGCTTTTGGAGAATTGGGTTGGTAAAGTCTAGCTTAGATTTCATGCCCAATGGAAATTATAGAACTGAATTTGTGTACCTAATTTGTAGATGCCTTTGATGTAGTACAGCTCAGTAGTGTAGGTTTATTCATTTTCTAAGATACCCACCTTCTTTTGAAGCATTTGAGATAAGAGTCTGATATATGGAACGAAATTTGTTCTCTTGCTTTGAGACTTTTCTTTGACACTTATCTTCATGTCTTTCCAGATTAGTAGAGCCACATCTATTTCTGTTGGATATTAAGTGGCCTGACCCGACATTTAACGTAAACAACCCGGTTTCGACCCCGAAGAGTTACACCGGAGTCAACGAACTAAAAAGATTAATTACCAGTTAATTAATTAATAAACGGTTAAATAAATAAATACTTGTTATTTATTTAATGTAACGAAACAAATAAATTCATAAAAGTTTACGAAATTCAACGGAATATTACCTAGTTGTTACCGGGTTAACGAACTAGTAATGTTGGATTAGGCTTAGTGTTTTAATTGTGTTGGATCACGACATGGGCCTAGATTTCCTACAAGCCCATCATTGACAATAAAAAGGAAGGGATTAGGGGGAGGAAACCCTAATCACGATTAGCCTCCTCCCCTCTCTCCATTTGCGACACAAAACACACACACCCTCTCCCCCTCCTTCTTGTTTTCGGCGCCACCACACACCACCACCATCCCGTCGCTCGCCGCCGCTAAACATGGTTAAACGAGATCCCCATCTCATTGCCGCCGCCTTGAAGTTGGAGACCATCGTCGTCGGCGCACGGGCCGCCGCCACCGCCGTTGCTACGGCTAGGGCCACCGTCGCCGTCGACTTGTTTGGCGAGGACCACCGTGAGGTGGTTCTCGCTTTACCCGTGCCACCGAGGCCAATGTTTGAGCCGTCGCGTGCCGCCGCCGTCCAATCCGGTGAAAGCTCTAATTGGCCGGCGCCACTTTACGCCGCTGCTGTTACGCCACTTACTCCGCCGCCTCCACGCGCGACGGATGAAATCCATGTGACATCGGTTTCGTCGTCATGCACGGCGGAACCTTTCAATTGGAATGCCATGATCCATGACATGGTTTCGTTACCGCCACCACCGCCGGTTCACCTGGTGAATGTGCCCGAGGCCCCGTCTTCACATTCTGTTGAAGACTTGACTCGCTTGTTCGAGTCAGACGTTACCGTTTGTCCTGGCGCCAGTTCGTCAAACCGCGGTGTCTCGAACGAATGTTCCGACTCCGCCAAGGTATATCTAATTTATTACTAGATTAGACACAATTTAATTTTAACCGTATTTACGCGTACACAGTGATCTGATCCTGTCTACGGTTTTACTAATTCGCGTTTTAAAATGATTTTCCGATCCGCAATTAATCTGATTAATTAATCCGTTAATTTAGTTGGTAATAAATTTTAACGGGCAACCCGGATACCCACTGTAAAACCCAATAGTGGTATCAGAGCCACGATCATCGCGCGTAAATCGGAACCGGTCTTTTAGTAACCGGTGGTTTGCGATTTTGATTCAATTCCAAATTGCGAACGGAATTACTTGTTTAATTCATGTTTTAATTTATTGTGTGTTACGGCCTTTAAATACATGTTTGTATGATTGGCCTGTTGTTTTTTCTCTGATTGGCCCAAACGGTTGGCCAATTGTATCTTTTATTTGGTTTTTGGTGGACCCGCTGTTTTTCGGGTTTCAAAATTATGATATAGAATTAGGTTTACTAAAGTGTTAGTAAATTTCAATTTTGTAAAACCACCAAGACCTAAAGATCGGACACTCGCCAAAAGGAGTCTAAAGGCTAGTGGGAGCTGAACCGGATACATGAACACACTGTGCTGTCTTCCTTGTGGTTGTTTATTTTTATTGTCATGTCCCTATTGGTCTTGCTAAATAGCTCTAGCAAGACCATGCCGCTACGCCGTTAACACACAATTGGCCATTCGCGACACGTAGATATTTTTATATAGGTTATTTAAAATAATTGTCCTGAGTGGAGATAGGGTTTATCGTTTGTGTCTAACGATCACTAAATATTAGAATTGGTTTTAATATCCCTCTCCGGTAATAATAAATTGATAGTTCATGCCGTCCAAAATCAAGTCAAAACTTGGAACGTACCTACCGACGCATCAGTGTTGGAGTATTTCAACACCGCACTTGGTGCCTAGGGTACCTTCCAAGGTGGGGGCATTGGAGTATTTCAACACCGTGCCGGCCACATTGACCATTTGAGATTACTATCGCTTTCTTTATGTATCTTTTTAGTGTTGGAGTTTTTCAACACCGCACTATGAATGTATAAAGACAAAGTGGGCATGGATGAGGCTAAACGTATCGCAAAATACAATCTATTGTATTATGCGCCTCATAAATGAGATTCGTGACTCATACTTCGTGATTGACACCCGTTGTCAGTTTGGTTACACGAGTTTACTCCTGAGGCACATTTGGCAGTCTCAAGTAAAATCGTCTAATCGAATTCTCAATTTCCTTACTAAATAAATCTTACCAATTTATAGTAAGAAAACATTTACACTGAAAATACTAACTAAAATTACTTTGCTTATTTCGGAAGGCTAATGAAAAAACAGTTCCTCTGAGTTCTATGGTATCTCTCGACTCATTCACTGAAACGAACTTCTTATCATGGCAAACCCTCCTGAGGAACATCATGAGGCTTTTTGGAAAGCTGTATGTTCTTGATCGACCCATCTCGAGCTTGCCGTCTTACTTGCTAAACGACTGCTCGCGGATGGAAATCCAGAAGCACAGTGATGACTCTCGGGAAGTCACTAAGCTGATGTTATCTAGCATGACACCGGATTTTCGGTATAACTTTACCGACATGGGAGCGTATGAGATCATGAGAAAACTCAACGATTTCTTTGAGTTGAGTCAGAGAGGTGAACGATGTAGAGCACTTCAACCTTTTGTGAACTGCGCTATGTCGCCTAATTCCTCTTCATATGATCATGTCATGATGATGAAGGGGTATCGCGACAAAATGATCGACCTCAGCTACTCCATTCCTGAGGGGATGGCTTTAGATGTAGTCCTCGGATCTTTGCCCGAGCATTATCGCATGCATGCGATTAATTGCTCGGCTCAGACTTTAGATGGGGTTCTGACATTGTTTCCAAATGTCAAGATCAGGACCTGTTAAAACACGATACGGATCGTTTCCAGATCATAAGAAAGATAGAGACAGAGAATCTAGTCATTAATTGTGTCAAATGGTTACAAACCGAAGAAGTATACATCAATGAAGCTCCAGGAGAGGTTTGACAGACCTTTCCTCTCAACACAAGACCAAATGGCTAGAACTCTATATTGCAAGACTAAGCTTCACCTATTTATAGGTGACCTGCCCAGCGTACCATACTGTCCAGCGTACCAACTGGTACACCACAAGGTACGTTGGCAACCTAACTACAATATACAATCTATACAATTTCACAATTCGCATAGTAATGACCACATCTGGAATATGCTCTAACAAATTCCCCCTTGGACATTAGTGAGTCTGCTATATCTTGAAATCTTTAACTTCAGCAAACTTCCCTTGGACTGAATTTCAGGAATGCAGGAAATAGTTCGAATCTTGTACAATCTCCACAACCAACAAAGTTCCCCCTAGCTTCAAGCACAACCATCCAACTGGAACCGACATATATGATAATGGTCCACTTCATCAGTCGTTACACGGAAACTTGTAAATACATCCACGAACATCACTGCATGTTGACAACAATTCATAATATTCACAAACTTGTAATACATTCTGATCTTTATGAAAACCAACACGATCAGCATCTTCAATCATAGAAATTCCCCCTCAGCATGAAATACATCCCAATATATAACTCCGGTAAATGCATATCTCGTTGTAGACTGGAACCTCACCAAGTCTTCACAACTCAAGAAAGTATCGGGCATATGACAGAGAGTTTCAAACCATAACTGAAAACTTTGACATATCGGTTCGCACAAACATCTGAAAACACTACCAATTCACGAAGATCACAAATCACCGTCATCCCTGAACTAAATGCTGTTACGCGGAGTTCAGCTGTAAACGCGTCTTCTGAGCTAATTAAGGTAATTCCGCGTTAATTAGAAATCAATTTGCATTGAAGACGTTTAATGCAATGTTTGACTACAAATTATTTTGATTGCTCTCCAATGCTTTTACCACTATAAATATAGCATCGTAGGTTGATGCAAAACACACCGAATTCACAGGATTATTCTCTCTTCTCACTTCCCCTTTCTCTCAATCTTCATCGTCTTGTTTATTAAGATCTTCAAGGTGCTTTTCGGGCTTACTGTTATCCCGGCCGTACTATCGGCTTTGGCGATTGTACCCTGCGAAACAAAACGGATCTTTGGTAGACCCGTAATTTGTTTTATGGAACTCAGGTTTTTACCCGAAGCCTTTGCCGGTTTCTTCATCATTTCTTCTTCATCTAAAAACATTTTCATAAAATGAATCAATTTTCTGTTAAAAAAAATAATTTTACAAACCTTCTGTCTTCTTTTTAACTCTTAAATTGTTTTCAAAGGTTTATTTAATTCTATCAATTTTTTATCATTGTAAATAGTTTTTTTTATTTGTATTCATTTCCTTTATTTCATCGTAATTGTAATTTCTTTTCTTTGTAATTGTATTGTAAGTTCATTCTTCTCATTTCATGTATTGTGATAGGAGTAGACTTTTCCATTTCTTGTATTGTAATAGTTGGTTTATTTCTTTGTTATAAACGTACCCCCAAAATAAAATATTTATTTCATTTTAAATTTACAAACGATTTTCGTATAAAAATAAATTACCATCAATATATGCCAATTTTTTTGGTAAAATCGCCTTCAAATTATCCAAAAACCCAACATCCCCTTAAAATTTAAAAAAAAAAAAATATTGGCTCTTTTTGATGAGCCCACCTGGTAAAAACCCTTTTTAGGTAGGACACAATTAAGCTTAACCACTTAAAACTCAGGAGGTCTTGACAGGTAGGACACAATTAAGCTTAACCACTTAAAACTAAGAAACTACGTAAACTTGTGGCCTTGAAATTGTGAGAATGAATGGATGGCTGGTAAACAACTCAATGACATTGAAAAGAACAGGGATCTAACTGCTTGCGCCTCAACCAATTAATCATGCCAATAAATAACTTAGGATCGTTGGTCTGCTAATTAGGAAACAGTGCAAGTGGAATCTCCTCAGTATTGTGATTGGTCTTTCTAGCTTGGTATAATTCCAATTAGTGTAAAGGATTATCCAAGATCAAGAAGGGATAGTTTGAGTTTTATTTTGTTCAGAGTTTGTAGTATAAGTTAGAGTTTCATACGTAAAGGTAACTTCAGATACTAGCTAATTTTACTGATAATTGAAATTACTTGTTGGTACTCCGTAGTTCAACATGTTTCATAGTATGTTTGTGTCCTTTGGATACTTTCAAAATCGATGGCCTCCTTTCAACATCTACATCCTATCACATGTAATTAAGTTTATTCGATTACTTTTTTTACGGCAGAAAAATTATTAACACTCACCTAGCAAGATGCTAGGCGTTGAGAAAAAGAATTACAAAAACATTAGCGAGGTAGATAACCAATCCACCCATAAGACATTCGGCTTATGATTACTTTTGAAAAATTGGCCCTCATTAATCCTATTTATTACATTGGCTGATAATAATTACAGTTTTGATTTTCCCCACAATAATCCTAGTTATAAGCATATTGGTCTCTATTGATCCGCCCTTAACTATATATTAACGGCGTTAGTTTTTAGTTTACTGGGCATCCACATAGGATCCTAGGTGTCTTTTTTTATAAAACCTTTTAATAAAATTAAAAAAAGAAACAATTTCAGTGTAAGGAAATGGTGAAATCGTATTTTTTTTGGCAATCTTTTAATAAAATCGATTGTTGCTCAACGATTTCACGATTTTCTCTTTTTATTTTATTAAAATGTTAAAAAAATGACCCCTAGGATCCTATGTGGAGACTCAAGTCAACTAAAAACTAACGTCGTTAGTATTTATTTAACGACGGACCAATAGAGGTCAATATGTTTATAACTGGATTATTGTGGGAAAAAAAAATTAAAACTGAAATTATTATCGACTAATATGTGATAACTAAAATAAATATAGGCCAACTTTCCATTACTTTATATAAACACTAGTATATATGAGTTTCTACATATTTTATGAAATTCAGTTTGTCTTTCTTGATGATTAGTTACATAAATTTTAGTACTGATGCCACATCGATTTAAAAAAAAATTCATCTTTATAATAGAAAACATACGCCGTTCAAGTTATAACCACTAGCTTAGCCTAGTAGCAAAGGTGTATGACCTATTATCAAGAGGTCTTAGGTTCAAGTCCCACGTGTAACAAAAGAATATAAAATAGGGGTTACAAGTTGGGCAGTGGTTTTTTTTTTGTTTTTCCAGTGATGAGTTTCATCCTAATGGGGATTAGAGATGATCGGTGGATGGTGTAATATCCCCGTCAGTAATCCAAATTTGCCGTTCAAAAAATACACCGTTCAAGTTAGGATTCATGCATAGTTTATTAAATTCTACCCACTTTTTATACATTTACAACTCTTAGATACGACAACATTTTTTTTGAAGAAATTACACCATAAAAACAAACGTTTTTTATCTTTAAAACACCTACAATGTTGTTATATATAAAATTTAAAAAAAATTACTCTTTCGATTTTATCAAAATGTTCAGATCATTGTGTTATATTGTGTCAAAATGTTCAGATCATTGAGTCATATTGTGTCAAAAATCGAAAGAGTAATTTTTTTTTAATTTTATATATAACAACACTATACGCGTTTTAAAGATAAAAACGGCTCGTTTTGGTGTAATTTTGTTTAAAAATTTAATGTCGTATGTGAAAGTTATGAATCTATATATATATAAAAGTTAAGCAATGACACTATTTTGCACCTTCATAAATGTGAAATTATAAATACGATGTACAACAAACAAAGCATAATGTATTGCATGGTTAAGCATGGTGTTTAATTAAAAGCATTATACATGTTGATGTATCATCATCATCATCATCATAGTAATAATTAATCCGTAAACAATAATTCAATTGGTTATTAAATTAGTTATTAAACATGACTACTCAAATTCTATCATCATAAAAACATCATAAAAATAAATATGGTTATTAATAAACATAATAAACATCATTTAACAATAAATAATAATCAATAAATAAAAACCCATCGGGTTCTTGCAACTCCTAATCAATAAATCTCATATTAATGATTACAATTTTCTAATCCTATATAAACCCATCCAAACCTCATTTGCTTACCCCCTCCTCCCCCACACCCGCCATCTCCTAAATCATGTAAGTTAACTTTTTATTCAATTTTAGTTTTGTTGCTATTTACTCTTTGTTAAGGACCATACCCTTGCTTCCGGTGGGAAAAAAATGTACCATCGGAGGCTAATAATCGAGGATCATGACCTTGATTCCGACGTGAAGAAAATGTAACGCCGAGTCATCTATGATCCGTTAGACTTTTGTGGCTTTGTCCGACGTGAATAAAATGTAACGTCGGAGGCTAATGTTTGACCCCTTACATTTTTTGTGTTTGAGCTTATTTCTCATTTGATCGTATTAATTCTCCCCCACCCCCCACCCCCTCTTCCTCTCTTTTTATTCGCAGGTTCTTCCTTCGTGGCTACTACCAATGACCTTCACCATCATCTATTTGAGGTTGCGAGAGATGGATTGGTATAGAAACAAGTCTCATCCCGGTAAAAAAAATATTAATTTATTTAAATCCATGACATTCTTTTGTACAAGTAAGTCAATGAAATATAGAAAATGGTTATGCTCTTGGTTCAAACAATTCAACATATATAAAGGCATGTTCTACTCATCAGTGTTATTGATTGCAAGTTATCATAAAAACTAATTCCGAATCCACCTTTATTTGCGATTCTTTTAACCTTTATTGCAAGTCATTTAATTTACTTTATCGTATGTGCAACCATATACGAGATACATTAGATCATTTTTGTCATGGCTTCAATTTACACTTAGTTTAATGATGCCTTTTATGACTGTAGGTTCGTTTTTTTGTATTAGTTACCTTTCTAAACTTATTGGGAGCACTGAAAAGTAAAATTAATGAATGAAATAAGTCTAAAAATCATGCAATACAAATAAGTATTAAAAACAAACGAACTAACCTTTTGCAAATAGCCTTATGAAAACATGTTACGTGCAGAGCGGAAGTCCCAACCTGCAAACATAAATCTGCATCAATGTTTTTTATACAAAATCCTAATAAAAAACTTTGATCAGTCAAGTACAAAACCATTATGCAATTATTCAGATTACTCTTAGCTCATATATGATAAAAATACCTTTTATTTCACCCTTACCTGTCTCTACTACAAATAATTATTTTGACCCATACAATGACCGAATCCCTACATGGCGTAAGAGTGGTTGACCTTTTAATATCTATGTACTTAACAATTAATAGGATATTTAGAGACAAAGATCCACTTGGCAGACTTGGTAACCTCTAAAACAATTTATCTTCTTAATCACAATAAACATTCAGATAAACTTAATCTGATGAGTAAAGCAAAAGGATTAGGACCATAGAAACGCTAACCCCTAAAAGAACATAGCAGCCAAGTTCATATATACATATTATCATAGAAATCATGTGTTCTAAAGTTTTGCATAAAGGCTTTAACCGTTTTTGCTAAAGGTAATTTAAGAACTAATGCTGCTAAGCCATAGCCATGACTGGCTACGATGATCAGTGCTAAGCAATCACATTTTCTGTAGGTTAACCTAATAGCTATGTCAATAGACCAACTATGTCTATCAATAAATTGATCGGGTGAGAGGCTACTATTGTTCTTGCCACACAAACTGATCTTTCAGCAAAGTACATATTGATATAACCATATAAGTTTCACATGGATAATTGTAGTCTATCAATTGACAACAACAAAGTTTAAACACTCATAACAACTGGTTTTATAGGAAAAAAGACCTAAATTCACAGTGACAGAGCAATAAGAGAAGCGAAATCCTAGCATACAAACATTAAAACGACGAAGGAAGAAGGACAACAACGAATAAATGAAACGAAAGAACCGAGAGTAAGTACCCAAAATTTACAGAACCCTAGAACAAACATCGATAATTATACCTCGAAGAGCAAAGCGAGAAATCACAATCGCAAGTCGAGAATCAGAAATCGTCTTCCGTAGTTAGAGCGATGGCTTTGAAAGCGAAGTAGAAAACACCGGTGATTACTTTAAACAATTGGCGCAGAGGAGAAAGAATAGGAAAGCGATGAATAGGCAGAGAAGAAAAAAGTTGTTCTTTCTTTTACACTGTGAGTCGGCGATGGAAGCGGAGAAACAGAGCAAAACAATTACCTTTTTTTAACCCTAGCTAGCCAAAATAATAATAATAATAATAATAATAACATGGTCAAATGGCACAAAGCCTATAACATCCATGTGTAATTTACTAAATGGTTGCAACGTAATAGTAACTCCCCTCACAAATTAAGTTGCAATTTGTAAATATATATATATATATATATATATATATATATATATATTTATAATATCTTTGAAAACACAACACCTAACAATAAGTAGGAAGTACTTACCAAGCCAAAGAATCCCGTATGAGACAGAGGCAAACATACAAACCTACAAAAAGTTTAGCCACATTAGAATATTATGAAATGACCATACCTCTATAATGTGAAGCAATGTGGGTCAGAACGGGTGCGGGTCAGAATGGGTCAAAATGGTTGCGGGTCAAAACTGGTGGGGGTCAAGACGGGTGCGGGTCACAACGGGTGCGGGCCATAGCGGGTCGATTTAAAAAATTACTTAAATTATCCATTTGTGGACAAAATGTAACACAAACTCATAAAATAGAATGTTTTTCACTGGAAAACCCATAAAAATAAAACTTTTTTGCTATAAAAGACCTAAAAAGAACTTTAGAATGGTCTTTAGTTTATAAGTAGAAAAATTAACAACTAACAGGACATGATTTGCTTAAGTTTTATTTTGCTTACTATTACAATTTTAAAAGCTTAAACTTCAAACTAACATTGAGAATAAATCGGAAGTCTAGAATTGATTAGAAAAGGCTGTCAAAATCTTGATAAAAAGAAAAGGTATAGTTACAAATATAACCATTACTACAAAAATCAAGCAAGTTATGTCATAAAGATTCAATATTAGTCTAATTGTGGATTCCAAATTTTTCTTCTGATCAAAATAACCTGCATATAAAAAAATACTCTTACCTGCTTACATGTATCTTGCTACTAATAGAAAATTACTATATGCAATTATGAACATCCGAAAGGTATGAATGTTTAACTATTGTAGCAAGAGTATATGAATTAATTTTTAACTACTGCAGCAAGCTAGAATAATGTCCTTAAAATCCATTTTGTACATGTGGTAGAAGGTAGAATAGGATGCCTATGCAAGGTATATAATAACCACTTATTTGTATATTGTCAGAGTATTCTAAGTTTGCAAAGCCTTAACCCATTTCACTACTTACAGGGACAAAATCTTATCTGAATTTGGTTAGCTAAAACTTTTTTTTCCATAACCCATTTGAATACTTACAAGCATAACATCATGGTTGGGTTGGTTGCATATGACATAAGGTAAATGATCTTCTTTCATGAACACCACGTCTATAAACATTTGACATATCTATTGACATTATTCTTATTTGTGTTTTGATTTTAATGACATAATTAAAGACGGTGTTATCTGGTAATTAATGATTTATGTCAGATTGTATTGGAATTTTTTTTACCAAGTCAAAGAATTCCGTACGAGACAGAGACAAACATACAAACCTACAAAAAGTTTAGCCACATTAGAATATTATGAAATGACTATACCTCTATAATGTGAAGCAATGTGGGTCAGAACGGGTGCGGGTTAGAATGGGTCAAAATGGCTGCGGGTCAAAACTGGTGGGGGTCAAGACGGGTGCGGGCCATAGCGGGTCGATTTAAAAAATTACTTAAATTATCCATCTGTGGACAAAATGTAACACAAACTCATAAAATAGAATGTTTTTCACTGGAAAACCCATAAAAATAAAAAAAAATTGCTATAAAAGAACTAAAAAGAACTTTAGAATGGTCTTTTGTTTATAAGTAGAAAAATTAACAACTAACAGGACATGATTTGCTTAAGTTTTATTTTGCTTACTATTACAATTTTAAAAGCTTAAACTTCAAACTAACATTAAAAATAAATCGGGTACTGGTGGAAAGCACATTGTCACATTCTGGTTTAACACAATTTATGCTAGGGATATCATCAACCAGATCACACATTCGAGCCAGTTTTGGATAAGACTGATATAAGAGGTTATGTGAACAATGTGAAGAACTAACTTTCATGGATCAAAGACATACACCAGTTGTTTATAAATATCCAATCTATGAACCATCTCACATTTTAATTAAAACTATGCATTCATCAACCATTTTATAACAAATTAGAAGCCAAATATAGATGAAAAACAAGAACAGTGAACATATTTTTTAAGAATTAGGGCATTTTTGAAATTTTGCAAACAATTTAAGGGAAAACCCAAATTCTAAGCAAAATCAGTACATTATTGCTCAGAAGATACCTAATCATGTTCATCAATCATCAATTTCATCTTAAATCAGTCAAGAAATAGCATCACAGTTCAAAATTTTCAACCTCTTTTTAAATCGTAACCTAGGTTTTGGCAAATGAGATTAAGAAGACTTACATTTAGGAAGCATAACAACTTAACAAGGGCGCTCATGAAATCAGAACCTTGAGCTGCTCCTAAAATCGATTGAGAATCACTGACGAATTGACGATTGTTGGTCACTCATTCACTTGACCCGCTATGGAATCGAAAGAGAATCAATCACTGAAGCGATTTTTTGGAGTGGAATCGAGAGAGATCAATCAGTCAGAAACTCCGAATCGATATTCAAGTGGAAAGCGTCGAGAGAGAAAGTCGGCATCGAGAGAGTAAGGATGCGTTGTGAATTTTAGGTTATAAGCCCAAAAACTGGGAAGCGTCGAGAAAGAAAGCTGACCCGCATGACCCGGATTTTTCTTTTTAATTTTATAAGTTGACCCAATCTAACCCACCAGGTTTAAAAATTAACCCATTATGACCCAAAATTATATGGGAAGGTTAAGATTGCCATCCGTAATTTGAACATATATTTCTTTCATTGAGAAAATTAGTTGTGTTAACCCAAGTTACTCTCTTCTTTGTTTATACGCCACCACCGTTCTTAGATCAACCAAAGTAGCAAACCAACATATTTAGGATGATATTAAATATTCTTGGAGACATCTACAGATGAGAGGGTTGGGTAGTAATAATTTTTTTAATGATTGCAACTAATGGTCAACTGTATCGGTTCTACTATAAGCTTATATGACTTGCTTCACTTAATGATACACGAGTCGCTTTGGTCCTATTGGTGAAACTTATTAGCTTATTACCTGCTCTAGCAGTGGTTTATGGAACATTAAAGCTCTCCATTTTATTTAGGCATTCCTAAATGGAATTCAATTAAAGATATCATATCACAATCTTTAACTTTCAGTCTTTCACACCTGTTGCCTCATAATATTAATATTACATTATTTCTTTTCACATGATATTTTTCAGTATTATTACATTATTTATTTTCACATGATATTTTTCAGTTACCCACAATGTCAAAGCAATTTTACAAGTAAAACAAGTTGACTTTGTGGTCCTGAACGATTCAATTTCATAACAATGTTATAATAATTTACTCTAGCATGAAAACTTGGCAAAATTAAAAAATATTTTCATTTTCTTCATAAGTTAGTAAGTTACTATTGTGGTCGAGTGTGTGTGGTATAACTCTAGGTTGATTTCTTTGCCTTTAAGAACATTCATCTGATTGGCTAGGCCAAGTAGGATTTAATTCATACATCCTTCAATTGATGTTTCCAGTAATGATTTGATACAACCCTTGGTTGAATTATTTGCCTCTAAGAATAATCATCTTATTGGCTAGGAAGGTAGGATTTAAATCATATATGCATTCATCAATTGAGGATTCCAATAATGATTTTCAAAAACAACTAATTATAAAAGCATTTTGCAATCTTTTTTATCGCATTTTGCTTTGGTAGGCTAAAAGTTTCTTTAAAGTGAGCTTTGTTGTTTTATATACAGGTTGAGTTAGCAGAAAAATTATCCTCTTCAGGATTGATGGCTTTTGAAGGAGGAGATGGCGTGGAAGTGGTAAACACGAAAGAGAGTAGAATGTAATTATGTAAAGACTCAATTTTGAAAGTTCTTTAAGATTTGAGGAATGGTGTTTGGGTCTATTTTAAAAATAAGGTATTTTCTTTTATTACATTTCCTATAAATTCACGATTGGGGAGTCTTTTGGTATGATTTTCATCTGATATTGGTTTATGCAAGTATTTTTAAAATGTTATTCATATGTGGGAACGTTATAAGGTGATTAATGTTAGTGTATAAAAGATTCATATGGGGCAACAAAATCACCTTTTGCCATTTACACAAAATTACTTTGATTACGGTAATTCTGACAATGTATATAGTGAGTTATTTGTATATGGTGTTGGTTTGATGTATTGTATGCGTTCAAATGGGTTGGCCGATATAGAGTTTTAACTTTTTTCAATCTAATGTAAAGACTCCTTTTTGAAAGTTATTTAAGATTTGAGGAATGGTGTTTGGGTCTATTTCAAAAATAAGGTATTTTCTTTTATTACATTTCCTATAAATTCACGATTGGGGAGTCTTTTGGTATGATTTTCATTTGATATTGGTTTATGTAAGTATTTTTAAAATGTTATTCATATGTGGGAACGTTATAAGGTGATTAATGTTAGTGTATAAAAGATTCATGTGGGGCAACAAAATCACCTTTGGCCATTTACACAAATATTACTTTGATTACGGGTAACTCTGACAATGTATATAGTGAGTTATTTGTATATGGTGTTGGTTTGATGTATTGTATGCGTTCAAATGGGTTGGCCGGTATAGAGTTTTAACTTTTTTCAATCTAAACCGATGAACTTATCTTTCATAACATCATGGGAAGGGGTCCTTTTAAACTTGAAGTGTGTGAATGTTTTATTTTATTGTATAATGGCGACTCTTTCTTATGAACGTGCCCAACCGGATGAAACTACCATATTTGATGTCTGTTACTATTTGTTGGTTTGCTTTCATGAAACTGGTCTACTCTGATAAACTTAAACTATTTCTATGCTACTTCTATACCGTTAAACTATTTTTTTTTTTGTAATTATATATGCATGGTGTGTGTGAGATGATTAAAATAATAACACTTGAATAAAATAATCAGATTTAACCAATAAAATAATATTAACCTAATAAAATAAGCAAAAAAATTGTTGTCAGTTGTAATATATAGTAATTAGGAACTGAATGACCAAAAGAGACTGGCCACAAGTGGAGCAAATTTTACAAGATCATACATAGTTCAGTTTGGAACATGCACCTTCCCTTACAATTTCACTGGCTGCCAAGATCTTGCAAAGCAAAAGTTTTTGTAAAGCAAAAGTTTTTGCATTTTCAACTCTAACTAACTTACAAAAATCAATCGTAATAAATAAATAAGGTCCTTATATTATGAGTTATGTAGACTAACAAACCGAAACCACACACCAAATGTATTCAACATGACCAAAATTCGCTATATATAGCACAACTTTTCTTAAGTGAATTATACTATGAAAATTAGAAGAATGATTTTAGTTTGTTAGAACAACCTTATAGTTTCATATCTCTCCTGACGAACGTATTACACCCATTTATCAATAACGACCAATACTATAAATTTGACTACCATATATATATGTAGTGGTTGAAAATGTGTGTTTCATTATCATATCATTTGTATTTGATTCAGGTATAACTATGTTGTGTTAATGATATAATGCAAAAAGTGTCATTCATATCAGATGATCTAGAGTTGGAGTGCAAAGGGAATGACAAATTCAAGTGTGGTTCAAATGTTTTATGGAAATGGTGATCATGTTGCCATTATTTTATGTAAACCATCTTTGTATTCATATTCATGTCAAAAACTTAACACTTTTCTATGTTTATATCACATTCTCCTATTCTTTCAACTTCAATCATATTAACCTTATTATGCCACATTATCAAAGAATATGTACTACCAAATATAATTGAGTTTAAAAGAAAACATCCACATCCTTCAAAATTCTTACTTACTACATTATTTTAAATTGAAGAGAAAGTGAACACATAATTCTCAATTCTTTTACTTTTAGTACCTTATTTTAACATCTGAGTCGCCGCGACTCATAATCAATTCTGTTAAATTAATGGTTAAAACTACATCAATTTTTTTAACTTCGGTTCAGTGGGGTGTTTGGCTAGATGAATTTGTTGTATATTTTAATTTGTGTAGATAACCAGGTACAATTTTATGTCACTTTAATTTGTTGCCTTCTAACCCAAATACTTCTAATACTAATACTACAGTCTGTTTTGAATCAACGTTGGTGAATATCATTCTCTATTGAATGTCTTGATTGTCTTTAGGGAGTATGCAAAGCATTAATACAAGTCAAGTTTAGCCTATTAATACATCTATATAGCTGGTTTGGGGAATTCATCACATTTTCCTACCAACAACAAATTAATAAATATTGGCTGGTTAAGAATGCACCATTTGATCGGTGTCACATTTAATCAATTATCACATTTAATCTCACCTTATCTTACATATCAAAATCCATAGATTTATCGGTGGATGAATGATCTGTGTTGAGTTGAATGATATGGTGTTTAATATTATAAAGTCAACTAATGTAAGTAGATTAACTTCAAGATAGGTGTTTAATATTATAAATTCAACTAATGTAAGTAGATTAACTTCAAGATAGGTGTTTAATATTATAAATTCAACTAATGTCTGTAGATTAACTCCGAAATAGTCAAACAATTCAACATTCTATCTAATAAACATCTTGAATTAAAGATGTATCACATATGAAATTATAATTTCGCTGAGACAAATGGTCGAGCAATATGTGTGCAATATAATGCAGTTAGTAGCAACAAATGATTTGAACATGCAATATGCCCAGATAGAAGTATAGAACAAACCATTCATGGCGGGTTTAAATAAAGAACAATAAAGAACCAAATCGAGATCTGAATCACAAAATATAGATCCTAGAAAAGAAGACACGTACCAGATTCCTGTACCGATCTACAGCGTTATGGAAACCCACACCAGCAAAGATTTTCAATCGGCGTTACGGAAACCGTCATTGGCAAGGCTTTTTCAGTCTTGATTGCATGAACGGCTTGAGGGAGAGAATGAGAGTCATCTCAACATCCGTTACTAACCATAGTCAATGAACTGCAATCGCAGAAGCATAAAAAGGATTGGTGCGATGGAAAGGAAAGAGGGAGAATTGAGAGATTAGTGTTTGGAGGTGAGAACTGAGACAATAATATAAGGATACGGCTGACTGAAAAAAAGTTAATGATTGTATGGATCAGGTGGTACTCAAAATTCATCTTAGGATAAAGCACAATTTCAATTTATAACAATTATCTATGTTCACTTTAACGAATCATAATAGAAATAAAAACACATTAACTACTCATGAGTCACAGCCTCTACCTACACGTCTACGCCTCTATCTATGCTTTGTAATGTTGTTTTATTATTGTACACATGTTGTTTATAATTAGGAAATGGAAGACTATGTCCGTAACTTCTTCATCGCCAGCCACAATGAGACAAACGCTGAACTGTCAGCCGTGATAATGGTGGTAGAAAGGCTGCTGGCAGAAAACAGACAAGCACTGGACGCGGTTCTAAGCCTTGATCTCTCTCCCTTCCGGTATGATGCCGCCTCAATGCTGAATGATGCGATTCGTACCAAACAGGCACTGTTACGGAATCTACGGACCATACGCAGGGATGCCAAGGCAGCAGCACGTGATATTGACAACCGGATGGACTCCAGTTTCAGCCCAGATATGTAACCGTTATTTGTAGTTTTATTTTATTTGGTGCTTAGACACCCCATCAAACTTTGAAACTGCTAATATTAAATGAATCTATCTTACTTTATAATTGTTTGTTGTCTCCGATTATGGCGCCTTACACCTAACTTGATGATTCTTTATACACTTGATATTACATATGTCAATTAGCAATGGTAGGTTGATTTGTTTTAAACACATTACTTTTGGCCGTCCTTAATCTCAGATTCTTTACCTACACTGTTATGTTTATTCGCAATCACCGGCGTCCTAAAAATAGTTTCACGTATATAAACATAATGATAATATTAGGGTCGGCCAAAGTCCCTCCCGGCCGTGCATCGCACGGGCCTGCACACTAGTGCTTATAAAAAATGAGGGAACTTAATTAAAAGTCAACAAAGGTGGCTAAGACCAAATTGTCCATCCTTCCTTTTTTTTATTAGATCAAAAGCTAATGGCAAAAATCCCTTCTTATCCTTTTTACCAAAACCAAACTTCTCATTTGAATCTTTTTCTTGATTCTATACCCAAATACCTATTAGGCATTTTTTAAAGAGCGATAAAACATGTTTTCAAGAGAGCCATTAGGGCAAGAAGCCAACGACAACATTTAATCACCTTCAAAACCCAAAGTTTTGGATAAAATTGCCTTCAAAACTCAATATATTTTGGTTGTGCAAGTCAATCCGGAAACAAAATGGCACTTGAATGGGGTGAGATGGATTTTTCAGTTAAATCGATCAGAAATCACATTGATGATATTCGTCTTTCGACGGGTGAGTTTGAGACAAGATGGCTAAGGTACATTCCTAAAAAAGTTAATATTGCTATTTGGCGTATTTTATTGGATCGAATTCCCACTCGTGTAAACCTATCTAAACGTGGGTTGGAACTTGATTTGATCATTTGTCCCATTTGCAATATAAGACCGGAATCTACTAATCATGTTTTTGGTGAGTGTAACCTGTTTGTCAGAGTCATGGAGCGTATCAAGATTTGGTTGGATGTGTTGGGTTACGAAAGTGGTATTCGGGTCCCCGATAACGACAAAAATTTTCTGTCTAATTAATTATTTATGTTAAATAATTAATAAATCATTTACCAAGTAAATTAGTAAATTAAAATTTGATTAATTAAATTAACTAGTAATTTAATATGCAGTGGAAAACAATTTAATTTACTAAATCCGATTACCAGTTTATTAACGTAAACCTAATAACAACATGATTCGACAATCACCAAACGCACAAACACCAATCGCGTTAAAAACAAAAAACGCGATATACATAAAAACAAATAAATTAAACAAATCCAAACTGACATCGAGTTTAGATATACCTGAGCGGTGATTCAAACTAACGCTTGAGACACTGGAGGTTGACGGGTGATGCTAGGGTTTCGCAGGTTTGACTCGACAGACGAATCTAACGATCCTCGCAACTCGTAAGATTCACGACGCGGTGAATCGGGCACCACGAGAATCTCGCACCTCGGATACGACGCGATTAGGGTTTCACGGACGACGAGCGAAAAAGCCGTGAGACGGCAGTTCACAATTGTGGGTATCGGTGGATGAACCGGCGACGGCGAGGTGATGGCTAGGGCGACGAAAGGCGGAGCGTCGGATCTGATCGGCGACGGCGGCTCGGCTATCAGTGGCAGCGGCGGACGATGGCGGTGCGACGGGTGATGGGGTGCGGTGGCGATTCGACTCGACGGAGGCGGCACGACGGCGGCGGTTCGGCTTCTTTTGCGACGGTTTGTCAGAGAGAAGAAACCACGGCAAAATGGTGATAGAGGATTAGGGTTCTCACGAGTGAAACAAAAGGATCGCCAAAAACAGGGGCGGCGGCGACCTAGGGTTAGCCGGCGTCGGATGCGACAGAGAGAGAGGGGAGGCCGAAATTTCTCAAGCGGAAGAATAGGGTTTTCGCCTCCTTAATCAGATATAAATATCTGATTAAGTTTCCGTTTAGTCCCTCGTTTTAAAATAATCCTTAATCAAATCTTTTAATTTCGCGACTAACTATTTAACGTATTAAATCTTTTGTCGCTTGCCGAGGCTTAACGAATATCAGTCAAATAACTGATTCGTTAATTGTCGTCTAAGACGTAAATTATATTTAACATCATTGTCACCAAATTAATCATAATGACTAATTGGAAATAATTAATTAATATATTTATCAAACGAGTTAATAAATAAATAATTAATTCTTCTGCGAATTAATTCATCCAACAGTCTCCCACTTGGAATGAATGCGACTATAATCTAAGAATCAGAGGTGCTCTAGCTACACGTGGTTGTCCCAACAAGTCATGACACTTCAAGTCAAATAACCAAGGCATATCTATAAACTCGTGTTATAGTTTAGACTTATGGTATTTGTAAAGTCATTAGATCCTTTCTGTATGAGACATCAATCGAACTAGAGACATGGATTTATTCATTCTCTTTCGTGTTCAATCATTGTATTTCTTGTTCTATTCGTTCGAAGTGATCCAATCAAACACACAGTAAGTTTGGGTAAGGCCTTACACTTAATACTTGGAACTAACGAGAGGGCCCACAATGTCAAGTTGTTGCTTTGTCAATGCAAGAGTACAGAATCATGTATTGACTACATACAGATCCCACTAAGCTTCAGATCTATTCCGAAAAGTTACCGTTATGGCTGGCAGTTACGCGACAACGTTAAGCTACAATCAAAGAAAGTCCCTTAGCAGACGGGAGGTCGCTTATGTATCTCAGGTCGAAGGATACTATTGAGTATACCATTAATCAAATTCGTTTTATGATTAAATCCAAGAAGACAATTTGATGCGAGTTACGTCCCGACAATGTCTGATCGACTACGGACTTTTAGAATAGTCTTGCTTCAGTCTTTGCTCCCACAATGTCTGATCGACTACGGACTTTTAGAATATTAACGGAATATTCATGGATAGTAAAACGTATAAAATCCGTATACGTTGCGCAGAATTCAGACTCTTCGTCTAACAGTTTAGAGGAGGTCAAATAATTTGGTGCAAACGTTAAAGTTCGACATCCAACACTAAATTAGAACATCGATATGGTTCTGAATATATGTACTATGTAATAGCATAATTTCATTGATCTAGCCTGATCATTGAATTTTATGAATTCGCTACGATATTCTTGAGTTTTGTTTTAGGATTGCCTTTGTCAGTTGTTTCTTAAGTTTCAGTGTTTATCTTGAACAGCGAGACTTCCTATGTGAATTGAACTTGTGATAATATAGTGCCCTTAGTAAGCACATGTATGACCGTGTTATCACCTAAGCATGTTAATCGACTATTTGTAGAATCGAATTAACTCTTTGAATGTTTTATTGCATTCCTAGTTCAAATTCAATTAAGGTGGCTATTAATGTTCACTGAGTATAATCGGTACTCGTTTAATGAACATGAATTTCATTCATTAGTGTTTGACAGTGATGATGTGATTTTCCATTTTATGTCGTTGTGTATTCCTTTATAGTGACATTTCTTGCAATATCTGAGGATTGGATTCCTTTCATATCATATTTAGTATGATTCGAATTGTCTCAAGAAATTGATTGTATCTTCGGTTGCTCAGCCACGATGTTATCTGTAGGATCGTTATTAGTTATGAATGAACTAAAACTAAGCCCTTTACTTGCAAATATAACCCTGCGGAATTAAAGTTATATTTCACTTTACTTAAGCGATATTAAGTTCTTGTATAATGTAAATGCTTGATTTGCAGAATAGTAAAACAATCGATATGTCGAATATTCGGCACTATTTGCATTAACTCAAAGCTACACTATTACAAGTGATGAACGTTGGTAAACTAAGAGATTACATGCTATATATAGTGCTGATGAGATCAATGACAGCCATTGATCTCATGCGATCTAATCTAGACCGTAAACATAAAAGTCAAATATAAACTACCAAAAGAATAAACATCGACAATCGGAATGACTTGCGTGTTGGCAGCAACAATCTACTTTAGGAGAGCGGCTTGAATCAGATTTAGAAGCATACGAGAAGCTTTTGCAGGATTGGACTTCTGAAAAGACTTCTCAGGAAAAGTCAGGTTGAACTCTTTATCTGGTGGATAAACGAGTTAACCCGGAATATTCGCTAAGAGACAAAACTGCTTCTTTCCGCTTGAACTGCCTGTTCCGCTTGAAGTATGAATTCCGCTTCAACTTCGACTTCAACCGGAACTAGTAAAATGGCATTTCAGCCGGAAATCTTCCAAGCTCTATTTTTCCTTACAATCTCCCCCTAAGCTGATGCTGTCAAATTATTCATTGTCTTCAATGTTTATCTTCAAAACTGACTTGTACCCAAAAATTTTCTTCTCCACAACCTACTTGTTAGAAGATCCGATGCTGGCATCAAGGTTTTGAGAAAGCTCTTTGATGTTTGTTTTGGTCACCTTTACATGTTTGATTGAATCCCAGTCCGTTTCGTTCCATTCTTCTTGAACAGAAATGGACTCATGGATTGTAAAGGTGCCATCAGCTCTATGAACATAGAAGAGCTTCTCTTCTTCTTCTCAGATGATAAATTTGATCTCACTGGTAGGCTCTTCTTCTTCTTCTCCTGCTGAATCATCATCTAAATTACTCCGATAGAGCATTCCACATTCCAGCACAGTTGGTTCAACGATAAGCCTTAACATGTGCTCTGCCCTTGAAGGATTCATAACTTCTCTGAGTTTTAGGATGATGTCAGTCATTTGCATTGCACTGAGAAATGTAGTGGCCTTGTGAGCATTTATCACCTGAGTTGTACCATTTGCCAATTTGAAGGAAAAGTCAAAATTATCTTCATTTACCGTCCACCCAACGATCTTATTATTTCTGGGTGGTCCTTTCCTTCTTTTGTTTTGATCTCTTTTGTTTTTGGCATGCATCATCTTCCTCTTTCTCATCTTATTTTCTTCATCAGAATCATTGGCAGATTCCTGCACAATAGGTCTTTTGCCTTTGGCAAATGATGAAGAGGGACCAGGCTGAGTTTCAGTAGGTTTGGTGATGGTGGTGGAAGAAGGTTCTCTTATGGTGAGTGGAGGTAGGGTGGTTTTTGGAGGTGGTTCATTGGTTTCAGGAGTTGGGCTTGAGGGTGGAGTAGGTGGAAAGATGTCAGAGAAGTCCATGGTAGGTGGAGGCTTCTTTTTGAAGGGAGTGATGGGTGTGAAGTTGTCTGATCTAAACTTAGGATTGGCAAGTTTAGCAGCAAGCTTCTTGGGGATATGTGGAGGTTTGTAAGGTATGATGGGAAGTGACTGTAGAATGGATGAAGTTGTTGTAGTCATTGGGTTTGGATCATAAATAAATGAAGGCGGAGGTGGTATATCTGCAATATCATCAATTTCAGGTTTAACATTAGCAGTTATAGTACCTGAGACCAGCTCTGATGGTGAAGGCATCACCAGGTTAGGATTGACAGCAGCAGTTTCTCCTTTTAGCTCATAAAAATTTTTGTTGATCAAGCTACAAAGTCCTTTAACCTGCATCTGAGCTAGCTCTTCCTCTCTCTTCAAATTTCTAATCACAAGAGCCCTCTGAATCTTCTTCAACAGATGGTAATTTTCATCATTCTTTACCAGCTTGGTAGGCAATTGAGAGGCAATAGCAATTAACCTCTGCCTATTAGCTTCAGACATTGTATCCAAATCATAATCCTTCAACCTCCAGTTGAAAGACCTGGTCTTTGCTTCTTCAAGAAGGTTTTCAAACACATTGTTTTGCATGTATAGATCGAATTCTTCTTGGAGCTCTCTGGCTATTCTCTCATCCTCAGCAACCCTTCTGGCATCTTCAACCATTTTCATTATAGCCTCAGCTTCAGGAGTTTGAGTTGCCTGTTGAATGGTTTTAGCTATATCAACTTGAACAGGTTCCTCAGTTTGAACTGTTTCTGAACTCCTTAATGCTATCAGTGATCTAGCCACATCCTTAGCTTCTTCATTTCTTTGCTCTTCCGGTTGAACCACAGGTGTTTCAACAGTCCCAAAAATTGAGGAGCTGGGACCTTGAACATCCACCTGGGTTGGTATTTGATGTTCCGGTTGAACATTCAGATCTCCTTCTCTTGGAACTACCGGTTGAACTTCCGGTTGAAGTTCCGCTTGAACCAATAATTGACCATCAGCCACCACTTGAGGTTGGGTGACTTCAGGTTCTTTGTCAGTAATCTCCAGTACCTCGGTTCCTTCATCTTCACCAATTTAACTTTCTCCTTCTCCTTCAGTCAAAGTACCAACTACTGCAGTTGCAGTACTTTCTTCCATACCAACTGCTGCCTTGCTGGTGGAGGCAATGTTGCCTACAACATGATCACTGGCCCTTTCAGCCGGAAAAATAACATCTGTTAGAAGTGTTGTGATCATGTTGATATGCTCAGGGAGAGCACCAGCAATCAGCATGGACGACTGAACAAGCTCGGTGAGGTTGGGGTCCTCAAAAGGAGAAATAGCAATCAGTTGACTGCACTTCATATTTACCCAGCTCTCTTCAACAGAAAAAGGGTTAATGCCAATCTTTTGGCAAGCTGTGGCTCTTACTTCAGCCGGTATCCTTTCTACTTCTTCAATTTCAGTAATAACAGGTTTTGACAGTAACTTCTCCCCCAATTTGACAGTATCAGCTTCATCAGTTACAAGAACTTCTTCAGCATCTCTGGTAGGGTTTGAAGGACCTGCTTCAGTTGGAGTAGGGTCAGCTTGAACCAGTTTGGCAACAGTTGAGTTTAGAGCTTCAACCTGTGCTTGCAGAGAAAGGTACAGTTTCGTCAATTCAGGTAGTGTAAGACTATCCTCAACTGGCTTTTTGCCAGTATCCTTGGAAATAACCAAGCTATCAATCCTAGATTGATCAGCATTGGTACCCATGGCTTCTTGGCACCTGGGATTCTCTTCTACTGTTTCAACAGCCCTTGGTTCCAATGAAGGACTTCCGGGTGCTGATTCAGAGAAGATTGCCGCAGATTGGGTCTTATGTATGTTACTGCTGACACCAAGCTCCAGTTGGGATACTTGGGCAGCAGCAGCCCTTTCTGCATGAATCTCTTCAGAACCACTGAGATTCACCTCCGGTGAGGAGTGGGGTTGTAGTGCTACAGGGTCCTGGCCTATCAGGATGTTCTCATGTAATATGGTAGGTGAGTTAATAACACCTTCATTTAAGCCGGGATTGAGAGCACTGTCACTCCTGGGTGACAGGGGTTGCAGGGGTGAAAAATGTTCAGATGGGGAAGCTACATCTGCTTCTAATGACTCCCCCTCAACAGAAGGTTCATCCCTAAGAGATAATCCCAAATTTACCAGTTTCCGTTTAGGCTTTTTGCCTTGAACGGGGTTTGAAGCTTCAGGTTGGTTGGTGGTGCTAGGTGGAGGAGACCTAGTGACCACTTTTCTCTGTCTTTTGAAAGTGACAGGAGGTGAGTTTGATGAGGAGGTGGCAGTGGAAGTGATTGTGGTAGCTTTCCTCTTTTTGGATTGAAAAGCTATTAAAGAAGAGGAAGCTGGGACAGATGTGGGATCAGAAACTGTTAGGTCTACAGCTCTGTCATCTTGAGCATGGAGCTCAGTCACTCCTACAATTTCCGGTTGAACCTCTACAGTAGCAGGTTCATCAGGAAATTGCCTTGGAATTGGTAAGGGGTGGTCAGTATCCCTTCCAAGAAATGGAGATTTATTTAAAGCAAGATTTGAAAATGTTTTCTCATTCAGAAGTTTTTGGTGCAAAATTGTACCAAGCCATACTATATGGGGGTACTCTTCTTTGAGAATATATGTAAAAAATCTGGGATACAAGTATACATATTCAGAATGAACATTGGATTTTAGGGCTTGAAAAATTTGTTTTGAAAAATTGAAGTTCTCACCCTTGACCACAGCGTAGAAGGCAGAGGCTTGCTCACCGGAGAGCTCATCGAAACCTCCCTTCTTTGGAGATAAACACACCAGAAGTGTGTGTGCAAGAAATCTCCACTTGTATGGTAACTGCCCCTTCTTGATAGTTTTGCTGTGCAGGGAGCCACCATAACCAATGTTTCTGAATAGGCGGAGATATCTCTTCTGATCTATTTCTCCGTATCCACCTTCATCCCTCAGTTTCAACAGTCTTCGAACCTTTGCTTCATCAATTTCAACTTCCTTCCCTTGGACAGTTGACACAATTTTATCATTTCCGCTGGCCTCGTCGGTAACCCTAGCGTGAACCCAAAAGTCTTCCATCACCTCTTCAAAGATTTCGGCTTCTACAGTAAGCGCATGATGGAGGTGAGAGCTTTTGATGAACTCGATCATTTCATTGTAGATTTCAGTCTTGGATGGTGGTTCCAGGTATGCCATCAAGTTGTGTTCTACCGGAAATTTTGAGTCACCAACTGGCTTCTTGCCACTGGCCTTTCCTTTCGGAGCCATTGTTGACGGAATTCGAGAATGTCGACGGTTTTGTGGAAGTTAATCGGAGATGGTTTGGGAGGGTTTTGGGAGTAAAATCTGAGTTGTGTTGCGAGAAATGGGGAAAATGACGGTAATTTAGGGCTTTTTACATTTTCGGAGATGACGTGGAGGAGAGAGGTTGTAAATCGACGGTTCATTGACAGATGGGACAGGTGCTTTAGGGATTATACAGTACAGCTGGTTAAAGCATGCCCTTATCCGAAAATTAATTTACTGAAACCTCGGAATTGAACAGTTAAAAATTCAATGGATAAAATAAATGAATATCCGCTTAGTAAATTGTGTATTCCGGGTAATTAAATGACTCATTGACTTTGTTGACCCGGAAGTTCAAGCGGAACTCATTTTCTCCTTTATTTTAAAAACTAAATTTCTTCCGGTTGAACTTCAAGCGGACAAGTTTTCCGCTTGGAAAGAATTGTTTTCAAAAATAAGTTTTCACGTCAAATTTAAAGCATTTTTCCGGTTGAATTTCACCCGGTGATTTTCAAAAGTTATTCTTTCAGGTTGAACCTGAACTTGAACCGGAAAATCCAAAACACATAAATTTTGAAAATTTGTGTCAATTTTTCATATTCTTAACAGCAGTTTTTGACAATGAATATTAACACAAGAGATTTTCTTTTTCTTTTTCTTTTTGTATCAAGAGACGGACTCTTTGAGTACATCTCTTTCATTTATTAAAGTTGTAAAAAAATTTTTTATTCAAAGTTCATCATCCCAATGGCTGTAATGAGGTAGAAAAATCTTGCCTCATCGAAAGCTTTTGTAAACAAATCTGCCAATTGATGATCAGTGTGAACTTTAAATAATTTGATTAAATTCTTTTCAGCACAATCTCTAATAAAGTGATACCTTATGTCGATGTGTTTGGTCTTGGAGTGCTTCACTGGATTGTTAACGATGGAAATGGCACTGTTGTTGTCTGCAAGAATAGGAGTCTCCATGAATGTGATTCCATAATCAAGCATCTGATTTTGGATCCAAAGGACTTGGCTGCAACAACTTGAGGCAGCAATGTACTCAGCCTCTGCAGTTGAAGTAGAAACACATGTTTGCTTCTTGCATTGCCAAGAGACAAGCCTTTCTCCTAGAAATTGACATCCTCCTGATGTTGATTTCTTATCTATATCACATCCTCCATAATCACTGTCTGTGTATGCTTTGAAAGAGAAGTCAGAGTTCTTGGGATACCACAAACCCAGTTTGGGTTGCCCCTTTAGGTACTTGAAAATTCTCTTAACAGCGAGCATGTGTGACTCTTTTGGAGAAGATTGATATCTAGCACATAAGCAAACACTGAACATGATGTCAGGTCTACTAGCTGTGAGATACATTAGAGAGCCTATCATTGCTCTATACATGTGCACGTCCACTAGCTTTCCACTTAAGTCATTAGTTAACTTGTGGGAAATGGAGATTGGAGTCTTGGCACTTGAGCATGATAACATGTCGAATCTCTTTAGCATGTCTTGGATGTACTTTTATTGATTCAGAAAGATTCCGTCTGCAGTTTGCTTTACTTGAAGCCCTAAAAAGAAGGTTAGTTCTCCCATGGAGCTCATTTCAAATTTTGACTGCATCAAAGTTTCAAACTCCTTGCACAACAAAGTGTTAGATGAACCAAAAATAATATCATCAACATAAATTTGTACCATTAACATGTCATTACCAACAATTTTAACAAAAAGAGTTTTGTCAATTGCTCCTCTCTTGTAGCCATTTACTAGAAGGTAGTTAGAAAGAGTTTCATACCAGGTTCTAGGGGCTTGTTTGAGACCATACAAAGCTTTGATTAGCTTGCATACCTTGTTCGGATGGTGAGGGTCTTCAAAACCAGGAGGTTGATTGACATAAACTTCTTATTCCAGGAGGCCATACAGGAAAGCACTTTTCACATCCATTTGATATACTTGGAAGTCTTTAAATGCAGCATAGGCTAGGAAGATTCTGATTGCTTCCAACCTGGCTACTGGTGCAAAGACTTCATCATAATCAATGCCTTCCTCCTGTACATAGCCCTGCACAACCAATCTTGCTTTATTCTTGATAACAATTCTCTTGTCATCTTTCTTGTTTCTGAACACCCATTTTGTTCCAATTGGTTCTGCTCCATCAGGCAGATCCACCAATTCCCAAACCTTTTGCTTGTTTATCTGAAATAGTTCTTCTTGCATTGCCTCTACCCAGCTGTTGTCTTCTAAGGCATCTGCTACCTTCTTGGGTACTTCTTGAGACAAAAATGCAGCATGCAAACAGATATTTGCATTTGCAGCTCTACTTCTTGTCAGCACTGGAGCTGAAGCTTCTCCAATAATATTTCCCGCTGGATGATCTCTGTTGATTCTTCTATCAATGAACATAGGAAATTCATGGCTTCTTCCATTTGAGGGTATGTTGAGCTGAGGAAGTCTGTGATCAAGCTCAACATTTTCAAGTTGTGATATAGAATCTGAAACTCCAACTGATTCAAGAGAATTGGTATCTGAATTGTGGATCAGATGTTCTAAGTTGAACTCATTTGATGTGGTATCATGTGAGTTTCCAGCTTCATGAGACTCTGATTCAGTATTCTCTTCAGTTTCTGAAATTTGATTTTCCGGTTGAACTTGAACCGGAGAAATATGTTCAGCTTGAACTTCAATCGGAACAATTTCTTCTTCAATTTGAATTATTTCAGTCAGTTTCTTGTCATTTCTTGGGAAAACAGGTTCAGAACTCATTGAAGAGAAGAAGATTGACTTCTCATTAACAGTTTGATTTTTCTTCCAATGCTCATCAGCAGACCTGTTAAAGTTTTGTTCCTGCACTAGAGAGCTCACAGGCTTATCAACTGTTATGTTGAAAGCAGTGGTTAGTGCATCAATATCAAATAACCAGCTTGGCTGAGACTTAAAATTGTTGGCAGATTTCTCATTGAAAGATACATTTATGGTTTCCTCAACAATTTTAGTTCTCTTGTTGTATACTCTAAATGCCTTTGATACACCAGAGTAGCCAACAAAATAACCTTCATCTGCCTTTTCAGCAAATTTAGGCAAAGATTCACTGGTTATTAAAAATAGTGACAGGAAAACCAAATGGCTTAAAGAAATAAATGTTTGGCATCCTTTTTCTCCAAAGCTCATAAGGTGTTTTATTCTTTCCCTTGACAATTAAGATCCTGTTTTGGACATAGCAGGCAGTGTTCACTGCTTCAGCCCAAAATATCACAGGAAGCTTAGAGTCTGCCAACATTGACCTGGCAGCTTCAATCAACGTCCTATTTCTCCTTTCAGCAACACCATTTTGCTGTGGAGTTCTAGGAGCACTAAATTGCCTCAAAATTCCCTTTTCCTCACAAAATGAATTCAGAACATGATTTTTGAATTCTGTGCCATTGTCACATCTGATTGTTTTAAATTTAAGATTGGATTGATTTACTTTAAGATTGGATTGATTTTCTAAATTAATGACAAGAGTTTTCAACAATTCAGCAGTTTCATCTTTTGTTTTGAGAAAGAAAACCCAAGTATATCTAGAAAAATCATCAATTATAACAAAGTAGTATGACCTTTTTCCTAGACTCATTACCCTAGTTGGACCAAATAAGTCGATGTGCAAAAGCTCTAGAGGTTTTGAGATTGAAGATTCAACTTTTGGCTTGAAAGAGGTTCTGTGTTGCTTGCCCTTGAGACATGGCACACAGTTTTCAGAACAAATAAAGTGCTTGTTAGGAAGACCCTTAACCAAGCCTAAATTTACAATTTTGTTCATGTTTTTGTAGTTCACATGACCTAACCTCCTATGCCAAAGATCAGATTCGTCAACTGAGGCCTTGGATACAAAGCAAGCAGTGCCACATGAAGGTGTAGCCACTGACATATCCAGAATGTATAGTCCATCTCTCCTAGGTGCCTTAAGCATTATCAATTCATCAGGAATTTTAACACCAGGTTTGAGAACTATTGCCTCTTTCTCATTAAACATTAAATTCAAATTCTTGTCACACATTTGTGAGACACTAAGCAAATTAAAATTCAATGTATCAACAAAATTGACTTTGTCAAATTTTACCAGTCCATTTGTCACATCACCTTGTGCTGTGATATGGCCTTTTGTGCTTCCAAAGGCAACTCGTCCTCCATTGATTCTTTTTGTATTTTCCAGAATGTGCTTATTCCCTGTCATGTGGCAAGTGCAACCACTGTCAACTACCCATAGGCTATTCTGGCCTTTATTTTGCACCTGCACATATTAGAAATGATTAATTTCTATGGGGGACCCAAGCCTGAGTGGTCTTGGGTCTGCCATAAGCATCATTATACCTGTACTCTTTGAGTACTAGAGTATTAACAACTGGAGCTTCATTTAACAGATCATCATTGTCCAAACTGAAGTTTCTCATACTGAGCACTTGTTTGACTAGACCTTTCATCTTTGGTGTTTCTTTTTGCAGCAATTTTTCTGTCCCTATATTCTTTAAACTTTCTTTGCTTGTTAGTTAGTTTCTTAAGTTTTTCATTCTCTTGATTAACTAACTTAGTTCTTTCAGGTGATTTTGAAAATCTTTGGGGAAAATGTTTGCTTTGATTTAAACTCCCTCCCTGAAGTGGAACATAATGATTTCCACTTGAACCATTAGCAAATACAGTTTCAAATTGATTGGGTTTGCTGTTTCTTGAAAAATTTTCTCTAGAGGTGACTTTTCCTCTGGAGGGGTTTCTTCTTCCTTGAGCTTCAAAATGCTCAAACCCATCAGCAAAATAAACTTGAGGTCTCTGCTTTGGAGCAGTAGCTGATCTGGGTTGAAATTTCTTTTCCGGTTGAACATGAGTTCGAGCGGAAGAATGTTCCGCTTGAACTTCAGCCGGAAAACGATTTTGTTTTAAAACAGTGAAACTACCATTTCTATCATTACCAACTAAAACTTTGTTGGATTCAGATCCAAAATGCTTCAAAGTGTGATTTTTCACAGGTGAGATTCTTCCCGTGAGCTTCTTTTGAAAATCAGCTTTTGGTTTCAAAACAGGTTTTGGCTTTTGAAATGGTCTTACTTTACTCATTGGGTTAAACTGACAGACAGCAGCTAGGTGACCTTGTTCACCACAGCACATGCACTCAACAATTTTGGTTTCAAATTTCTTGGGAGACTCAATTTTGGTTACTTGATTAAAGTTTACTTGACCAAACCTTTGAGTTTGACTTCCCTTTGGTTGCTCAGGTTGCTTTCCTCCAACTTTTGAATCCTTAGGTTCATAAACAGTTGGTGGAGGAACAGCAATTGATGGTTTCAAAATGTTTAATTGGTCAACTGAAGCAGATGTGCTGGCAGCAGTGACATCAATTTTATTAGACTCAACAGTGTTTTCAGAACTGGATTGTGATGAAATGTCATCAACTGTGAGACTAACTTTGCATTCTGATTTTAAAGCTTCAATTGGTTTGATTACAGGTGAGTATTCAATTGGTGGCTCAACAGAGTTATAGCCAACACCTGCTTTACCATACATCCCTCCCATCCACAGTTTTTCAGTCTTTTTGTTTGCTGTTTGAAATTTATCACAAGTAAACAAAGCCTCTTTCAGCTTGATCTCAAGAACATCAACCTCAGCCTTAGCATCTTTGGTTTCATTTCTTGATTTTTCAAGTTTTGTCAGCAAGTCATTAAGCTGTGTTTCAAGCACTGAGTTGGTTTGTTTTAACTGTTCATACTCTTTGGTTAAGTTTTCAATTTTTGAAATGTATGATGATTCAGTTTTCTTAAAACATTCCTTTAACTCATTTAAGTTTGAAACTTCATCAATCAAATCAGTGTTGTGATTTCCATATTTTGCCACTTGCTCTATGCAGGCAGGACTACATAGATTCTCTAAAACCTTTTCAGGGATAGAATTTACCTGATCTGTGATGGAGTCCTGTTTGGCCATTAAAGCATAGTTGATGGGTGCAAACTCAGCAGCGAAATCTTCCCATTCAACACATGATGTTTGATTTGCTACAGCAGCTACCACGTTCTGATGGTTTTGACTTCCGGTTGGCTTTGGTGGGGTGGGGTGTGAACCTGAGTTGTTTCCAGAATTGTTGTTGTTTGAGTTGCTTCCTCCATGATTTTTCCCTTGAGCATGGTTCTGGTTCTGTCCTTCTCTTCTTGGTTGAGAGCATTCTCTTGCAAAGTGACCAAGTTGGTGACAGTTGTAGCATTTGACTTTGCTTTTGTCAAGGCCTATGTGAGCACCTTTTGCTCCCTTGTAGGTTCTACCTGTCCTTTTGTAAAACCTTTGAGCTCTTACAGAAACCATTGCAAGTTGGGTCATTATATCCATTTCTTCTAAATCATCAGCACCTTTGCATTCAAGATCTTCAGGTATGAAGCCTTGATAAGAGTCAGCTGCTACATGAGCATTGTGAGAACTTTCAAAAGAGTTTGAAAAGTTCTCTTGACACCTTGGTGTCTCAGGGAAACTGACTATAGGTGAGGAGTATGATGATGAGTTAGATGATCTTTGACTGTTAAAATCAGTGGTTACTAGTGCATATGAGAACAGTTGAGTTGATTCAGAAGATGAGCTTTGTTTAAGATCCAGTTCCATTTCATAAGCACTGAGTATGCCATGAAGTTCACTGAGTCTCATCTTTTTCAAATTCTTGCATTCCCTGATGCTTACTGTGTAAACTGTCCACACAGAAGGCAGGGAACGTAGGAATTTTCTGTTCACATCTACTTGTTCTAGTTTAACATCCACTTTTTGGAGTTCATCAAGCAATGAGACAAATCTCAAGTACTGTTTTGTCATTGTTTCACCAGATTTAAAAGTAAAGTTTTCATATTTTTGTTTTAAAACATCTTTCTTGTTTTCTTTTACTTCACTGGTTCCTTCATACATTTCACTTAAGGCATTCCACAGGTCAAATGCAGTTTTATATCCTTTAAACCCACTTAAAATGGAATTAGGAAGTGCAGCCTGTAGAGTCCAGTATGCCTTATGGTCAAATTCAAGAGCAGTGTAGTCAGATTCAACATATTTATCTAATGGCTTAGGTATTTTGACTTCTGCATCATCAGCAGATGAAACCATTGGTGAGTAGGGTCCTTCAGTGAAAGATTTCCAAATACGACGGTCCAAAATCCTAACAAAACCTTCCATCCTGAGTTTCCAGGTACCAAAGTCATCAGGAGTTAACATTGGTGGTTTGTTGGAGGAGCCATTTGGGCAACTTAAACTGAAATCACTCATTTTGAAAAACTTTTAGAAAGATAGAACAACGAAGCTTGTAAAGTAAGCAAGTAAAGTATCGACTTTGAAGCACAGAAAGTCTTCAAAGTGAGAGCCAAAGCTCTGATACCACTTGTAGGATCGTTATTAGTTATGAATGAACTAAAACTAAGCCCTTTACTTGCAAATATAACCCTGCGGAATTAAAGTTATATTTCACTTTACTTAAGCGATATTAAGTTCTTGTATAATGTAAATGCTTGATTTGCAGAATAGTAAAACAATCGATATGTCGAATATTCGGCACTATTTGCATTAACTCAAAGCTACACTATTACAAGTGATGAACGTTGGTAAACTAAGAGATTACATGCTATATATAGTGCGGATGAGATCAATGACAGCCATTGATCTCATGCGATCTAATCTAGACCGTAAACATAAAAGTCAAATATAAACTACCAAAAGAATAAACATCGACAATCGGAATGACTTGCGTGTTGGCAACAACAATCTACTTTAGGAGAGCGGCTTGAATCAGATTTAGAAGCATACGAGAAGCTTTTGCAGGATTGGACTTCTGAAAAGACTTCTCAGGAAAAGTCAGGTTGAACTCTTTATCTGGTGGATAAACGAGTTCACCCGGAATATTCGCTAAGAGACAAAACTGCTTCTTTCCGCTTGAACTGCCTGTTCCGCTTGAAGTATGAATTCCGCTTCAACTTCGACTTCAACCGGAACTAGTAAAATTGGCATTTCAGCCGGAAATCTTCCAAGCTCTATTTTTCCTTACATTATCAAAACTTAATTTAATTATTGAAATCTTAAATTAATTGAGGCGTCATTTAAAATTTAATCCAGTAAATTTAAATGATCATCAGATCGGCATTTGATTGTTATTTTAGTAAAGATCGGTGGCGATGCTCCCACTTGCTTTAGGTAGACTGACATTCTTAAAATCTTCCTTCTTTCAAACCGTCTGGATGTTGTCTTGCACGATGGAATCATAGCAATTATATTTCGTTTCCAAGAACGAAATTGTTCGCTTTCGTAGGCAAAGTACGAGACTTGAACGTTTAATATCCAGATGTTATGTTTTACTCATAATTTAAAGATGATTGTCAAAGTCATTTAAGAGTTTGATAGCATAGAGATGCTTTCCTCTTAATTCTTTGAAAGTGTCTCGTAATGATCGAGATGATGATCTATTTTTATCGGATTATCGAGTCCGACGTTAGAGGACATTATCTTCTTCAAGTAAGATTAATTTTCAAACTCTAACTAGAATATCAACATGTTTCATTAAGCAACAATCTTTTGTTGGTGAAACAATGTTTGTGTGGCTCGTCTCGTATAAGTACGAGAGTTACTTTACATTGTCCAGTGATTTGTCATAATCACGTTTCTATAGATATTTAAAGATCTAACTATGGACATGTAACTACTAAATCCTTATCTTCGAAAGATTCCGGTCTTGAGAACAAAATTTAGTTATGCAAGTGATATGTGAAGGGGCGTTTTGGTTATAAGATACTAAGGGGTAATTATTGTGACAAGTCATTAGTCTTGTGTTTTCCAGATTCAAGAATGAAACTGTTATTCCTTACACTAAACACTTAGTGTATTGTCGGATTCAAACACACGCGAGTACAATGAGTGTAGTCTAAGACTTTCAATGTATATGCAGGTATGCACATGTATAATTAATGGTACAATGCACCATAAATGGTGTAACCATTCTACAATGTCATAATCACAAGTGATTGCTTTGTAGTAATCAAGCTGGTAATTCGAACTTAATTGAACAAACGTCTGCTTGAAGCAAAGGATTGATTTGTTCCCATAGTTAAGATCGAAATGGCGATCTTTAATCAGTTCGACTTGATTTAATATTCTTGGCGTTGGTGATTCTATGTCATAAGACTTTATTAACTACTGTTATTTCGTGCGTTATATGGTAACGAGTATGATAAACGCTCAAGGCTTTATAGCTTTGATTGAATACGAAAGAACGAATGTTTTTCATGTCGCATTTAAGCTAGCCTTGATTAAATCAAGTGCACCAGGTACATGTTATGTTGTATGTTGTTTTAGGATTTTCAATTTAATCTAATAAACGGTTGAATAAAATTCAAAACATAGATTAAAAACAACCATGCATATTTCGAAAATCAAAGATAGTCAAAAGCATGTCACAATCAAAATCCATAGAAAGCAATTGTTCATCCTGGAAAACAGCCAGGAAAACCAAACAAACAAGTTGTTTTAAAACCAACAAGAATTGTTTTTAAACTGAAAACGTCAGACATGAGCTTTATTTAGGTGCGAATCTCGCAGGGTTGCTCCATGTCGTCTTGGTCTGCTTTCTTTAGCTTCATGCACCTACAAAATGTAAAGTATGTCAAACATATATTTTGTAGGAATTAGAGTGAAGCATCATACATCATAAACTTATGTGTATACCTGAGGGATTGCCCTGCGGGGCTTTCCCATTCTTCACCATGGCAAGATACTCTGGGTAGTTTCTTCTGTCGCAACATTTAATAAGTGTCACAATGGTGTCGTAGCACTCCTGCAGGGCCTGGGTTTCAAACATGCCCCTCAGATCACCGATCATCTGAAAAGCCGTCTTGTCGACGATGTTCTTCTGATTCTCAGAAGTCATGGTAGCTAGCATAAGGCATGCGACAAATTTAGCATTCTGTCGCAATGCGTTATGGGCATTACGAGCAGGAGCAGTGTCGGCATCAGGTTGCTCAGGAACCTCATCCTCTAACATGTTTTCCATGTTAGCCATCTTCAGGACGATTCTCAGATTCCTTTCCTAATCGAGAAAGTAGGCGCCATCAAACTTCTCTTTCTCAAGAAGAGACATGAGATGGAAAATCTCTTGGTTTGTGTGGTTTGCGTTAGCCATCTCAAATAACAGGAAAATTTAGTGTTTCGATGTTAGATTCGTATTCAAGGATGACAAGCTAATCTTGAATAGGAAATGGGAACTAGTTAGTTAGACAACTCCTCCAGACAGTGTAAAGTGCTTTCAAAATTTCTAAGTAACCAAATGGACAATGAGTGTCACTTGTGAAAGAACTGTCTCACTCCCGTTATGGGGCTTTCGCGAACAGATCAACGAAATACGTTTAGCCCCATCTATGCCCATTTTGTCTACAGGCCGACCAGAGGTATGGTGTTGAAATACTCAAATACCAAAGGTACATGTAAAGAAAATGGTAGTTGTCCTAAGTGGTCAATGTGTACGTACGGTGTTGAAATAATCCAATACGTTCACCTTGGAAGATATCCTAAACAGCATGTGCGGTGTTGAAATACTCCAATAATGATTCATCGATAAATATGTTCCAAGTTAGACTTGACTTAAGATGGCATAGACTACCGGTTTTAGGCTTACCATATAGGATTATTAAGTCAAAATTTTAATAATTAGTATTTTGACAAAATTATAAACCCTATCTCACTCGGGACAATCATTTAAATATCCTAAGTATTAATGATCTACGTATCGCGAGGCGATAACCAATTATTTACTAAGTTCGATTCATTTATCGAAAAAACCGAATTTAATGTCGAATTAAATGGGTTACTAAATTTTATGAAGTCGTAATTAAAATTAGGACTTATTATTTAATTGACCGAAAAATTAGTTTTATACCGGTAAAACTAAGTTTGGATTTTAGTTGGTGCATTAATCAGACTTAAGACATACAACCAAAAGACAAGCAAGCACACATGCACATATTCGGCCATACAGAGGTTTCGATATTGTTAGAGCATATGACAATATCGAGGAAGGTCGAGGGACGTAAAAGTAAACCAACCACAAGATAGAAAATTTCCCTGATCGATTTAGTCGCTCCCACTTGCTTTAACAAGCTCATACGTGTCATGAGGAACCTCGGTCTTGTTTCGGGTCCTTGCCATTTTTGATAATCCCTAGAAGGGATAATCTCCAAACGGGGTCGTCGTATCTAGCTCGTCTCCTTCGTCCAGGTGAAGGTGAGCAATTAAAATAAAACCTAATCTATATTAAAATTAAATACAACTTTGAACCCAATCAAAGTGGGCCAATCCAAAACAAAAGCAGATGGGCCTAATGGGCCAAACCACAACGACATTCATGAAAACCAAAAATTAGGTCGGGCAGAATATGTGCGAAATATACTTCAATAAATTTTATTGAATCGATTTATGTTTAGTGGATCTAAATCGACTAAACATATCTAAATGGCGATTCAATTTATTTCACGACTTTCGGGCTTAGAACACCAGTTCATGAAATGCACCGGTTTAAAATCGACCGGTTAGGGTTCGTGTGTGGTGATCAAGGCTCTAATACCACTATTGGGTTACGACAGTGGTAATCGGGTCTCTGGTAACGACAAAAAATTTCGATCTAATTAATTATTTATGTTAAATATATAATAAGTCATTTACCGAGTAAATTAGTAAATTAAAATTTGATTAATTAAATTAACTAAGAAAAATACCCCGAAGGTTATGTTTTTCTTCTAAATTTCTTTTAAGATTTACACCTAATTTCTCTAAACTTTGTGCTTCATTTCGGTTGTACATGTATTTAATTATGAGTATGTGTGTTTATGTTTATATATTATTGTTGATGTTTGGATATGATTTCATATGTATAAAAACCGGTTTGAAACCCAAACCGGTTCGGTTCTCAAACCGGTTTTGACCAAAATCGGTTTTGGTCAAAACCGGTTTGAGGCCAAACCGGTTCGGTTTCAAACCGGTTTTTGGCACGAAATCTGGTAACCGGTGAAACCGGTTTCGGTTTCAAACCGAACCGGTTTGAGATCCCAAACCGGTTTGAACCGGTTTTGTATTTTTTTTTTTAAACTTTATAAAAACTAAAAAAACATACTTTTTATTGAAAAAAAACATAAAACATTACAAAAGATAAGAAGTTCACGCATAAACGATTACAAAAGTACCTAATTTTTAAAGAAAATACAAAATATTTTAACTAGATTATTGTTGGGATAGTCGATTTCAATCCATTGCCGACGCCGCCCTTTTTCGTTGTTTTGCTTGTCTTGCATCGGCTTCAACTTCTTCATCGGAAATTGGCCATGCCATCCCCGCCGCTACCTCATCGTCGTGTACAATCACCTCCGCGTCAATTTGACCTTCAAGATTAGAAACGTTTTGTATACGTTCCATTGCGTCCAAGTGATCCTTCAAGCAAATGCAAGTCTCGAGCGACAACGCGGTGAGCCTAGTCCTCCGAATGGATAACACCCTGCCACTAAGAGAAAAAGCCGATTCCGAAGCTACCGTGGAAGCTTGGACACTTAGTAGGTCTCGGGCCATGGCGGAAAGGACCGGGTAATTTGTTTGATTTCCTTTCCACCAAGCCAAAATATCAAAGTTTTCAAAATCATCCTCATTTAGTAGTGGAAGATAATTGGTCTCGGTGTATCTCCCAAACTCACTACTTGGGGCGGAACTCTTGGCCCGTTTACTACCCATGTTTCTTAACGTGTTCAAAAGATTTTTGCTAGTTTTAGATTTTGAAGTAGTTTCCGATGATGAATGCATCTCATGTATGTTGCTTATATTACCATACTTTTGGTAATAAACTTCATACATGCTTTGAAAATGTGAAAGAAAACGTTCTTTTGCCTTTTCACTAAAATTAACATCGTCATCGTTTAAGTTCAAAGCGTTGGAGATATCATCAATTAATATACCCACACCGGATGAGTTGAAGTAGGGGTTTAAAGCGGTAGCACAAGTAAAGACGGCCGGAAAATCGGTAAAATATTTTTTAAACTTTTCTTTCATAGGTTCAAGCATTTTTTCAAAAATTTCACCTTCAAACTCAAACTCATTTAGTTTTCCACACATAATAAACAATTGGTGAAGTACCAAGTTACTTGTCGGATAATAAACTCCCGACAAGTATGTAGTGGCCTCTTTAAATGTTTGAAGGAGTTCGGTTAATTTTTTGATAATTGCCCAACCCGTAGTAGGAAAGACATGCACAAGACCTTGCCTCGCAAGGTTGTCATGAAACAACTCTAAGGAAGGTTGTTGCCTAACCGCACTCTCTAACATTTTCCAAGTTGAGTTCCACCTAGTTGGAACATCCCAATTCGGACCCAAATAGAGCTTATCCGTTTCTTGACAAAAATCGCGATAGTCGGTTGCTCGTTTCTTTCCACAATGAAAAACATCTTTTAACATTTGTCTAAAATCATCTTTAACTTTCCCAATTGCCTCATCGTTTAACCCATCTTGCACAACCAAGTTAATGATGTGTGCGACACAACGAGTATGATAAAAGACACCTTGACAAATCGGTCCATATTTTAGTTTTAGTTTTGCAACCGCACTTGTGTTGTTCGAAGCGTTGTCAAAAGAAATTGAAAATATTTTGCTTTCAAGTTTATAAAATTGAATTACACTATCCAAAATGGCAAACAAGTTATCACCATCATGAGGATAGTCGAATTTTTCGAAAGAAATGGTTCTTTTCATCATTTGCCAAGAATCGGGGTTAATCCAATGTGCGGTTACGCAAAGGTAAGAATCGGGTAAACCATGCGGAGCCGACCAAACATCGGTAGTTAAGTTAACTCCGGTATTTAAATTTTCAAAACCAAGAACTAATTGTTTTTTTGCTTGTTTCCATCTTTTAACACAATCATTTCTAAGAGTTGTACGACTTACGTGACGATAACGTGGTTGAAGTGTTTCTTGAATCAAGGCCGTCAAGCGCGGGTTGTCGAAGTGATCAAATGGTAAACTTTCTTGAATCACAAAGTTAGCCATTCGTTCACGAACCATCTCCGGATCAAAATTCCACAAGCCTCCATCGACCCCAAGTTGAGATTGATCACCACTTGGGTTACTCTTGTTCTTTTTGCAATAAGTTTCCAAATGGTTTTTAAGATTCGAGTTCGAATCTCCTTTCGATAGCAAACCGCAATAATGACACCGAGCCTTTTGCAAACCATTCTTCAACTCAACCAAGTCGAAATGCGGCCCGAACAAATGCGGAGCCCTCTTTGTTGGAACAATCCTCACAATCGAGAACCCGTCGTCGTCGGCGTTGGCCGCGTTGCTTTGAGCACTTGAAGAAGCCATTTTTTGAGTGAATGAGGGATAATCTTTGTTAGAATTTAAGAGATTGGGAAGTGGGGTAATGTTTATAACACTTAAAGGGGGTATATATACAATTTTTAGGCCTCAAATCGACCCCCAAACGGTCAAAAAACGGCTATATAGCCGTTACCAACGGCTAGAAAACGGCCAAAAAAGTGTATAAAGGTTATGTGAACAAACCGGTTTCAAACCGGTTTGGGCCAAACCGGTTTCAAACCGGTTTGGGCCAAACCGGTTTGAAAACCGGTTTGTTCACAAATCCTCCGAACCGATAGCAACCGAACCGGTTTGACCGGTTTGACCGGTTTGGGAACCGGGTTGGTCAAAACCGGTTTTGACTGGTTTGAAAACCGGTTTGAGAACTGGTTTGAAGCCCAAACCGGTTTGAGATTTGCACCTCTAGTTATGAGTTGAAAATGAGTTATAATTGGTAATTGCGTTAGTGACTATGAATTAAATTGGGTTACAAATTGGGTTATAATTTGTAGTCATGGTCAGGGCCGGTCCTGAGAATTTGGATGCTCAGGGCGCAAGTCGAAAATTTGCCCCCTGTTAAAAATTAACTTTAAATAGTACAACACAAGTTTTAAGGGTTTAGAACCTAGTCGAAAATTTCCCCCCTGTTAAAAATTAACTTTAAATACTGCCCACTATGTTTAAGTATATTGGGCTTAAAACCCTGCCCACTATGTCTAAATATATTGGGCTTAAAACCCTTCTAGCTGCTGCCCCCTTCTAGTATGATGCCCTGGGCTGGAGCCCAGCTGGCCCAGGCCCAGGGCCGGCCCTGGTCATGGTTATGTCTGAACTGTAGTGGTTAAGGTTCAATTCTTGTATCTATATCTGTGTATAATTTGTAATCGCGGTTGGTGGTTTTGTTTAAGTTTAAGTAGGTTTTATTTTATCTTTATATATGTGTGAGTGTGGTTGATGTAAGTTATTATCTATGTTAGTGTTTAAGTTTGATATATATGTATATTTATGTTTAATTTGTGTATGGTTATGTATGCGTGTATATACATTTAATAATAATAATAATATATTGTTATTATATATTATGTATTTGTGTATGCTTTTATTCGTGGTTAGTGGTTCTATTTAAGTTTAAGTTGGTTTTGTTTTACGTTTATATATGTTTGATTGTGGTTGATGTAAGTTATTTTTTAAATTGGTGTTTAAGGTTGATATATATATATATATATATATATATATATATATATATATATATATATAGGATTAGGATCGTGTGAAAACCCATTTATTTTGTGAAAACGTGAAAACCACTTTAAAACCTTTATAACCTTTTCATACGTTAATGTTTTTTCATGAAATTTGCGCCAAAAGTCTTAGAATTACGTTATCTTTAATTCTATAAAAACCAAAAACAAAAAAAAAACGTTTTTTTAATTTTTTTTATTATTTTTTTCCGTTTTTGGTACACATGTGTACCACAATAAAAAAACTCAAAATTTAATATGAGTTACTAATAGTTTTAAAAGGAAATTGCACCCTAATTATTATAGTTTTATTATCTTTATATCTAAAGAAAAAAATAACATTTTATGATTTTTTAAGTATTGCTACACATGTGTACTATGTTTAATTATCATTCGTAACATAAATGTTTTATTGTTTTTAGTATGTTTTTAATATATTTTTAACATAAGGAGTGTTTTTATACTTTATAATTCGTTTTTGTGTAGTAGTAGTGGTGATGGTACACATGTGTACCAAAAACGAAAAAAAAAAACTTTTTTTTTTACGTTTTTTTTATAAATATTGTTTTCCAGAGTTATAGATAACGTAATTCTAAGACATTTGGCGCAAATTTCATGAATAAACATTAACGTATAAAGAAGTTATGTAGGTTTTAAAGTGGTTTTCACGTTTTCACAAAATAAAGGGTTTTCATAGGATCCTTCCCCTATATATATATATATATATATATATATATAGGGGAAGGATCCTATGAAAACCCTTTATTTTGTGAAAACGTGAAAACCACTTTAAAACCTACATAACTTCTTTATACGTTAATGTTTATTCATGAAATTTGCGCCAAATGTCTTAGAATTACGTTATCTATAACTCTGGAAAACAATATTTATAAAAAAAAACGTAAAAAAAAACGTTTTTTTTCTTTTTTCGTTTTTGGTACACATGTGTACCATCATCACTACTACTACACAAAAACGAATTATAAAGTATAAAAACACTCCTTATGTTAAAAAATATATTAAAAACATACTAAAAACAATAAAACATTTATGTTACGAATGATAATTAAACATAGTACACATGTGTAGCAATACTTAAAAAATCATAAAATGTTATTTTTTTCTTTAGATATAAAGATAATAAAACTATAATAATTAGGGTGCAATTTCCTTTTAAAACTATTAGTAACTCATATTAAATTTTGAGTTTTTTTATTGTGGTACACATGTGTACCAAAAACGGAAAAAAAAATAAAAAAAAAATAAAAAAACGTTTTTTTTTTGTTTTTGGTTTTTATAGAATTAAAGATAACGTAATTCTAAGACTTTTGGCGCAAATTTCATGAAAAAACATTAGCGTATGAAAAAGTTATAAATGTTTTAAAATGGTTTTCACGTTTTCACAAAATAAATGGGTTTTCACACGATCCTAATCCTATATATATATATATATCTATTATCTATTACTATATATAATACATATTGGTCCCAGGGGCATTTTGGTCATCAAATTTCCTTAATTCTTAAGACGCGTACAAGGGTTAATGCAATGTGTACAAATGTCTTATGCATCTTAAATAAAGCACCATTTTCTCATAAATAATCCAATACATAATTCCATGAAAAGCATTAGGTTAAATTGGGAATTACCGATAATCGCTTTCTTGAACCACGCTTATCTGCACACATGCTTACTGCATTTACTCCTTGCAGCCGCGAACCACCAGGCGCCGCCGTCGTGAACAACGCTTCTCCACCCTCTCTCCTCCATTCCATTGGCCATCGCTGGATACCTCCATCATCTTCGTTGAATAGCTAT
Organism: Deinandra increscens subsp. villosa; assembly: GCA_039602395.1. Taxonomy (NCBI): domain Eukaryota; kingdom Viridiplantae; phylum Streptophyta; class Magnoliopsida; order Asterales; family Asteraceae; genus Deinandra; species Deinandra increscens. Next base: position 39,380,035 of record JBCNJP010000017.1, on the reverse strand, counting down.
GATTACTCATTGGAAGGCCAAGATTGAGGAGAAAGATCGTTACGGATTCTGAGTGGCTATAAATCCAGAACTATCTCTCCATTTCAAATTGCAAATTCAGCAACAAGGGTTTATGCAATTTCAGGTAATTCTGCTGCTCTATCGTTCTAATCATTCTAAATCGTTCTAATTCTGCTCCTCTATCATCATTCTAAATCAAATAGATTTGTTCCGTAAATTTCCAAAGGTTAGATTTGTGCCGTAAATTTCTGATATTTCTCTATTTTTTTGTTTCCTTCATTGATGATATTATTGTTCGCAGACATTCTGATGTTGGTTTGCGGTCAACATTGTACATTTGGCTTAAATGTTGATTCTCCCATCAGTTTTCATGGTCGAAGCTTTTCTGATAGCACCTCTTTCGAAGCAAACAATAAGGAAAACGCAACAATCAGGTACACCCCATTTTACCCACTTAGAAATCTTAATAAAGTGATCTGGTTGGAAACTCTATACTCTGTTAACAAGTATCCTTTACATTAGGGATAAGATAAAGCTACATTTAGCAACGTGAACATCAGTGGTGTCCAGTATCATTACCAAAAACATAGCATTAGGATATGTGCACTGCTTACAAAGTGGTGATTATGGTGAAGGTTGCAAGAAATCATGTCTGATTTCATACTACGAAACTTTTATAAATGAAATTGCACTAAATTAGGTTTCGGTTTAAACTTAGAACCAACAGATATGTTAGGTTTTCAACTGGTTGTTATTGGGGTTATAGCAGGTGAATGGTACCATGTTCAGCCACTTTCATCTTCTTTAAAAGTTGGTACAAAAAAATCATATATGTAATGTGTTTGTCTAGATAATGGTATGTGTGTGTATGTATTTGCCTTCTCAATGCTATTTTAAACAACTTCAATTCTCTTGATCATTTATCAAAATAAATAGAAATTTGTACATACTTATCATCTTATCGGTTTGGTGTTGTGTTTTGGGACCATTTTCTCTGATTATTGGATTTAAGTCATAGTAATCAGTTAATGTTTGGGTAAATAGATTTGGCTTCTAATTATCTTGGTCAAATAACTAGAGTTTTGAAAATCATTTAAAATAAAATTAAATATGCGAGAAAGAACTAAGTTACCTATCAAACCTTTCTTTTAAACGATTTCAAGTGACATTTACTTCCATTTCGTTTACTCACTTTATTAAAGTAAGAATCTTCTTTTTGCTAATTTATTTTCTTCTTTAATAACCAGAATTTGTTAAGAATCCAACCATTTGACCTTATTATTACCACTTAAATCAGCAAAACCATTTGACCTTTTTTATGCATAACATCATAAGTTGTCCATGTTACTATAGTAGATTCTTTAAAAGAAAAATTGGACTTCTTTTTCAAATATGAAGAATGCTTAATATGACCAGTTGTGCTTATGAAAGGATGACTATCTATCCTGGATTGGTGTATTTGATGTTAAAACTTTTTATGGCCACTTTCTCACAGCAAGGGGTAAGGTTGTAAGGATACTAACTTGGAAGTACACCTATATTTGTGTTAAATTTGGACTTCTTGGATGAGAGAATCAAGCAAAAGGCCATGAAAACATCTCCATTTTCTGATGAATATCATTGCAAATTCAAGTGAGTAGTAAATCTTCTTTTTTTGAATTTTTTATTTTTTGGCTTCTTTCAAGATTGACTTTATCATGAACTTTAGGACTCAAACACCACCTAATATACCTTCAGAAACATATCGAGGCTGACCTTTTATATTCAAATACATTAAGTAAAATTACTATCAGTGCTATATGAATCAATGAAAGTAAATGATGACTATGTGAATATAGATGTGAATTTTGCTTATTTTTTTAACTGCTAAACTGCAGAAAATGAAACAATGTTTCTAGCCAGGTGGTTCTTTCTACAAAAGTTTTTTCACTTTTCTGAAGTTGTCTTCTTCTTTGGCAGAGAACATCTAAAAGACAACAGCAATAAAAGGCTGCTTAAACCATCCTTAAGCAATCCAGAACCAGCCCCAAAGAAGGCAACAACTACACATGATAATACACACCTGCTTATGTTCTCTGTATTTGTATCAAACATCTCACCCTCATGAAATTGCAGTGCTTCATCATCATAAGGTCATTCTCATACAAAGATTGATTACAATTCATATGTGATTTCCTACTAGATGCATATATTTGATAGATTTGGTTACTTTGCAAAGATGGCTTCTTTCCATACTATAACTAATATATATTGCCACATAGATCGACTCACCTACGGCTACAACGAAAACATATCCAGCATCTCAAAACAAATGATTGAATAACATTCGCGGTAGCGTGCAGATTGTAACTTCTTGTTAAAAAACATATAAGTGCATTTAATCAGATTGTCCCATACATGGTGACATGGTGCACTAAAAGCATTTCATGAAACTGATTTCTGAATCAGCTTTGAAGTTTTCATTCACTAATGTTATATTTAGATATAATGCAGCGACTGAGATAAGCTTCTTTACATTCTTTTACTTTTGAAGTTGAATTTGCACTGTCATTCACCTGAGAGAAAACTGATTGGCCGATCCTAGCTGCAGCAGGAGTGAAGGTTACCGAGTACCAAGGTTGAATTAATTTTTATAAACTATATCTCAAAATATCTCTTATTTCTTAGGCATATATGACTATAGGTAAGCACATAGTGAAATGGTAAATTTGGGATCTGCCTAACCATCTAACATTCTAACTAGATCAGCTTTCATGAAAATAAAACACATTTGAAGTTCATAAGAATGGCCTATACAGTTGATAAAGGTCTGATTAAGAGATAATGCTTGATTCCACTAGCAACATAATAAAAAAGGTGCCTTTTTATAGTTTGCCATTTATCTTTTTAGTGTATTTTTATGGTTCTTGGTTTGTTTGTTGAACATCAAGCTTATTGTTTTTATCTGTTTAGAAAACTATATCTTTTTGTTTGTTGTCTATACTATACTAGAAGTGCTTTTGTACCATCTTTTGTTTGTTGTCTGCACATCCCTTTGTTTGTTGTCTATACTATACTAGAAGTGCTTTTGTACCATCTTTTGTTGAGTAACTTATTTTCTTGTGTGTTTACAGGCTTTGCTTATGGAGATTATTGAACCCAGTTTATACTTTAGGTACGAGGTTTGTCGTAGTCTCTGTAGGTACTAATGCATGAATTTTACACGTATACTTCAATAACTTGCATATGACGTTCCATTTGCTCTTCTCCTTGCGATGTCAGGCACTTTTTTAATCATGTAGCCAAATTCTATTTAAATTCATTGTGCATTAGAAAAGTTTATTGGATTTCTTGACCCATTTCAATGTACATCTGAACTTATCTAACATCTTAATTCACATATACCCATCCCGTTTTGACATGTATTGAGAAATATATAAATTTGTACTAAAACATCGACATTTAAAAAAGTGATTTGAGGTCTTTATATGTATTTTGCTATTTGACAGAGCTCCTTTTTGTGAACATGTTTATAGACTTTTACAAATGATATATAGTTTTTTTATGCTTCAGTAGGGAGGTTGGGTCAGTAGGGAGATTGGGTCAGTAGCTGATTTTATTATGCTTTTATGTTATCATTGTCAACTGCAGGTGTTGGCTACTGGTTCACAACAGTTGGGTCAGCAACGCCAATTCAATTTGTCACAAATGTAGCCATATTTGCTGGAGATTATGAGATTCAACAGTTGTTACATATTTTCATGGTACATCACTTGATCATTTCAACTTGAATCGGCTTTGTTTTTTGCGTCTTTCTCATTCGGTTTAACTTTTCAAGTCTGTTTGGTGGTTAATTGGCTTCATTTGTGTGGGTTTTGTATCGAGAAGCATTTTAATTATCCACTCAAGTCTTTGTTTTAGGTTTTTGGGCATTGGCTTTTTGGTTATTACGTAATACAATTATTTAAGTTATTAAATGGGTGTTTGGATTTGGGTGATTGACTGATGTTGAGTTTTTCTTGTTTTTTTTAGATTGTGGGTTTTTGTTTTCTGTGTGTTAGTTGTTGATCTTTTTTCGTTATTTGAAACTGCGAATTATGCTTAAATAATTCTCAGTTTAAATGTCATTGATTTGGGATTGTAAATATGGGTGTACACATGATTTGGTTCTGATATTTTACTTAATATTTTGCTGGTGCCATAATCTGCTAATGTATTTCATAGTCTAACTCTATTAATATTTTGTTGTTTGTTTACACAGCTAGCCTAGCAAATTTTATCATTTTACTTCTAATTTCTTCAACATTTGACTACACCCATGATTTGATTTAGACATTTTACTCGTACGGAGTTGTAACTGTAATGTATTTTGATTTTATTTGTGCAGGTGTTTTGGCTTTGCTTGGTTGTGGCTTTTTGCTTGGTTTTGGCGTTTTGGGTTAGTTTTAACTATGTTTTGGTTGGTACTTCACAAATAGGATCGAAAGATTCGAAGCAAATCGAAGAGCCGGAGGATATGATGATTATAATTAGTTTCTCTTTAAAGATAGGAAAGCAAATGTTATTTAATAGTCTAATTCTACCCCTTGCAAAAACAGATGTTTTTGGTTATGATGTCATGCTTCATGAAGTCTTAACTGGACAACAAGCTTTCTATCTTGCTCGCCTTAGGAATGATGATTAGTTCATGTTGCTTGATTGGGTATTCCACTTTCATCTTTGAGCCAACTGTACAATTGCGAGTTTTGTCATTGGGTATGTGTGTATAAATGTATAAATGTAAGTGCTTTTTTAAGAGTTTGTCATCTAGGATCTGTATGTGATTTGGTATGTGAATGATGTATAAGATATATATTTCTAAATCATTAAATATCCGTGTTCACTACATGTATGTTCTGGGGTATGTCAGTTCACCTAAGATCTTTTTTCTGATTTGTTATGTAGAGTCTGTATTAAATTTGTATTTCTAAATATTTGAATGACGAAGAACCGCGCTACTAGCAGCAACGCACTAATAGTTCCACTTGTGTTAAAATAATAATAAAGTTTGCATTTAATAAATTGTTAATATATTTGTAAAGAGATTTCCTCCTTGAGTCTTACACATATTTTTTGATATGTTAAGATTATCATAGCCACACTTTTTATAGTATTTGAACCTATAATATTTTGGTCATGATCACTTTTACCATGAAGTTGTCCATTTAAGATTGATGATTACACATGTAGGCACATGTTTTAATACATAACATTAGAAATTGACACCACTTGTTTAAATATTAATTATTTTAAAAAACAGGCATCAGCCTAAGAAATGGAATTTACTTACAGATTATTATAAAAAATACTAACCTTCTCGATCAAATATATAAATTTGTCATGCCGCCATAACGCGCGAACAGAAAACGAATAACACGCTATACACTGTCGCCGCCGCAACGCGCGGGCACACAGCTAGTATATATATATATATATATATATATAGGGGAAAGTTATTGTACAAAAGACGTTTTTCGTGCGAAGTGTGCGAAGGGATCTCCGCCGCTCATATGCGGACTTTTTTTATCTGATGGCGTTAAAATTAAACACGCTTAATTAATTTGAAAAAAAACGCGAAGTCATTAAAAATGGTATTAAAGTCTTTTCAACATTAAATGAAAACATGCATACGCAAAAAATATTTACGCATCAACACAAAAAACAAAGCAAACCTTTAACCTTTAAACAAATAACGCATACTTGAAATAAAAATCACGCATACACTTTTAAAAACTCACAAAAACATAAACCTAACTAAAAATGTCTTATACTTAATAAAAAACACATGTATTCCAATAAATAACGCACACTTACGTTTTATAGATAAAAATAACGCATATTTGATATGAAAATAACTCATACACTCTAAAAACTCACAAAAACACACCCTACCTGTCTTACACTTATAAAAACGCATGTTGTTAATAAAAATAACGCAAACACACAAAACATAATCGCACCTGTTAAAAAATCACGCATTAATAGCCTAAGATACTTAAAAATTCACGCATTATATTTAAAAATCACGCATTGTATTTAAAAATCACGCATTATATTTAAAAATCACGCACGTTGTTCTAAAAAATCACGCATACACTCCAGAAAACTCACAAAAACCACTTGATTTCACACTTAATAAAATAACACTTGATGTTAAAATAAAATAACTCAAATAATATAATTCAAAAGCATATAATAGATTAAAAAGAAAACAGTGCCATATGTTAATATTTATAAAAATTTACAAGTGGAAAAGATCAAAAAACATCATAAAAACATAAAAAAATGGGTGCCTAAATCTTCTTAAATATTTCAGCAGCCTCCACCCTGTCCTTACCCTTCTTAATGGTGCTATCGACAACACCACTAAGGAGAGTATGCATCTCCTCCTTCAGCTCCAGCTGCTGAGTAATATACTCAGCAGCAGCCTCTTTCATCGCGGACTCCGGTTCATCCACGAGCTCCTGAAGCATCCTGATGTGGCCTTGGATGCTGTTGACAGTAAGACCCCTGATCATGGCGAAAGAATTACGCATTATGCGATCATCCTTCGATTCTTTCGCATGCATTTGTTTAACAATTTGCATGACTGCGTTTTTAGACGCAGAGTTAGGGTTAGATGAAGAAGACGCCATTTTTTTATGTTAAAAATATGAGAAGAATGAATTTAGGTCTGGGATATATGGGGGATTTGAGGACTTTGTGCGTCGAGTAAGGAATGTGCATGAAGAAAGACAAAATATATATATACAGAAATAGAAAAATGGAGGGAAAATGAAACGTCGGATAAAAAAAATTTACATAATAAACGCAAATGATAAAATTATCTTATATATTAAAATAAATCACGCAAACCTAGAAAACTCCAGTAAAAAACTAAAACAAAACTACTTAACCTTTATCAATGATTCTGCAGAAAAACAAAATCAACTTTAAAAAATAGGCAAGTGTAACAATAAAATACAGCATTATTACGCACACTATAATTGTGTATGACACCAGCTGAAAATACATGAACATATGTTCAAAAATTTTGAGATTCTATTTTCACGCATTTTACTTGTAATTTCTCGCATGAAGTAACTCATAAAATTAAGGTCACAACAAACCACGTAACGACATATAATTAAAACACAAAAAAAAAAAATAATATTCACGCAAAACAATAAAAACAAATAAACAGCAAAATAAAATTATGCCATTATTAAATAAAAACGCAAACAGAAAAACTCTTACAAAAGAAAAAAAAACATGAACATAAGTTAAAAAATTAATTAATTGACTCTCTATAATCACGCATGCTGTTTTTATTTTGACACATGAAGAAACTCGATATAAAACACCTTACAACAAATCACGCAACCGCATGAAGAAACGCTGTGAAGTAATCTCCGTATATTTTAATTAAAAACTTTAAATTAACAAAAATGCCCCTCCGCGTCCAGAAAGAAAACGCCACGCGTTGGCCTCCCCTTCCTTCGCACGCTTCGCATGGAAAAAAGCATTTGTATTTGAACTTTCACCTATATATATATATATATACTAGCATTGTGCCCGCGCGTTGCGGCGGCGACAGATTATAGAGCATTATTCGTCATTTGGTCACGCGTTAAAGCGGCGTAACAGTGTATATCATGATATTCATTTCCGTTAGCACGTTGCCACTACCAAATAAAGGAAAAAAACTTTAAAAAGGTCTTACTTTTACTTTTTCATTAAAACCGTCTATTTTTTTTTAGTAATTGGTCTAATAAATACAAATTCATACCGAATAATGATTGATCTCTGATGTGTTGTTGAGTGTATATGAAAAGTAGGGTTCTACACTATCAAATTTTAAATTTATAAAACTGGTAATTCACCAGGGGACTATACCAACACACTAAGGCAAGTATACCTGTCGTGCGTAGCACAGTATTGGTAAACACCGGGTTGTCGAACCTCAGGGACACGAACTTGTTGAAAACAGTCGATTCATAATTCAGCCGGTTTTTGTTTTTATTTTGAAAACTGATTTTAATTTAGAAAACTGGAAATGACAGTAATTAAAATGTTGTTTGAAAAGCAGATATTTGGAAAGGATCACTTAGGCATGGCTCCTCCAACTTAGGTTTGACAAATGTACCGGTAATCCGTTCTAACTTATCTCTGAGGTGAACTGGTGTCCTAAGACAAGGCTTACCTAGCTCCTATGGATAGGTTCACAATTTAGGGTTATGGACACGCCCTAGACAGTTACTACTGTTCCATGGTTAAGTACTGACAAGGTTGCGGTTTATGAAGTGCCCTAGGCTGGGTCCCGAGTTATCGGTGGCTCAACTCACAACTGGTCGAAGGGTTAGGATAGGTATGGCCCTAACGGTCTTAGAGTTGTGAAGCGGTTACAATTGGGTTGATAGGTTGACCTGGTAGGCCCTAGACACGACTAAGCAGGAACAGACCCGAGTTATCGGTGAATGCTTGGCTACTTGACAATGGCAAGGGTATCTACTAGCTAAGGGTAAGGTGATTTCTCACTCAAACTCTATGGTGGACTCCTAATCGAATTCTAGGGTTTCCCTGATGATCGTGACTATTTCTAGTTCACGCGTACGCCGCAGGTTCTGTTGTTCGGCTATACAGTAGTTCCCTAACGATAGAAGGCTTTGCAAGCTAGGGTTAGGGTTCCACAAGACCAGAGATTGACTAGATACAATAAGGAATTCAATTCATCAACCAAATCAAAGCAATCATAACTTTTACTTCATAAATGCAAATGTAAACGAAAAACCGATACTTAGAAAGTCAAACCATGGTTGGATTCGCCTCGCCTAAGCGATACGATGAGTTTAGCCAACCATGTTAATGTTTAAACAAGAATAAATCAGATCTAAACAATAGTTCATGGCTAAATGTAAATACAATACCAAATGGAAGCTCGAAATGATGAAAAACGCTAAATCTCGACTCGTCGAATGCTTTGGATCTTCAATTCTTCGAAGGGCTTCAACGAGGGCTTTCTCTGGCTTCTCTTCTGCTCTCCAAGATGTCCTGAATGGTGGAAATGAGCCCTGTATTTATAGGGGCCGAATTCCAAAAAAATCCCAAAAATTTCCTAAAAGGGCTCCAGGCCGTGAAAGGGCTTTCACGGCCATGATCAGGCCGTGAAAGGCATGACTGGCCACTGTTCTCGGTTACACGGCCTGGACTGGGCTTTCACGGCTTGGGCAGGGTCTTTCACGGCTTGGGCAGGGTCTTTCACGGCCGTGAAGGGCCTTTCACAGCATGCAAGCCAAGCCGTGAAAGGTCTGTCATAGGTGACTGGTTTGCGGCTCAGCATCACAGCTTGGTCAGGGGCTTCACAGCTTGGTCTAGGCCGTGAAAGGGTGCTTCAAGGCATGCAAGCCGTGAAGATTTTCTGCAACTTTTTATTTTGACTTCCGCGTTTGACCGGTTGACCCGAACTTTGACTTTTCTTCATTTTTGCCTCGTTTTCCGTGCCAAGCCTGTTTTAACCTGTAAACTCATGATGTTCATCAGTAACAAACATAATTTGACGTTTTCGAGTTTGTTTTGACGTTTTTTAGCCCGGAATCAATTATATTTTCATATCCAAAACCACACACATCAAACATCCCCATACTTGAACATTGCTTGTCCCCAAGCAATCATTTTTAATCTCGACACTACTACAACTCTATCTTAACCACATAGACATCTAGGTGTACATATTCGGTCCGCAAGATTTACAATCAATACCAGGATTTACAACCTCGCAAGTTTAATGATTTTGAAAACTCACAAAGTCTCTCAACCAAATAATGCGAACCATATTTCTATCATTTTTTTTTTCGCTCGACTCACCATTTCACTCGACCTATGGGTGAAGTATTTGAAGTGAACGCTCAGGTCAAGCATATCTAAGTGTTTCTTGGGTTTATATGTACGATCGTGCCGCCGAGTTCGTTATGGGATCCGACCAAAAAATGGAGGGGGATACTCAAACGTTTGCTCACATATACGGGTGTGTGAGCTACCACCCTAAACGTATATCTTGGCGTATACGTACAGCCGTTTCACAATTTTCATTGTGAAATATTCATATATATATATTTTTTTTTCTCTTTAGCTTGATTTAGGGTTTTGCAACCTTTCAATACAAGACTAAATTTTTGATTGATTTTTTTTTTTTTTTTTTTTTTTTTTGGATAGATATACTGGAGTTATGCAGAAAGTCCAGTATCTTCGGGCAATTGACGACCCGGAGAAGATCCATAACGACTCAAGGCGATTAATTTGACACGATCTCAACATAAACCTAGAACATGTTTTAGACATACGACATCCCTCATAACTATGATTTTTTTCAATTTTTCGCCTAAATATATATATTATTTTTTTTTTATTTTTTATTTTTTTTTTTTTTTTTTTGTAGGCTTAATCTCACAAGGGAAATCGGGTGAGTGGGTTCTTTGTTGGTCCACAAAACTCAATCGAAAGACTTTGATCATGCGATTTTTATAAAAATAAACCTTTAAGGAAAACCTTTCTTGCGACTCGCAGACACGATAAGGCACAAATAAATTATCTATGATTTACGTTAAAACGGTGTACTTTCGTGTCATGTGAGATTGGGAAAAATTTTAAAATTTTGGGGGATTTTCAGACTTTTGATGTGGTGAAGGAATTATATTCTAAAAGCTTAGCCAACCCTTGCCATCCCCATACTTAGAAAGATGCAGTGTCCTCAATGCAGAAAATATAGAAATAAACAAAGGGTTGGATAAAAGAAACTCCCTGATTGCAGTAATTGCCCATGGTCCTCATTTCCACACACATCGAACAACTCGTTGCTGCAATATCATACTTCAAGCCAACGTTTCATCACCATGTACAACATTAAATACAGAAATTGAAACACACCACACAAACAAAAAGAAAAGAATTAAACAAGCCATACAATAATAGATAATAGTCATATGCATTCCATCACCAACCACATAGCCGACATCAAAAACCAACAAAGTTCAGAATCCAAAACACCAGACCAAACCAAAAGACATAGTGCAAAAACCAAACATAGTATCAAAATCAATAAAAATGCAATAAGGCTACGTGGATAAGCATGGACACCCCCTATGGGAAGTGGGGCATGAAATCAGAGGGAGACATCTGATGTGGCACCCTGGGCGTGTCTGAATACTGGGGGGAAGCTCGCTGTCCACGGGGTGGCCTGAATGTGTCACGCAGCTCCCGAATCTGATCATTAACACGAGTGAAACTCGCGTTCTGCTGGTAACGGAGTTCGGTAAGCTGCTGATCAAAGTGCTGAGTCAAGTCCCCAAACCTGTTATCAATATGAGCCTGTAGCTGGGAGATGCGAGCTAAAACATCAGCAGAAGTGGGCTGCGGGATAGCATGGATGTCCTCTGGCTCTGGTGCCCTATAACTCCACTGCTGCTGAACTGGGTGCTCTAATGCGTCCAACAAACCTTCCCAACTACGCTCGTCAATCTGCTCGTCGAAAGTAAGGACTCCAGAGGGACCTGCTTCAGAGGCAGGTGTGTAGGTGGGACTAGGAGGTCGCTGTGCCTGCTCATTCTGCTGTTCCTGTGTTGCCTCCTCCTGAACTACCGGCAGTGGATCCCAAACCCGACCTTCACTATCAATTAGTCGCCAAGGTCTAACAGCCGTCACCATCCCAAGCTTTTTACACATAGTTAAATCCACCTCTTTGACCCCTGTCGTCTTCGTGCATCCCCTCTTACTGACCCCAAAATGTGATGCAAGAAGGCTGATGATTGAGCCACCGACTAGCCAACTTGCCTGCCTGCTACCACTGCAACGAGTAAAAAGGTGAAGAAGACAATGCGCAAGGTTGCAGTTTGTCCCTGAGTGCATGCAATACAGAAAAAACAGATCTCTTAGGGACACGGCACCACAATCGTGCCTAGCAGTGACTGTCCCCCCGATCACCCTGTGCAGATAACGATAAAGAGGGTCGCGAATTTGAGTGCTTTTTGTGCTCACGACATCATAATCACCATCGCCGATCTGCCGCCAGAAGTCTAGGTGATCCTGATCGGAAGGGAACTCATGTATCCCTCCTGTAAATGCTGCAGTGAGAAGTTCCTCTTCAGTGTAAAGTGTGGTGGCCACTGCGAACTGAGCCACCGACATGTTTCTCCAAGTCCCTCCCAGCCTAAACTTCACCATATTTTCAGCAAACAAGTTCGAGCATGGATATGAGAAAGTGAAGCTCGAAAAGAATTCAACAACCATCTCTCGGTACTGGTTTCTCTTGATGTTGAAAAGTCTGCGCCAACGATCATTAACTATCTCCAAAGCACGTTCCCGTTGACCAAAAGTCTCCAAAAGAGGCCAACTGATGACCCTCATCTCGAGTAGGGGACGGTCCTGATGCTTCGTTAGCTTTGTAGCACATCTTCTGTCTCGGGTGTCATCTCCGTTGAATTGCAAATAACGATGATCTTGGGCCATTGCTACATAAGAATGTGAAAAACGATTAAAAACGAGCCAAAATTCATGATAACCGACTGACCGAATCGAAAAACTGTAGTTCTGAGTTCAGAGGTCTCAAACGGGTCAGTGAGATGTAAAAAGTTGGTCGAAATACCCGCGAGATGCTCAAAACGAAAAATAAAAATTCAGGTCAGCAGACTTTCACGGCCTGGGTCTGGCCGTGAAAGCTGTTTCACGGCATGGGACAGATCAGGCCAAGCCATGAAGGGCTTGGTTCTCGATGACAGGTGCAAGTCGCCGTGTTCACGGCCTGGCCGAAGCCGTGAAAGGCTGGTTCACGGGCTGCAAGCCGTGAAAACCATCAGGATCGAAAAAAACTTGCAGGTCACTTGTTACTCAACCAAATCAGTTGCGGTTTGTTCCAGTAGCCACGGTTTAACCCCAGAAAACATCCCCATCACTTAATTTTATGAAAATAACTCAAAGAAAAAACGATGGGGATGGGTTTTGGTTCGAAAAAAATTGGGGGTTTTGGTTCAAAATCTTTGAGAACCCGGTTGGGATCGATTAACCACAATGGATGCGTGGTTCTCCTCGAGTTTGCCATCCCCATACTTATAATGAATAGAACCAGAAAGAAAAAATCGCAGGTCTAATGGGGATAGCAAGGGCCGATTCATAAAAGAAAAGAAAAGATAGAAGCTTGGAATCGTGTTACCTGGATGACGTGGATGATGACGAAAGTCGGTGACGTGAGCGTGGTGAAGCCGTGAAGAGGCTGAGGTCGTGGGGTGGGGAGGTTGTCGGCTGATGTAGGGTTGGAAGGGAGGTGGTCCAGATCTTTGTTTTATAAGAGGGGGAGAAAAATGTTTCCAGATATATTACCCGGCCTGCAGGCCGTGAGGAGGCCTTTCACGGGTCAGGCCCAAGCCGTGAAGGCCTGGGTTTTGGCCCATTCTCGGCGACAGCAGCGGGCCTCGGCGACCGACTCGGGTTCCCGGCTTGTGTGATGCTGTGAGACGACTCTCACGGCCTGGCAAGCCGTGAGAGGTTGATTTTCGATTTTTTTTTTTTTTTTTTTTTTTTTAAATAACATAAAATATTATACTTAAAGTATATATATATACTTAAGGCACTAGGTGTACGTGTGTGACATGAAAATATGTATAAGTATATATATAATATTTAAGCATAATAAATAAAAAGCAAACACACAAAAAATTAAAATAAAGCACACAAATCTTAACTAGCGGGAATTTTCCTAGCAATTAGATTACAAAATCATATAAGCTCAATAACTGAAAAAATTGCGTACCTGATCGCTCATCCAATTCCTGCAAAACAAAAATTAACAAAGCCACACAAAAATCAAAGAAAATTTAAAATAAAGAAATACAAAAGTACGGGTTGCCTCCCGCAAAGCGCTTAATTTATTAACGAGTCTTTAGCTCGACTCGGCCCCTGTGAATTATTCAGGGGGCTTTTGGAAGTTCAGATCTTCCACAAAAGCTCTGCCAACGGGCCCTTCGATATACTGTTTCAGTCTGTGCCCGTTTACCTTGAATGGGATTCCATCCTCTCCTGCTATCTCCACTGTGCCATATGAAAATACCTGTGTAACAGTGTAGGGACCACTCCATCTAGAGCGCAATTTTCCTGGAAATAACTTCAGACGCGAATTGTATAACAGCACACGATCCCCATACTTGAATTCTTTCTTCTCCTTGAGTTTTTGATCGTGTGTTTTCGCCGTTTTATCCTTGTATCGTCTGACGCTCTCGTACGCTGCGTCTCTCAATTCCTGAAGCTCGTTCAGTTGCAGAAGGCGCTCTTCGCCAGATTTTATCAAGTCGATGTTCACTGCGCGCATTGCCCAATACGATTTGTGCTCTAATTCAACGGGCAGATGACAGGATTTTCCGTATACAAGTCTAAAAGGAGTGGTGCCGATTGGTGTTTTATAGGCTGTGCGAAAAGCCCATAACGCGTCATCAAGCTTCTCGGACCAGTCTTTTCGATTAATGCTACACGTCCTTTCCAGAATACGTTTAATCCCTCTGTTGGACACCTCGACCTGCCCACTAGTTTGCGGATGGTATGGCGTTGCTAGCCTATGATTAACACCGTATCTTTTCAAGAGCTTCTCCATCTGGGAATTGCAGAAATGAGTGCCTCGGTCGCTGATTAAGGCTTTTGGTGTACCAAAACGCGCAAACAACTTCTTCAAGAACTTTGTAACTACTCGTGCGTCATTCGTTGGGAGGGCTTGGGCCTCTACCCATTTCGAGACATAATCGACAGCGACGAGTATGTACTTGTTTCCATAAGATGACGGAAACGGCCCCATGAAGTCAATACCCCAGACGTCAAATATTTCGCAAGCTTGAATGGGGTTTTGTGGCATCTCATTTCTGGCTGAGATATTTCCAGCCCTTTGGCATGCGTCACATCCTCTCACAAGTTCATGGGCGTCTTTGAAGATTGTGGGCCAGTAGAAACCGGAGTCTAGAACCTTTCTCGCCGTATTGTTGGCGGCATTGTGGCCTCCGGTTGGCCCGTCATGGCAATGACGCAGAATTTTACGCGCTTCCTCGCCGAAAACACAACGACGGATGACTTGATCAGCTCCTGTGCGGTAGAGGAATGGATCCTCCCAAATGTAGTACTTGACATCCGCAAAGAATTTGCGGCGTTGCTGATGCGTCATCCCCTTCCTAACAGCACCCCCCGCCAGATAGTTCGCGAAGTCCGCGAACCAGGGGGTTCCATCGACAGCGGCATGGCTTCTCGTGAGCAGAGATGGCGAACAAGGATTCACATGGGAAGTTGTTCGTTGATTTTTGGTTCCTTGTTCTGGACTTCAGGATTCTCCAGACGAGATAGGTGGTCAGCAGCGACGTTTTCGGCTCCCTTCTTATCGATGATCTCAATATCAAATTCTTGGAGCAGCAAGATCCATCTGATTAAGCGTGGCTTTGCATCCTGCTTGTTGAATAGGTATTTGATCGCTGCGTGGTCCGTGAAGACTTTCGTTTTGGAAAGCACGAGGTAAGAGCGGAATTTATCAAACGCGTAGACCACGGCAAGTAGCTCTTTCTCAGTGGTGGTGTAGTTCTCTTGGGCATCATCAAGGGTTTTACTCG
This sequence comes from Deinandra increscens subsp. villosa, assembly GCA_039602395.1. Lineage (NCBI taxonomy): Eukaryota > Viridiplantae > Streptophyta > Magnoliopsida > Asterales > Asteraceae > Deinandra > Deinandra increscens. The sequence continues at coordinate 39,364,412 of JBCNJP010000017.1, read as the reverse complement.
CGTAATAGATCGGATGGAATCGTTTATCCTTACGCTGCCCAAGGACTGCTCCGACGGCATGGTCGCTTGCGTCGCACATGAGCTCAAATGGTAACGACCAATCAGGCGCCATCATAATGGGAGCATTCACCAACTTTTCTTTTATCAGATCGAAGGCACGAATGCAGTCAGCGGAGAAGTTGAAAGGGACATCCTTTTCAAGCAATTGGGTCATGGGACGCGTGAGTTTAGAGAAATCTTTGATGAAGCGGCGATAGAATCCCGCATGACCCAGAAAGCTTCTGACAGCTTTGACATTGGTGGGGTGAGGGAGTTTGCTGATTGTTTCAATCTTAGCTCTATCAACCTCAATCCCTGCTTTGGATATCTTGTGACCAAGTACGATGCCCTCAGTGACCATGAAATGGCACTTTTCCCAATTGAGCACTAGATTTGTTTCCTCGCACCTGGCCATCATTCTGTCAAGGTTTTTCAAGCAAGTATCGAATGAGTCCCCATAGACAGAAAAGTCATCCATGAAGACCTCCATGGAATCTTCTATCATTTCGCTGAAGATCGCGACCATGCATCGTTGAAAGGTCGCAGGCGCATTGCAGAGCCCGAAGGGCATACGCCTATAAGCAAAAGTTCCAACAGGGCATGTGAAAGTTGTCTTTTCTTGATCCTCCGGAGCGATGGGGATCTGAAAGTACCCTGAGAAACCGTCAAGAAAACAGTAATACTGCTTTCCTGACAACCTTTCCAACATCTGGTCGATGAAGGGGAGAGGGAAATGGTCCTTGCGAGTAGCGTCGTTTAACTTTCTGTAGTCAATGCATACTCGCCACCCAGTCACGGTGCGGGTGGGAACCAATTCGTTCTTTTCATTGGTGACTACTGTCATGCCACCCTTTTTAGGCACGACTTGTACTGGACTCACCCATTTAGAGTCTGAGATCGGGTAAATGAGTCCTGCGTCCATGAGCTTGATAACTTCTTTCTTCACAACCTCCTGCATGTTAGGATTCAATCTCCGTTGATGTTGTGCCACCGGTTTGAAGTCTTCTTCCATCAGAATCTTGTGCGTGCAGAAGGCTGGATTAATCCCTTTAATGTCTGATATTTTCCAGGCGATGGCTTGCTGATGCTTTTTCAGAACCTCTAGAAGATTTTGCTTTTGATCGTCTTTGAGGTGGGAGGCTATAATCACAGGCCGCTTACCTTGGTCGTCAAGGAAGGCGTACTCCAAATGCGATGGGAGTGGTTTTAGCTCGAGTGGTGCCTCCTCTACGACTGTCTCCTTGTGCTCTTGTCCTGGTTTTGCTTCCTCGTTGAAATTGACTGCTGCTACCATCTCCACTTCTTGATAAACGTTGTTGAGGGTCTGGGAGTCTTCTTGATTCTTGCCACAAATATTGTGTAGCATGCTGCCAACGGTGGTCATGATAGAGTCGAGGAAATAGCAAGTGTCATCCTGACTGGCTGGGCGTTTCATAGAATCGTGGATGTTGAGAGTGACGGATTGATTTCCCATTCGAAGTGTGAGCTTTCCATCATACACGTCGACTATGGCACGAGAAGTGGCCAAAAATGGTCTTCCTAATATCAGCGGAATATGCTCATCCTCGTCCATGTCCAGGATGACGAAGTCGACCGGAAAGACGAAATTGCCGACTTTCACCAACATGTTCTCCACTATGCCCCTGGGGTACTTCACTGATCGATCAGCGAGCTGAAGTGTCATGCGAGTAGGCGTAGGTTCCCCCAAGTCCAGTCTCTTGTAGACTGAATACGGCATCAGATTAATACTGGCTCCCAAATCAGCCAGGGCGTTACAAATTAATGTGTTACCTATTAGGCAGGGAATTGTGAAACTCCCTGGGTCTCGCATCTTTGCAGGTAACTTCTGTTGGAGAACTGCGGAGCACTGTTCGTCGAGAGTTACTGTGGATAGCTCTTCAAGTTTCTTCTTATTGCTAAGAAGATCTTTTAAGAATTTGGCATATTTGGGCATTGATGCCAGAGCTTCCACGAAAGGAAGGTTGATGTGGAGTTGCTTGAATAACGAGAGAAATTTACCGTGCTGCTCTTCCATCTTTTCCTTCTCAAGCCTCTCAGGATATGGTATCCTAGGCTTGTACTCCCTTTGCTTTGTCTTTGCTGCTGAGGCCTGTGGTTCCTCAGGTTCAGGAGTAACTTCAGTGGCTCCCTTTGGGTCCTCTGCAGGCTTATCTTGAGTTACTGGCGTTTCTTGAGTTGACTTCCCACTGCGCGTTGTGACTGCATTTGCGAACCCCTTAGGGTTTCCTTCGGTGTTAGATGGCAGTCCGCCTTGTGGTCTCCCTGAGAGTGATTGTGCGATTTGACCCACTTGTCGCTCGAGTGCCTTCTGAGATGCCAGTTGATTCTGCAGTTGCTGGTTGATCTTTGCCATCTCCTGGTCGTGCTTTTGGAACTGAGAGTTGATTTCTTGATCCCTTTTCTTGGTGTAGGAGTACATTTCTGTCATCATCTCTCGCATCGTGGGTTCTCGTTCCTGTCCTTGGGGCTGCTGAGGTTTGGCTGCAAACCCCGGTGGGTTTGAGCTTCCTGCCTGGTTCTTGTAGCTGAATCCGGCGTGATTCTTCCAGGAGGAGTTGTAGCGATCCCCGTAGACTGGACCTCTCTGTCCTTGACCCACAAAATCGACCGTCTCTGTGTTGTGCGGGCAGCTGGCAGTACTATGCGATTCTCCGCATATATCGCACTCCTGTGGCTCCTTCGTTTGTGGCAAGACCACTTGACAAAGCGTGTCGAACTTCTTTGATAACGCCTCGAGCTGGGCGGCTACCATTGTGTCTTGACTCACCTGATGCACCCCTGCTTTGAGTGGAACGCTGCTTCTAATTGAGGGGTACTGGTAGTCGTTGAGAGCCATCTCCTCCAGTAATTGCTCGGCCTCTTCAGCAGTTTTCTCACCGAGCGCTCCTCCAGCCGTAATGTCCACCAATTGACGGGTTTGTGGGCTGAGCCCATTGTAGAATGTCTGAATCTGCTGATATTGCTCCAACCCGTGGTTAGGACATTTTCTCAGTAGTTCCTTGAAACGCTCCCATGTCTCAAAGAACGATTCTCCATGGTCCTGCTGATATGCGTATATCTTCAGTCGTAGCTTCGCTGTCTTACCAGGAGGGAAGAATCGGTAGAGGAACTTTTCTGCTAGGTCGTTCCATGTGGTGATCGAACCAGCAGATTGTCCATCGAGCCACGCCTTGGCTTTTGATCGGAGTGAGAATGGGAACAGGCGTAGCTTAGCTGCGTCACCGCTCAGGCCTGGGAGCTTGAATGTGTCACACACCTCTATGAAGGCCCTGATATGTGCGTTGGGGTCTTCGTCTGTCAATCCATCGAATTGGATTGAGTTCTTGATCATCGTGATGACCTGAGGTGGGATGGTGTATGACTCATTCCCGGCGGTTACAGCGATGCTCGGGCTTGCTCCCGCTAAGCTCGGCTTCGTGTAGGATGACAGTGTTCGTCGTGGCGGATTTGCGTCGCCCATCGGTTGCCTCTGCTGCTGACGTCTGCGTCGAAACTCTCGTTCAGGTTCGTCGAAAGGTATAAGTAGCTCAGATTGAGAACTTCGTCGCGTACACCAGCGCGTTGCAGGATTAGAAATTTTGGCTAAACTACAAATTTTGACTATTTAAAACGTTACCGCGTCCCCGGCAACGGCGCCAAAAACTTGATGTGTTGTTGAGTGTATATGAAAAGTAGGGTTCTACACTATCAAATTTTAAATTTATAAAACTGGTAATTCACCAGGGGACTATACCAACACACTAAGGCAAGTATACCTGTCGTGCGTAGCACAGTATTGGTAAACACCGGGTTGTCGAACCTCAGGGACACGAACTTGTTGAAAACAGTCGATTCATAATTCAGCCGGTTTTTGTTTTTATTTTGAAAACTGATTTTAATTTAGAAAACTGGAAATGACAGTAATTAAAATGTTGTTTGAAAAGCAGATATTTGGAAAGGATCACTTAGGCATGGCTCCTCCAACTTAGGTTTGACAAATGTACCGGTAATCCGTTCTAACTTATCTCTGAGGTGAACTGGTGTCCTAAGACAAGGCTTACCTAGCTCCTATGGATAGGTTCACAATTTAGGGTTATGGACACGCCCTAGACAGTTACTACTGTTCCATGGTTAAGTACTGACAAGGTTGCGGTTTATGAAGTGCCCTAGGCTGGGTCCCGAGTTATCGGTGGCTCAACTCACAACTGGTCGAAGGGTTAGGATAGGTATGGCCCTAACGGTCTTAGAGTTGTGAAGCGGTTACAATTGGGTTGATAGGTTGACCTGGTAGGCCCTAGACACGACTAAGCAGGAACAGACCCGAGTTATCGGTGAATGCTTGGCTACTTGACAATGGCAAGGGTATCTACTAGCTAAGGGTAAGGTGATTTCTCACTCAAACTCTATGGTGGACTCCTAATCGAATTCTAGGGTTTCCCTGATGATCGTGACTATTTCTAGTTCACGCGTACGCCGCAGGTTCTGTTGTTCGGCTATACAGTAGTTCCCTAACGATAGAAGGCTTTGCAAGCTAGGGTTAGGGTTCCACAAGACCAGAGATTGACTAGATACAATAAGGAATTCAATTCATCAACCAAATCAAAGCAATCATAACTTTTACTTCATAAATGCAAATGTAAACGAAAAACCGATACTTAGAAAGTCAAACCATGGTTGGATTCGCCTCGCCTAAGCGATACGATGAGTTTAGCCAACCATGTTAATGTTTAAACAAGAATAAATCAGATCTAAACAATAGTTCATGGCTAAATGTAAATACAATACCAAATGGAAGCTCGAAATGATGAAAAACGCTAAATCTCGACTCGTCGAATGCTTTGGATCTTCAATTCTTCGAAGGGCTTCAACGAGGGCTTTCTCTGGCTTCTCTTCTGCTCTCCAAGATGTCCTGAATGGTGGAAATGAGCCCTGTATTTATAGGGGCCGAATTCCAAAAAAATCCCAAAAATTTCCTAAAAGGGCTCCAGGCCGTGAAAGGGCTTTCACGGCCATGATCAGGCCGTGAAAGGCATGACTGGCCACTGTTCTCGGTTACACGGCCTGGACTGGGCTTTCACGGCTTGGGCAGGGTCTTTCACGGCTTGGGCAGGGTCTTTCACGGCCGTGAAGGGCCTTTCACAGCATGCAAGCCAAGCCGTGAAAGGTCTGTCATAGGTGACTGGTTTGCGGCTCAGCATCACAGCTTGGTCAGGGGCTTCACAGCTTGGTCTAGGCCGTGAAAGGGTGCTTCAAGGCATGCAAGCCGTGAAGATTTTCTGCAACTTTTTATTTTGACTTCCGCGTTTGACCGGTTGACCCGAACTTTGACTTTTCTTCATTTTTGCCTCGTTTTCCGTGCCAAGCCTGTTTTAACCTGTAAACTCATGATGTTCATCAGTAACAAACATAATTTGACGTTTTCGAGTTTGTTTTGACGTTTTTTAGCCCGGAATCAATTATATTTTCATATCCAAAACCACACACATCAATCTCTTCCAAAAGAAAACAAATAAAACACAACTCATAATGAAACCTGGTGTACATCCAAGACAAGGGTTACTGAAAGTAATAGCAATTTCATATACTAAACCATAGTCTCATAACCCAAGTGTAAGTAAACTGTGTAACAAATATATGCTTATTACAAATCATTGTACTTGAACCATCATGAAACAATTTTTTAATTAATATGACAGAAATCAACAACCACACCTGCTGTACTGTGTATAAATATGTGTTCTAACAACCTTCAAACAACCATCATAACCTTCATAACCTTCAAAAGTCAATCCATTCCAAAAGTTCAGATCTTCATAACCTTCAAACAACCATCAGGTTCAGGTTGAAACAAGCCTGCTCCAAATAAGTTGACCCAATATCTCCATCCATCTTACTAAAAATTATTAATACATATATCCATTAATAAAAAAAATGAGTTTTAAGAATTTCCAAACAAACACATTTGTTATTAATGAAAAATATTTAAAAATTAAATAGAAACCAATAAGGGTTTACCTCGCAAGATTATCATCAGTCCCAGAATATATTAGACGGTTGTCTTCATCATCAAAACACACACTATTTATATCTGACTGCATCATATAACAAAGTTATAGCATACCAACTGTAGAAATAGTATACATGCTATAATACTATATTAACCCATGTAGTCAATTTGATTAAACACACACATTAAATACTGTTACAACTATCAGACAAACTAAATGCAGATAAAACTATTAGACATATCAAATTAACTAAACAAATAAAGTTGGTACTCATGTACAGTTGAGCATTGACATAAGGAATGACAATGTAAAGGATATCATTACAAGAATTCAAATATATGATGTATACTCATATTATAAAAAATAATGAGGGGGGGGGGGGGGACTTGGAATGTTTCATGAACACATCGATGGTCAAAGGAAATATAAGAAGTTTGGGGATGGGATCAGGGGGCTGGGAATGCTTTTGAGTATATAATAAATGCTCAGAAATGGCTCAGGAGGCAAATGATTCACATGAGAAATATTGGTGATTTGGAAAAGCTTTGGTTGCATGATTGGGGGCTTTGCAGAATTATTCGAGGCTATATCCAAAGCTGAGAACTATTTGACTACATCTATCTGTGGGGAATCAAGTTGTTCTACTCAGTTTCAGTTTTTTATTTCTTTATGCTGCAATGTTTTTTTTGTTCTCTAGTGTTTTATTTCTCAGACTTTATGTATGTTCTTGTTTTGCTAGCTGCTTGATAGTGTTGTTTTATATATTGCTGCCATTAAAAAAAAATGAGAGGAAGTATCATTTACCTTGTCCATCTGAGATAATTACTAATAGCCGATCAGCAAGATCCTACAAACAATAACAAAAACTGATAAAACTCACCAAATTTTGGTTTGAATAAATGGAAATCCTGCATATACTTTATGGTGTGCATCCAGTTTGTCCAATCTATGATAAGTAAATATGTGAAAATCCAGAAGCAAATGCTTATAGCAGCATGGTCATTGTATTTTCAAACTGAAGTGATACTCATATAGGAATTTGATTTCCTTGATTCTCTTTACTATCACTGAAAGTTACTAATATAAAGAAAGGCTAATTAGATCATTCGAAAAACGCAACAGCGAGGCATACTAAAACAAACCTGGAATGAGGTTGGAAGAGGCGACAGGAAGAGGCTGGAATGACGACACCGTTTGCATACATAAACCACCAACATAAACGATTTTCAGATCTGGAAAATTCCAAAACGAACGGACATCGGGCATCAGAAATTAGGGTTTACATGTAGAAGAAAATTAAAACCTAAAAGTGCAGCACATACTAAAACAAACCTGGAATATGGATTTCTCATTAGGCGATTATCATTCATTGCCTCCAACAAACCTAATTTGGATTTGGATTTGAAGACAGATCTGTATTTCAGAGCACATCACTTCGATTAGGGTTTTCAGGTCAGTACTTGTGTGCCTAGGTTCAAATTTGACAGAGAAATTGTATTTCAAATTTCAAATTGACGTTTTCCAAGTTCATGTAAGCGTCACTTTAAAGATAAAAAGAAAGGGAAGAATCAATCTTAAAAATGAGATTCTCAAGATCAAAAAGGACATCGCTTTGTCTGGTTTCCATTTCGGGTTGTATGTGTCTGATGTTTTTGATCGATGTGCAGATTAGGGCAGAAGTGTATGAAGAAACTCATCGCGCGGTTGAGACTCACGCTGAAAAGGGTATCCCTGCAGCTCTGGGTTACTTTGAAAGCAAACTGAATTCACCCTCAAAAAGGGAGATTCGCCTGCACGATTTTTGTTTTGTTTTTGAAAAAGTTCACAGGTTCAAAAAGTCAAGAGAGAAGAAAGGTCTTTGCTTTGAAAGCATACTGCATTCACACTCAAAATAGAAGAAAGGTCGTTGGTTCTTTAAAATCCTCTTCCGGTTTAAGAACACATTGAGTGAAGAAAGGGTTGCAATGCATTATTGTGTTGTACATTGTGCTTTATGAGTTATACGCGTCTTAATTTTAAGACGCCTATATTACGAAAATGGCATTTTGATCAATATGTATTATATAGTAGTATAGATATGTATATAGTTAGTTAGGTTCAAATGAGAACTTTTTGTTTTGAGAACTTTTGAGAAACAAATCTCAACCACTAATTTCAAATGGGGACCACTATAATTCATGTGGGGGGGGGGGGGGGTTCCATATATGTAACTAGTGGCTTAGAATGCTTCTCAAAAGTTCTCAAACCCAATTGGTTCTCAAATGATCCTCTCCCTCTATATATATGTGTGTGTGTGTGTTTGTGAGTATATGTATAATAATGGTAATATATTGTTATATATAAAATTTAATTCTAATGTAAAGGTAAAATTTATCGCTGTAGATCCGTGAAGACGTTGATGTTAAGGTTTTCATTGGGTTCATAAAGACGTAGAGGAGATGTTCTCTAACTTATATCAGAGTGTTGGAGGTTGATTTTACCTATTTTTTTAGAAGATAAGGTTCCTCTCACTTAATTTTGACTTGTCGACTTTAATTTTGACTAACTCTTACTAATTTAAATTTAGTTTGACCTTTTGACTTTTAATTTTGACTATATTTTAATTTGAAAGTTTTTTAGTTAAACTATGACAATCCGTCTTTTCAAGTCTTTTCTGATTTTAATAAAATTAAATTGATATATAAATGTCGTGAGAACATGTACTTCAACTGTTATAAATGTTATGTCAATATTTATGTGATTGACTTATGTTGACGGTAGCATATAGGGTTTGTGTAACCATCAATATACGAGCATATCCTTGAGTCTAGACGTTTGATATCCTATGATTTTATGTGATACATATGTATATATATGCGCATTATATTCTATGATTTTATCTGACAATGCATCACGTAATTGTGTAACGTTTCTATTATTTTACGTGATCAGAATATATACACGTCTCGTTAAGATCTTATGTTCTTTATTTTATATGAACTCAAAGTATATATTTATAGATTTATATTCGTGATTTTATGTGTGCAAATCAAGATTTGTATTTTATAGACGTCACACGTTAGACAAATGCACGTTTAGTCATTCCCTAAGTTATCTCTGTTAATCTGGTTAGCTTTGATTAATCTTTTAAAACTTCAAGGGACCAAATCTGCTATTCTCTAAACTTCCTTTTATTAAATAAACCTGCAAGTACCGGAGTTGTATTTAACTAAACTTTGGATAATAAACTGTAAAAGCTGCAAGGACTAATTCTGTCAATTGGCAAAAGTCAAATTAATGAATTCGTGTAACCGACGTCCGTCGAAGTCGGTCAGCGACGCCATCGCTTCCAGTAACCACCAAGGCATTAATCCAGCCCCATCCCAATCGATTAAACCCTCTTAATCCATCATTTGATCAATCTTCAATCACCCTAAAATCTCCCTCTCGTTTCTCTATTCGACGCAAAAAAAAAAAAACAATGAAAAAAACCCACAGCCACTGTGAAGAAATCCGGCCACTGCTGCTCCACTGTAACTTCACCATTAAACTCCCTTCTGTGGCTACCAAACATCAACGAACAACTGGTAGGCAACCCAACATCAAACTGGGACGTGTTCGGGATTATCGGGTTTGTGTTCGGGTTCGTTTTCGGCATCAAAAACATGTTGCAACTCATCTCCGATTCGAGGTAAGCAATCGTTGTTGTTAGTCGCATAATTCTATGTATTTTATTCATGTTTCACGATTTTCCGGTGACTGGAATAAAACTCCGATCACCGAAGTCTTAAGGAAAAGAAAAGGGCATCGCGACCGGAGTTTATAAAAAAATTATGTTCTGATTTCAAACCAACAGCAGATTCTAGTCCAATGCTTAGGTCGCGGACGCCGTAACCGTGAGGTGGCGGGTTCGAGTCCCAGCCTCCGCATTTTCTTTCCTGTTTTTGTCATAATAAACTGGACTGGCCTCGCTACTGCATAAAGAAATTCCTGATCAGCATAAAACCGATCAGCAGTTTTGTCCGAATGGCTAGGTCACAACATCAGAACCCGGAGGTCGCAATTTCGAACATTGGCGACCTCACTTCCTTCTTGTTTTCTTTATTTTTGCGATTCCATGCATTTGGTCATTTAAAACTTGTTTAAAACGGTTTCCTTGGAAGGTTTAAACCCGTACAAATATAACTTGGGCTATTAAATCTCATAAACCATCTTTTGAACCGTAAACTTGTCTAACATGTCGTTTTAAATGTAAATATAGTTCTAATATGTATATACTGATTTAAAAATTATGAGTTTTTATATAAAAGATAAAATATATATAATTTACGTAAATTAATATATAAAATATATTGTTGGTTTATTAAAACGATTAGATATTTCGTCTGAACTTTTAAATATATGTAACTCGGTTTATAAACTCGTTATTAATGTTTCATTGCCGGTTTGGTTTATATATATTATATAAATATGTTTATTTTGATACTTGAATTTAAAAAATATATATATTTCGTATATAATATATTTTTCGTGTCATTTCGATAATCGCTCAGATTTGGCAAGTGTGCCATCCTCGACTTGTTTCGGACTTCACGATCGTCCGTTTTTATCGCTTACGTTGTTTGAACACACACTTATACTCGTATGCTCGTTAGGTGATTGATTGCTTTCGCAAGACCCGTTCTTGCTATTTGCTGTATTGTTTACCTAGAATTTTGCTGTGCAACCTAAGGTGAGTTTCACGGCCCCATTTTACTACTTTAAATCCTGTTGGGGGAGATTAACATGCATGAATTACACAACTGAGATAATTAGACTTCTATATATCACACGATTACTGATTACTGAGTCACACTAGAAAACAAAGTCCTTCTCATGGTACCAATAGTATTTGGTGATGATATCGGGAAATGTAATGTAGTACTACTAGGTTTGACAAACCCCACCCGGGTCAGTCGCGCTGACACGATTGGATATCGAACGGGTGTTATATTCGTCCTCAATGTAACAAGGCAAACTATAAACAACTGTCAGCTTCAGTGACCATCACGTGCAAAGTTTCATATATATAGCCTAGCTAGCTATCTGATATATATTAGTGATTATGCTCACACAATTTGAACTGTTTTTGAACTGATAAGCCTGTGAACTCACTAACCTTTGTGTTGACACTTTTTAGCATGTTATTCTCAGGTTACAGATGTTTGAGTATCACGAGTACGCATGCATGAGACTTCAAAACCCTTTTAGTGTCTTTGAACAAGCCACGTCACCTTGGGTGACGATGTCTTTACATAAATAATTTAATTGTATTTACGCTTCGGCAATTGTAACACTCTTTTATATTTAATGAAATATGAAACGTTTTTATTAATTAGTGATCGTTTGGTGTAACTAATGGACTGCGATCCTGGTTTGTCACGCTCCCAGCGGTGGTATTACGTGAGTTGATTTTTGAAGGTGTGACATAAACACTTTATAAACGTTTATGTTTGAATTTTATTATTCAGTTACACTCAGTTATAAATAATTATGTTTGTGGTGAATTACTTTGTCTAGGTTTAGGGATTTTTGTATATATATATATATATATATATATATATATATATATATATATATATATAATATGTGTGTGTGTAAGGAAATTAATGCCCCAAGAGTTGCTGTTATTTGACTAAGTTTGGTAGATTACCTCAGAAGCTAAATATTTGGTGTAACGAATTTATCCCGAAAGATATGAAGGACCGGAGTAACCAAGTTATCACAAAGGCTAAAGTTTATCTCGTAAAAAACATATTATCTCGGTGTTGGATTTATCCCGGATATAAGTACTTATTCCGGATCAATCTCAAGTTATATCGGTAAGGATAGTTCACCCGAAAGTTGACCATTCATTGTACTTATCTCGGAGACTGACAAAAACACTTTTGTTAGTCTAATAACCAACAACCTTGTTCATCGCCGCACTAGTAGCTGCTGAACTGGTTCCGTTGACATTATTATTCATTTTATATTTGTTTGTGACCATATTATTTGCTTTAATGTACTTAAGGGTCAAGATGATCCTTAGAAAAATCAAGGGCTCTTCTTGATTTCCTTTAGGCAGTATATATATTTTATACTAGTAACAAATGTAACCATCGAATATTCTCATAATTCATTGTGACAACCCGTATCTTCCAGGTATATTTTAATATATTAATTACGTGCAATTAACTGAAATTCTATGTGCATTAGACTAATTTGACTAAATTAGATGCCTTTACGTGCGAACATAGACAATTTAGGTCCGACAACGTTCACCCGTAATGGAAATCAACCAAAGTTCCGCCATTGTACAAAACGGAACTTCAATAACAAGAAATTCATAAATTTGATTTTTGTATGATTCAAATATGAAATGAACATTTTATGTTTTCAAAGCATTACGTAATGACAAACGTATTGCAAACACGTCGTTTATTCAAACGACATTCTAGCCAACAATACTTTGGTTTTAAATTCTAAAACTTATTCAACTATAAATCATTTGTGTTTCCGTCAAACATTTTAATTCCAAATTAAAGTACACCATTTATGCACAACGACATAGACACCAAATCATGACAAGTGACAATTCCGAATATCCGAAAACGACCACAATAAATAATATTTTATTTCTCGTTCCACGTCAAAAATTCGATTTTCAATCCGGATATCGTTTTCGCTCAAATAAAGTATCATTGGACTCGTAGGACCAAACCGGACTCAACCCGACCCGACTCGAGACCCGGTTCGGCCCAGAAGGCCCAATGGGCCTACGGCCCAATCCCTTTCCTCTTCTTTCTTTTCTCGGCCCACAGGCCCGCCGGCCCGATTCTTTTTCCTTTTTCTTTCGGGCCGAAGCCCATTTCCCTTTTTCTTTTCCCTCGGGCCGAAGCCCATCCACCTCTTTCCTTTTCTTTTCTTTTCGGGCCGAACCCGAGCCCGATCTCTTCTTTTTTTTCTTTCCCGGGTTCGAGACCCACCGCCACCAATTCCCTTTCTTTTTTTTTTCTCTTTTCTTTTCTCGTGACCGGTCCTCTCTCTCTCTTTTCGGTTCTAACCAAGAATCCCTAACCACTAGTTGGATTGAAATTAAACAATGTGTTTGTCTCCCTAAGTACAAGACAATTTGGTTAACCCTTGGTTAATAGTTTTAACCACTTACACACCAACATGTTTGTCCCCTTGAGCCACCCTACTCTTTCCTCTTGTCCCATACCCCTCTTGGCCGGCCTATGGACACCCCCTCCACACTCCTATGTTCCAAGTTCCAAGGCCTCAAGTACAAAGGAGCTCAAGAAACTAGTCACCTCCTCCTTTCTCCTTCTTGTTTTCGGCTACAACACAACCGAAACACACCCTTTCGGTTCTCATACAACCGAAACCTCACACCACCACCTAACCATTTACTTTTAAACACTTAACCCCCTCATTTCATTCCTCACATTTTCAAAGGACAAAAACACACATTTCTCTCTCAATCTCTCTTTTCTCTCGGCTCTCTAAACCACCACCGCCACCATCACATTCCATCATCCATCTCCACTCATTTCAAGCTCCTAAACTCATCTCTAGTCAAGGTAAATCAACAACAACTTCCATTTCATCAATTTTCTTTCATTATTCTTATTAATCCTTCATAAACAAACCTCTCTAATCTTTGTTTTTCTTGTCTAAATCCATGACAAACTCTTGATCTCTCATCACCATTTCCTTCACATTTCAAGATCAAGGTTGGGTTTGGAGCTAAACTTGGAAGCTAGTTCAACAACCCATTAACGTCATTACCGATCCGGAAAGCTTTAAGTGAGGAAAACTTATTTTCTTTGCTTATTTTTCTATAAATCTTTCATTTCTATACGTCACATGTCATGTTCATGATTTAGTCTTGATTTGGTTGTTGTATAACATGCTAGCAAACATGTATGTTAGTGTGGTTATGTGTTTGTGATGGAAACTAGTCATGTTGAAAAGAATTTTTGACAAAATAAATATATATCTTGCATTTTGTTAAAAAGAATCATTTTAAATAACCAAGGTTGGAAAATATTAGTTCTTGTATGTTAAACATAATTTGGAACACTTAACTTGGTGAGAAATAAACATACAAAGTGTTAAAAATCGGATTTTTGAGAAATATATATGTTGTGTAAAAACTGGGCAGAGATGACACACTGTTCTGCGTGTCATAAATCTGCTGTCATCTGTGAACCATATGAACAAAAACTGAACAGAGATGACACCATTTCCTGCGTGTCATAAATCTGCTGTCATGCAGAAAAATATACATATATACTTTTCCCAAAACTTCAAACACTTGTAATTTGACTCCAAACCAAAACCAAAGTTTACTAAAGTATAATTTTGGGTCATAAAAGTGTTTACCAAGATTTAAACATGAAACTTCAAGAAAATAAAAGCATGGAATTTTTATGACATAAATAACAATTATTCTTATGAAAAATTAAGTGTAAGACTTTTGACAAGTTGTGACCACTTAGGACTTGTAATGTTTTATTAGGGTTACCAAGGATGTTTTCCAAACATACTAAATGACTCAGAAAGATAAAGACTTGGAAATAAAACGGTTAAATATCGTAACTACGACTTTTCAACAAAGTTTATAACTTATTTTTCGAATGAGGATTGAGCTTAGTTCAAAACATGAAACATACATATTTTGACATATAAAAATGTTTTATAAAGCTCAAACTTAGAAAACATGTTTTATAAACAAACCTACACTTAATAATACCAAAATATAAGTTCATATATTTTGGAAATATTTCTTCATACGAAAGAAAAATCATAATTTTACTCGAAAGGTCCGAAACCTTATAAATATTAGTGAATTTAATATTTATAATTTTTCCTAACGTTTAATGGAAATAATCTACATTATTCAATACTTATTTTCAAACGCGAAAGTGAAACCACTATTTATTATTCATTATAAATAAATAGATAAATCACATCAACTTCAATATTATTTATTTGACAATAAATAAGTCCTAGGATTTCCATCACCATCATCGGGTAATAACCAGTCGAGACTTAACCTTGAACGTAGAGTGACGTATTCACTAACTCTAGATAGCCAAACCCTAATACGTCATAACATTACTTTGTAGACGTTTGCTAGGCTAAGTTCAATCAAACATACCTGACATCCACCTTCAAACAAGTGAGTCTTCACGGCCCCTTTTACTTTTCTGTTTTCTAACTTGGGGGAGAATTCAATGAATGCTTTTCAATTTCAAACTGTCTGACATTATGATAACTGTACGACGTAATGATTGCATGTTCTTTTCATTTCCCCAATCTGTGTATCCATGTTGATTCATGTTATATGCCTAAGTCCCACTATTAATTGGATTCAATTAGTTCATTCGAAACGATAGCTTGTGAATAGATCTATTTGGGTTGACAACCCTACTCTGACTTGGTCGCTCCAGTCATGACTCCATGGTTATAGTCAAGGGGTACATTTGTTATTCTTGTCATTCGGTGTTCTTGGGGAAGAACATCAGGAGTGGGTAAACAGTTAGTTTTGAATTCAAGGTTCATGTTCAATCTTTACAACAACAGTGTCAACAAACTAATATCAAGACAAGCAACACATTTTCCAAACATGTTTTCAAACAGTTCGGTGTCATTAAACCTGTGAAACTCACCAACAAATCTGTTGACTCTTTTTATTCTTGAATTCTCAGGTGATTAAAGACTGCAACTCCATGTTTTTCTGTTGTGATCCTGCTTGTCATATCATGGTCTGCCTGCTGTGTGTTCATGCATTTCATTTTGGAGATTTAGACGCATTACGCCTTAGGGTAGTTATGTTTATAAATCTCATAACTTGTCTTTTGGAAAACTTAACGTGTAACCACTACTCTATTTCCGCTGCCACGTTTTAGATGTTTAATTTAAATGTTTGAAACTTACATTTTCAGAAGACAAATGGTTTAATTAAATGTCCATTAGATGTCATCATTCATAACCATGACCATGATGCCAATTCAGTCACATGCCCACATTTAGTCATTTTCTCGGGGTGTGACAGACGTGGTATCAGAGCCATGGTTATAGTGAATTAGGATGCATCGGTCTGCACCTAGTCTATAACCTAAGCTCTGCATCATCCATTTGTGTGTGTGTGTGCATTCATGCATTGCCTTGTATGTGTGCCAACTTGCAAACTAATGTGTTTCTTTTAGTTGATTGCCTTACATAGTATTAAATATATTATTGTTATAACTTGGAAATGTCACAGCATGGCAAACAAAGAGATAGTCGAGATACCTTCTGACTCCGAGCCAGAGCCAGACTACACTCCGTCTTCACCGGATTACGTGCCTAGGTCGCCGGAGTACACGCCATCTTCTCCTGTTCTTGAGACTGCTCCTGTGATTGCACCTCTTCCTGACTACTCGACGCAGCCGGACGCTACAAAGGACAACTGGGATCCTATCACGTCAGACGACGAGTTCTACGAGGACGACCCTGAGGAGACTATTCCCGCTACTTTCTATCCTCCTGTCGCTGTGATGTCTGTCCCTAACCCGATTGTCTCTATCCCCGACCCCATTGTCTCTGTTCCTGACCCTATTGTTTCCGTGTCTGACCCTCCTATGACTCATCCTCCTGCACGAGTTCTTGACCCTGCATCTACCCCTGCACCGTCTCATCGTCTCTACTGCTTCACTCCAGGTGGACATAGGCTTAAGCATACACCTAGGAAATCCGTCATTCGCACTCACCCTATGCCCACTGCCCCTGTTGATGAGCCTGCCCCAAAAAGGCAGTGCGTTTCCGAGCCACCCATTGCTTCATCTGTCCCTGTGCCACCGTTTGTTTCATCTGTTCATGAGGTAGGAGAGTCGTCTGCCTCAGCTGCTGCTCGTACTGCACCCATCTATGAGGGTATCCCTGTTCCACTTCCTGACCTTCTCTTCATTCAGTCACGTTTGTCTGGGCATGATGATGCCATTCGTCGAGTCATTGCTGAGCTTCGTGCATTGCTGTCTTATCATACCGTTCAGACCCTTGAGACACGCCTGACTTCTATTGAGGATCATGCCATTGCTACCGGACTTGCTATGGATTCACTGCACGCAAACTTCACTGATGTTTCTGATTCGACCACTACCATGATGCTGACTGTGGAGATGCTCCAGATGCGTATGCAGGCTATGGAGGATTCGATGAGGATATTCCAGACGTTTATGGCTTCACTCAGCCAAGTTGCCGGACTGTTCGTCATGCCGCCATTACCACCATTTCCCAGAGGCCCGTACTAGTGGTACTACCTAGTGATGCATTCGTGTCATGTTTAGTTAATGTATGAAAACTATGTTGTATTTTGGCAAATGGAGCTGCGCCTCCGACTTTTGAAACAGTTATGGTATGTTCGTACTAAAATTGTAATGTTTGTCATGATGTATGTTTTCGAATATTAATTAACTGTGGTTGTATTACTTTCATTGTAGCTTCTTGTGGATGTATGGATGTTATGGTTGTTATGCATGTATGGTTGTTCATTATAGATATGTGGACTTTATATTATTATACATATACATTGTCTAATTACATTTCTGGTTTACATTCGTGAATTAAGAAAAACATGTCTGGACGCCGAGGACGCCCGCCGCTTAACCGGAACAATCCACCTCCACCTGTACACATGAACGCTGAACAAGTCGAGGCCTTAGTTGCCCAACGTATTGCTGATGCCATCGCCGCTAATGAAGCGAATCGCGCCGCCGGAGGCCCTGGAGAAGGTGCTGCTGGTGGTAAGACCTTCGATAAATGTTGGAAACCCGAAAATTTAAATTCCCCCGAATTGTTTTCAAGGTTTTAATCTAACGTTTCAGGTGCCCGTGGATGTACCTATAAGGACTTCATGAGTTGTAAACCTATCAATTTCAAAGGTACCGAAGGTGCCGTAGGTCTCATTCGCTGGTTCGAAAAGACCGAATCTGTTTTCCGTATCAGTAACTGCCCCGACCACTCTAAGGTCAAATTTGCTGCTTGCACCTTCATTGATGGTGCTCTCTCATGGTGGAATTCGCATGCCGAAACCGTCGGAACTGACCAAGCACACGCCATGCCTTGGGAAGAATTGAAACAACTGTTGAGAGATGAATACTGCCCGCGGGAAGAACTTCAACGTTTAGAAGTTGAATTCTGGGGACTTACCATGAATGGGTCTGATATTGCTGGATACACCAAGAGATTCCATGAACTGGCTCATTTATGTTCTTCAATGGTGACACCACTATATAAGAAGATCGAGCGTTACATTTGGGGTTTAGCACCCAACATTCAAGGGAATGTGTTGTCTTCCAACCCTACCACTCTGCAAGCCGCCGTTCGTTTGGCACATAGTCTGACCTATCAGGCTACGCGCCAAGGTGTCTCCTTTGCTAAGAAGACTTCTGATCAATCCAAACCTGTTGCTGATGTCTGTTCACCGTCTTCTTCGTCTGGAAAGAAGTTTGACCATAAGCGCAAGCGCGGTCACTCCGGTAAAAAGAATTCTGAGAAGCGATCTGAGAAACAACCTGAAAAAGCCTCTGAACCAGTCAAAGCTTTTGTTGCTACTGCTTCCACTCAGGAACCAAAGAAATCTGGCTATACAGGGAATCAGCCTCTGTGTTCAAAATGTAACCTTCATCATACGCTGGATTGCAGTAATGTCTACTGCAACAACTGTAAAACCAAAGGTCACATTGCCAGGGACTGTCCATCCCGCACCTGCTATGGTTGTGGAGCTGTTGGACACATGAAGAACCAATGCCCAAAGAAGAATCAAGCTGTTGGAACGGCCCGTGGAAGAGCTTTTGTGATGAACGCTGGAGAAGCCCGACAGGACCCAAATACTGTCACCGGTACGTTCATCCTTAACAATAATTATGCCTCTGTTTTGTTTGATACCGGTGCGGAGAAAAGCTTTGTGTCTACCGATTTTTGCCCTTTACTTAAAAGCAATCCATGTGCCTTAGACACTAAGTACACCGTAGAACTAGCAGATGGTAGTCTAATTGAAACTGACAAGGTTTTCCAAGATTGTTCCCTGCACCTTTCCGATCATCCGTTTAGCATTGACTTACTGCCCGTCGAATTGGGAAGTTTTGATGTCGTAATTGGCATGGACTGGTTATCGAAGAATCGCGCGGAAATCATCTGTCATCTTAAACAAGTCAAAATCCCGCTGGAAAATGGCGAAACTCTAACCCTCCAAGGAGAAAAGAGTGGAACCAAGCTAGATATCATATCCTGTATGAAGACACGCCGATATCTTCGTAAGGGTTATCATTCCATTCTAGCACACGTCGTTGGTAAAGAATCCAAGGAGAAAGCACTGAAGGATGTCCCAATCGCCCGTGATTTTCCTGAAGTATTTCCTGAAGACTTGCCAGGACTGCCGCCAGCCAGACAAGTAGAATTCCAAATCGATCTTGTTCCAGGTGCTGCTCCTGTAGCCCGTTCTCCATATCGTCTCGCACCTTCTGAAATGCAGGAATTATCCAATCAGTTGCAAGAACTATTGGATAAAGGATTCATTCGACCCAGTTGCTCCCCTTGGGGTGCACCTGTTCTTTTCGTCAAAAAGAAGGATGGATCATTTCGCATGTGCATCGACTATCGCGAGCTAAACAAATTGACTGTGAAGAATCGTTATCCACTACCAAGGATCGACGACCTGTTCGATCAACTACAAGGATCAAGCTATTATTCAAAGATCGACCTACGATCCGGATATCACCAGTTAAGAGTTCGTGAAGAAGATGTTGCCAAGACTGCTTTTAGAACCCGATATGGTCACTATGAGTTTCTAGTGATGCCATTTGGCTTAACAAACGCGCCCGCCGTATTCATGGACTTGATGAATCGTGTGTGTAAGCCATACTTAGACAAGTTTGTGATTGTGTTCATAGACGACATCTTGATCTACTCTCGTAGTAAAGAGGAACATGAGCAACACTTAAAACTTATCTTGGAATTACTCAAGAATGAGAAGTTGTACGCGAAATTCTCAAAGTGCGACTTCTGGCTTCGAGAAGTACAATTCTTGGGTCACGTTGTTAATAAGAAAGGAATTCATGTCGACCCTTCCAAGATTGAAGCAATTAAAGATTGGAGTGCACCCACTACTCCGACTGAAATTCGTCAATTTTTAGGACTCGCTGGCTATTATCGAAGATTTATCGAGAACTTTTCAAAGATAGCCCAGCCTCTGACTGCTCTCACCCAGAAGGACAAGAAATTTGTCTGGGATTCTAAAGCCGAAATCGCCTTTCAGTTGTTGAAGCAAAAGTTGTGTGACGCACCCATTTTGTCCTTGCCTGAAGGAACAAATGATTTTGTGGTATACTGTGACGCATCCCGTCAAGGCCTAGGATGTGTACTTATGCAACGAGACAAGGTCATTGCTTATGCCTCACGACAATTGAAAATACACGAAAGGAATTACTCGACTCACGACCTTGAGCTTGGAGCCGTTGTTTTCGCTCTGAAGATTTGGAGACATTACCTATACGGTACGAAGTGTACGCTTTACACCGATCATAAGAGTCTTCAACATATATTCAATCAGAAAGAGTTGAACATGAGACAACGACGTTGGATTGAGTTACTGAACGATTATGATTGTGAAATCCGTTACCACCCAGGTAAAGCTAATGTCGTTGCCGACGCATTAAGCAGGAAGGACCGAGTGAAACCTCTCCGTGTTCGTGCCCTTAATTTGACTATCAAATCCAATCTCACCTCTCTCGTCCGTGAAGCCCAAGTCGAAGCTCTCAAAGATGAAAATATCCCTAATGAAGGCTTACGTGGAATGGAAAAGCAATTAATCAAGAAGTCCGATGAAGCTTATTATTTCATGGAAAGACTGTGGTTACCAAATTTCGGTTCAGTGAAGAAATTGGTTTTAGATGAAGCTCATAAGTCTAGGTATTCAATCCACCCTGGTTCTGACAAGATGTACCATGGTTTGAAAGAGTTGTATTGGTGGCCTAACATGAAGGCTGAAGTCGCCACATACGTTGGCAAGTGTTTGACTTGCGCGAAGGTCAAAGCTGAAAATCAAAAACCTTCCGGTTTGCTCGTTCAACCCATAATCCCAGAGTGGAAGTGGGAAGGAATTTCCATGGACTTCATTACCAAGTTGCCAAAGACTCGAGCCAGAAACGATGCCATCTGGGTTATTGTCGACCGTCTAACCAAATCCGCTCATTTCCTGCCCATTCAGGAATCCTACACCACTGAACAACTTGCCATAATTTACATGAAGGAAATCGTATCTCGTCATGGAGTACCTATTTCCATCATCTCGGATCGAGATAGCCATTTCACCGCCCGATTTTGGCAAACCCTTCAGAAAGCTTTGGGTACTCGCCTTGATATGAGTACAGCCTATCACCCCCAAACTGATGGCCAAAGTGAGAGAACTATCCAGACTCTTGAAGACATGCTTCGTGCTTGTATCATTGATTTTGGTAACAGTTGGGATGAACATCTACCATTAGCTGAGTTTTCTTATAACAACAGCTATCATACCAGTATTCAAGCCGCCCCCTTCGAAGCTTTGTACGGAAGAAAATGCCGTTCACCACTTTGTTGGACTGAAGTTGGTGACATCCAACTCACCGGTCCCGAACTGGTACATGAAACCTCCGAAAAGATCACTCAGATTCACAATCGATTGAGAGCTGCCCGCGACCGACAGAAGAGCTACGCTGATAATCGACGCAAACCATTGAAGTTCTTCAAAGGAGATCGTGTCATGCTTAAAGTAGCACCTTGGAAAGGTGTTATTCGTTTCGGTAAACGTGGAAAACTTAACCCTCGCTACATTGGTCCTTTTAAAATCATCGAGGAAATTGGACCAGTAGCATACCGTCTTCAGTTACCCCCCGAACTGAGTAGAGTTCATGACGTGTTCCACGTCAGTAACTTGAAGAAGTGTTTGTCTGATGAATCTGTGGTCATTCCCCTGGATGAAATCGAGATTGACGATCGTTTACATTTCATTGAGACCCCTGCTGAAATCTGTGATCGTGAAATCAAGCGGTTGAAGAGAAGTCGCATTCCCATCGTAAAAATTCGCTGGAACTCACGCCGAGGTCCAGAATATACATGGGAACGGGAAGATCAAATGCGTGAGAAATATCCACACCTCTTTGCCAATGCTGACAACCCTGGTGGTCAAGACTAAATTTCGGGACGAAATTTCTCTAACCGGGGGAGTATGTGACAACCCGTATCTTCCAGGTATATTTTAATATATTAATTACGTGCAATTAACTGAAATTCTATGTGCATTAGACTAATTTGACTAAATTAGATGCCTTTACGTGCGAACATAGACAATTTAGGTCCGACAACGTTCACCCGTAATGGAAATCAACCAAAGTTCCGCCATTGTACAAAACGGAACTTCAATAACAAGAAATTCATAAATTTGATTTTTGTATGATTCAAATATGAAATGAACATTTTATGTTTTCAAAGCATTACGTAATGACAAACGTATTGCAAACACGTCGTTTATTCAAACGACATTCTAGCCAACAATACTTTGGTTTTAAATTCTAAAACTTATTCAACTATAAATCATTTGTGTTTCCGTCAAACATTTTAATTCCAAATTAAAGTACACCATTTATGCACAACGACATAGACACCAAATCATGACAAGTGACAATTCCGAATATCCGAAAACGACCACAATAAATAATATTTTATTTCTCGTTCCACGTCAAAAATTCGATTTTCAATCCGGATATCGTTTTCGCTCAAATAAAGTATCATTGGACTCGTAGGACCAAACCGGACTCAACCCGACCCGACTCGAGACCCGGTTCGGCCCAGAAGGCCCAATGGGCCTACGGCCCAATCCCTTTCCTCTTCTTTCTTTTCTCGGCCCACAGGCCCGCCGGCCCGATTCTTTTTCCTTTTTCTTTCGGGCCGAAGCCCATTTCCCTTTTTCTTTTCCCTCGGGCCGAAGCCCATCCACCTCTTTCCTTTTCTTTTCTTTTCGGGCCGAACCCGAGCCCGATCTCTTCTTTTTTTTCTTTCCCGGGTTCGAGACCCACCGCCACCAATTCCCTTTCTTTTTTTTTTCTCTTTTCTTTTCTCGTGACCGGTCCTCTCTCTCTCTTTTCGGTTCTAACCAAGAATCCCTAACCACTAGTTGGATTGAAATTAAACAATGTGTTTGTCTCCCTAAGTACAAGACAATTTGGTTAACCCTTGGTTAATAGTTTTAACCACTTACACACCAACATGTTTGTCCCCTTGAGCCACCCTACTCTTTCCTCTTGTCCCATACCCCTCTTGGCCGGCCTATGGACACCCCCTCCACACTCCTATGTTCCAAGTTCCAAGGCCTCAAGTACAAAGGAGCTCAAGAAACTAGTCACCTCCTCCTTTCTCCTTCTTGTTTTCGGCTACAACACAACCGAAACACACCCTTTCGGTTCTCATACAACCGAAACCTCACACCACCACCTAACCATTTACTTTTAAACACTTAACCCCCTCATTTCATTCCTCACATTTTCAAAGGACAAAAACACACATTTCTCTCTCAATCTCTCTTTTCTCTCGGCTCTCTAAACCACCACCGCCACCATCACATTCCATCATCCATCTCCACTCATTTCAAGCTCCTAAACTCATCTCTAGTCAAGGTAAATCAACAACAACTTCCATTTCATCAATTTTCTTTCATTATTCTTATTAATCCTTCATAAACAAACCTCTCTAATCTTTGTTTTTCTTGTCTAAATCCATGACAAACTCTTGATCTCTCATCACCATTTCCTTCACATTTCAAGATCAAGGTTGGGTTTGGAGCTAAACTTGGAAGCTAGTTCAACAACCCATTAACGTCATTACCGATCCGGAAAGCTTTAAGTGAGGAAAACTTATTTTCTTTGCTTATTTTTCTATAAATCTTTCATTTCTATACGTCACATGTCATGTTCATGATTTAGTCTTGATTTGGTTGTTGTATAACATGCTAGCAAACATGTATGTTAGTGTGGTTATGTGTTTGTGATGGAAACTAGTCATGTTGAAAAGAATTTTTGACAAAATAAATATATATCTTGCATTTTGTTAAAAAGAATCATTTTAAATAACCAAGGTTGGAAAATATTAGTTCTTGTATGTTAAACATAATTTGGAACACTTAACTTGGTGAGAAATAAACATACAAAGTGTTAAAAATCGGATTTTTGAGAAATATATATGTTGTGTAAAAACTGGGCAGAGATGACACACTGTTCTGCGTGTCATAAATCTGCTGTCATCTGTGAACCATATGAACAAAAACTGAACAGAGATGACACCATTTCCTGCGTGTCATAAATCTGCTGTCATGCAGAAAAATATACATATATACTTTTCCCAAAACTTCAAACACTTGTAATTTGACTCCAAACCAAAACCAAAGTTTACTAAAGTATAATTTTGGGTCATAAAAGTGTTTACCAAGATTTAAACATGAAACTTCAAGAAAATAAAAGCATGGAATTTTTATGACATAAATAACAATTATTCTTATGAAAAATTAAGTGTAAGACTTTTGACAAGTTGTGACCACTTAGGACTTGTAATGTTTTATTAGGGTTACCAAGGATGTTTTCCAAACATACTAAATGACTCAGAAAGATAAAGACTTGGAAATAAAACGGTTAAATATCGTAACTACGACTTTTCAACAAAGTTTATAACTTATTTTTCGAATGAGGATTGAGCTTAGTTCAAAACATGAAACATACATATTTTGACATATAAAAATGTTTTATAAAGCTCAAACTTAGAAAACATGTTTTATAAACAAACCTACACTTAATAATACCAAAATATAAGTTCATATATTTTGGAAATATTTCTTCATACGAAAGAAAAATCATAATTTTACTCGAAAGGTCCGAAACCTTATAAATATTAGTGAATTTAATATTTATAATTTTTCCTAACGTTTAA
Source organism: Deinandra increscens subsp. villosa (assembly GCA_039602395.1). Taxonomy (NCBI): domain Eukaryota; kingdom Viridiplantae; phylum Streptophyta; class Magnoliopsida; order Asterales; family Asteraceae; genus Deinandra; species Deinandra increscens. Next base: position 39,339,363 of record JBCNJP010000017.1, on the reverse strand, counting down.
TGGAAATAATCTACATTATTCAATACTTATTTTCAAACGCGAAAGTGAAACCACTATTTATTATTCATTATAAATAAATAGATAAATCACATCAACTTCAATATTATTTATTTGACAATAAATAAGTCCTAGGATTTCCATCACCATCATCGGGTAATAACCAGTCGAGACTTAACCTTGAACGTAGAGTGACGTATTCACTAACTCTAGATAGCCAAACCCTAATACGTCATAACATTACTTTGTAGACGTTTGCTAGGCTAAGTTCAATCAAACATACCTGACATCCACCTTCAAACAAGTGAGTCTTCACGGCCCCTTTTACTTTTCTGTTTTCTAACTTGGGGGAGAATTCAATGAATGCTTTTCAATTTCAAACTGTCTGACATTATGATAACTGTACGACGTAATGATTGCATGTTCTTTTCATTTCCCCAATCTGTGTATCCATGTTGATTCATGTTATATGCCTAAGTCCCACTATTAATTGGATTCAATTAGTTCATTCGAAACGATAGCTTGTGAATAGATCTATTTGGGTTGACAACCCTACTCTGACTTGGTCGCTCCAGTCATGACTCCATGGTTATAGTCAAGGGGTACATTTGTTATTCTTGTCATTCGGTGTTCTTGGGGAAGAACATCAGGAGTGGGTAAACAGTTAGTTTTGAATTCAAGGTTCATGTTCAATCTTTACAACAACAGTGTCAACAAACTAATATCAAGACAAGCAACACATTTTCCAAACATGTTTTCAAACAGTTCGGTGTCATTAAACCTGTGAAACTCACCAACAAATCTGTTGACTCTTTTTATTCTTGAATTCTCAGGTGATTAAAGACTGCAACTCCATGTTTTTCTGTTGTGATCCTGCTTGTCATATCATGGTCTGCCTGCTGTGTGTTCATGCATTTCATTTTGGAGATTTAGACGCATTACGCCTTAGGGTAGTTATGTTTATAAATCTCATAACTTGTCTTTTGGAAAACTTAACGTGTAACCACTACTCTATTTCCGCTGCCACGTTTTAGATGTTTAATTTAAATGTTTGAAACTTACATTTTCAGAAGACAAATGGTTTAATTAAATGTCCATTAGATGTCATCATTCATAACCATGACCATGATGCCAATTCAGTCACATGCCCACATTTAGTCATTTCTCGGGGTGTGACATTCATGTTTTTAAGTTAATACAATTGATAGTATCGAGTTTATACGATACTTGTGTTCTTACTTGCTTATTTTACATTCGAGTTAATATTGTTCTAAGTGAGAGATTGAAAAGCAAACATATTGTTCTCGAAACTTGTCCCTTTAACAAATTATGGTCAAGATAACCATGGTTTAGTGACCACATTCTTGAAACCCACATTGTGGATATCCCATATTACTCCACCATACCTGGTAGCTGAAGTGAGAGGAACTAGGGTGATCATATAAAGTAAATCACAGTTATGGGTGCACACGTATATGTTATTTGCAGTATATGGGAATCCTGGAGAATCCTACTAGGCAAGCCAATGGTCGTATTGGGACCAATATCCGAAAATAAAAAATTCCCTGTGGCATTGAATGTTGAACATGTTGAACTTAAACGGATGATTGAAGTCATCTATCTTTGTAAACGTTATTGCATGTTATCTCATTTGTCCTATATATGGATTCTAATTTTCTCGAGAACTCTTTTGAAAAGTACTGAAGGGACATTGGTTCATTCGTGTACTTTGATGCAAGATTTTTTTTACTACGAAAACTCTTGACGAAATCTTTGACTGGTTTGAATTCATATTGAATCATAATTCTATCTTCACGAATTTACCGACCATATCAATCTCTTAAACTTTAATATCGTGTGACAACTCGGATATACATTCACCGGGCGAGTACCCAGGCAACAACGGATAAACGAGTTATATAAAATCATATATCATGAGCACTGGAACATATTTCTTGGCTGAAAACTCTTGTGAAGTTACTCTCTGAAGATTCATACTCCCAGATTTTCTTGCACGAAACAAAACTTGTTGCCAGCAACATCGTCACGATTGTACAAACTGCCTACCCCACTGTCACACCCCGGACAAATGATTGGGTGTGAGCGAGATGGAATCATAGTCACAGAAATACAGAACAACTACTATTAAATTCAAACGTTAATTTAACATAATATCATTAATCGTTGCAGCGGAAAGTGTGGCAAACGATATTATCTTACATTTGAACTTTAAAAGTCAAGTTTCATTTATTGAAAACATAAGGTAGTTATATAGGATAGATAGGGACTAAGACTCCAACGAAGCAGGTCCGAATATAAAGGCGAAGTCCCATTTGCACGGCTTCCATGATCAACTTAGTTACCTGAGAAATCATGAGTTTAAAAAGGTCAACATAAAGTTGGTGAGGTTCACAGGTTTAGGACTCGATAGTAAGATTGTAAAACAGTTTTCAGGAAACTCAGAATGTTATATTGGCTCACTGTTGTAGTTGTATGATCTCACCTGAACCTTGATTTCAAATACTAACGGTTTACCCACCCATGGTATCCTCGCCCGAGAGATACCGAACAGGCAAGAATAACTGACGTGTACCCCTTGACAATATACGAAGTCAGAATTGGAGCTACCAATCTGGGCAGGGTTGTCAACCCAAATAGATCTATTCACTAGTTATCGTTTCGATCAGAACTAATTGAAATCAACTAATGGTGGGATTCAGTTGTACTAACGTTTATAACGATAAAGTACCAGTTGGGCAATCAGTAAGGGAACAGATAGTCATACGGCTAACAGTAATCATAACATTAAGTTAAAACAGTTTATCAGTTCATGATTTCTCCCCCATAAGTGTAAAACAGTTGTAAAGAAAAGGGGCCGTGAAACTCACTTGATTCAGTGGAAATGATGAATTGCCGAGTGGCAACTAGCAAGTAAAGTCCTATTAAAACATTAGACAACATGCATAAGGGTCCACATAATCATTTGAGTAACGAACGTTACCCAAATGATACCGGTCAAGTCTTGACGTATAATCCCGTTTGTAGCGTTTGAAAACCCGTTAGTTAATCAGCTTACAAAATCGGTAATTGAAATCGTTCACGTATACATGCATTTAATATAAATAAATACAAGTATTAAACATGCGATAACGTATCATGAAGTCCAGTTCAATAAAGTCTTGAATATTGTTTTAAATAATAATATTTATTATTATTTTTATGTTCGCTCGATCGATTGAATAATAAATCGCGTTAAGTTATAATATACATAACTAGGGTTTCCAATTATTATTGAAATAATTATTATAACTTGTCGAAATAATTTTATTAAATTATTACAAGTTAAATGATTTAACATAAGTAGGTAAATATTAAAAGTTGTTTTAATATTTAAACTCGTGTTAAGAAAATTAGGGTTTTGAGTTAATATAAATATAATTATCATTAAAATAATTATATTTACAAACCAAGATGATTTTAACTCAAATTAGGGTTTCTAAAATTCATAAAGATAATTATTTGTTGAAAATAATTATTTACGATTCGTTACGTCGTAAAACGCTTTTAAATTGTTTAAAGATTTCGTTTCAATTTCAAACGTTTAAAAATAAACATTTGATTCGGTTAAAACGTTTTGATTATTTTGATTACTTTAAAAATAATCAAAAATGTTTAAAATATGTTTTTCATAGTTTCTATAAGTCTTTTGATTTTATTTTTATAAAATCATTTTTAAATAACTTTATTTATTAAACAAAGTTAGGGTTTTAAATAAAAGACTTTTATAGAAATTCCTTAACATAAAATGTTTCTATTTTTGTATAAAATCCAAATGTTTTATACTTTTTGTCATTTATTCAACAATATGATATTCTATCATTTCTGAACATTAAATATATCTACATATATTTTACCCATTTTATTTCTTTTATAAAATCTAAACAAGACTTTTAAATTCTTGTCTTTTAGAATTTTTTTTTTTAAAATGTGTCCGTTTTATATAAAAATGATTATGGTGATATTTTCATGGTTTAAATATCCAAGTAACTTATAAAACCACTAGTTTTTATATTTCATCCATAAAATTTATTTAAATGGTTTTAAGGTTATCATTTTATGTCCAATCTTTTTATAAAATCATCCTAATGTCCAACAATCCAAATGTGCCACTAAACACTAGCTTTAGTCCATGATAGTTGTCACTAGTAACATATTAACCCATGATTTTTAATAATTAACAATATAATTCACAACTAATAAATCTATCATTTTTTGTCAATACATAATCATGATCATAATAATTCTAGTGAACCATATAATGTTAACACTAAATCAATCCATGCAACATGTATTAAATCATCAAATGGTCAAAACTAAACCTTTTAAACTAGAGATTTAACCATAGTTTTTCTTTTAACAAATAACTAACATCTTTGTGTTAACAAACAACATGCTAATCAAACTTGTTCAAGAAACATAAGTCTCAAAATGAACTCATCAAATAATACATTTTTAAACTTTATAACCCTAAGGTTTAAGACAAATAGTTTAGTTGTTTTGATTGTTAGAAAACCTTTAAGTTTAATCCGGTTCGTTGTCAAGACTCGCGGTATCGTTTAGAACGTTTAAATCGTAACGAAATGTAACCGAGACGGTTAGAAGGCTCACAACGAGGTGCAAGTGGAAACCGAGAGAAACCGAGGAAGGTGGCGGTGCGGGTGACGGGACAGCCGCGGCAACAGGAGCACACAGCAGCTCCGGCAGCAGTAGTTTTCCGGCAGGGACAGCAGGGTGGCGGCAGTAGTGGCGCACAGCAGCACAGCGGCAGCAACAGGTGGCGGTTCTCGGTGGTGATGGTGGCTGTTTGTGCGACCAGAAAAAGAGGAGGAGACGGGGCCTATGGTGGTTCCGAGGGGAGGAGAAGGTGGCGGGGGTGGTTGTGTTCGGTGGTGGCAGCGGGAGGAAGGAGCAAGGTGGTTTACGGAAGCAACAGTCGAGGTGCAGTGGCGGTGGTTGTTTTGGCCGGAAAAGGAAAGGAGGAGAGGGTGGTGGTGTGTCGCGACTGGAAAAAAGAAAAGAAGAAGAGGAGTGGTGGTGGCGCACGGCTGTAGTAACAGCTGCTCCGGCAGCAGCTGTTGGGGCGGCAGGAGGAGGATGGTTCACGGTGGTGGTGGTGGCAGCATGTTGCGGCGGTGGTGAGGGCTGTGGTACTCTCGACAGCAAGAAAGAAAGAGAAGAAAATGGTGCTTGGTGGTGGTTAACGTGAAGAATGAAGGGAAGGATGAGTGGTGATGGTGGTTAATGTTGATGGTGGAGGTAGAAGACTAAGGTGAAGGTGGTGGCAGTGGGTATTCTCGGCAGGGAAAGAGAGAGGTGAGGGAGAGGGTGAAGTGATCTTGTGAGGTTGAGTGTTGGTGATGTGTGTAAGAAATTGGTAGGTTTGTTTGGTGGTGATTGGAGTGGGCATGTATTCTTACACTATTTGGTAATCAAGATTTCTAGGCTAGGAAAAATAGGCTAGAAGATGTGTTCAAGTTGATCTCCACAAGTCACCAACAAGTATCTAGTTAGTTTTTATAGAATTTTAATGTGTAGGTGAAAGTTTTATGAAAACTTGTTGTGTGTTATAAAGAAAAGTTTCTAAATATAATGAAAGTTTATAAAACATATAAAGGTTTGAGGTAAGAAAAAAAAACCTACAACTTTTATAAATAAATGTTGTATAAACTTTATACAAGTTCATGACAAATTTTTTATAAAAATATAAAAGATGATAAGCATTTTATAAAAATTAATGCAAGCTTGATGGATTTAATTTATAAAAATAAACCCATTGGTCTTTGGGCTTTATATTGGGCCTGAACATTTTAAAGAAAATGTAATTGGGCCGGTCCGTCGGTTATGGGCCGTACGGGCCCAAACGGGGCACCGGTTCGAGGCCCGGGCCCGTTTTGCATCGGTTGAGGTTTCGGGTCGCCACGATTATTCGGAATATTATATTTGAGTAACGGATCGAAGTTTCGGGATCGGTTTCATTGTTTTAGGCTTATTGGGCCTAGTGGGCCATGTCGGGCCCAATTAGGTGTTCGGTTGGGGTTAGGCTTAAGTCTTGACAACGATTTCAGTTCGTGATGTTTTTATTTCATAAAAAAATTTGTTTAAGTTGATTATAAATGTTTTTCAGAAATCAGTTATGTTTTTCAGTTTTCGAACGGGTTACGGATAACGTTTTCAGTTTGTCAGTTTGTAACAGTTTTAAGCCCGATTGTCCAGGTTGTTTAAAACCGAATAGTTCTAAACGTAAGATCGCTTATCAGTTTTGACATGTCGATTTATATAAACGTTCGACACAAGTTCCAGATAAAATATAAAAATACATTTTATATTTATTTTTCTTGTTATTGAAGTTCCATGATTTATGCATGAAATTTCTAAGTATTTAACGGGTATACGCTTCTAGTACAAACGCGGGATTAGGTTTACGTCATCAGTTAACAGTCAGGCACAGTAATTTGCAGTTTAAACAGAAATCAGATCAGATAAAGCACAATTAATACTTAATTAAAAGTCAAAGTAATGGGTTTGACCTGGATTTTCGGACGAGATGTCACATTCTCCCCCAGTTAGAAGAATTTCGTCCCGAAATTCAGTTCTTGATTACAGTTGACTGCGACATTTCCGAAAAGACGAGGGTACTTACGACGCATTTGATCCTCGCGTTCCCAAGTGTACTCCGGACCTCGTCGAGAGTTCCGTCGCACTTTGACAATGGGAATGCGACTATGCTTCAGTCTCTTGAGTTCTCGGTCAAGTATCTCGACAGGTTTTTCGATAAAGTGGAGTGTCTCGTCAACTTGAATCTCATCAAGTGGGACGACAAGCGTTTCATCAGACAAGCATTTCTTAAGGTTACTAACGTGAAAGACATTATGCACATTGCTTAGCTCTGCAGGTAGACGTAGACGGTAAGCTACCGGTCCGATTGTCTCGGTGATTTCAAATGGACCAATGTAACGAGGGTTAAGCTTTCCTCGTTTGCCGAACCGGATGACACCTTTCCAAGGTGACACTTTCAACATGACGCGGTCACCCTTTTTAAAGGACAAGGGTTTGCGACGGTTATCGGCGTAGCTCTTTTGTCTATCCCTAGCAGCTTTCAGTCGGTTACGGACTTGAAACACTTTCTCAGTCGTTTCAAAGATCAGTTCGGGACCAGTCAATTGACTGTCACCGATCTCAGTCTAGCAAAGCGGAGATCTGCACTTTCTTCCGTAAAGTGCTTCGAACAGAGCGGCTTGGATGCTAGTGTGATAACTGTTGTTGTAAGAGAATTCGGCAAGTGGGAGATGCTCGTCCCAATTAGGTCCGAAATCGATCACACATGCACGTAGCATATCCTCAAGCGTTTGGATCGTTCTTTCGCTTTGACCGTCGGTTTGGGGATGGTACGCGGTACTCATGTCAAGGCGAGTACCCAACGCTTTCTGGAGGGACTTCCAGAAGTTCGCAGTGAAACGGCTATCGCGATCGGATATGATAGATATAGGTACACCGTGACGGGAGACGACTTCCTTCATGTAAATCTTAGTCCATCTTTCCATACTATCGGTTTCCTTAATTGGCAGGAAGTGAGCGGATTTCGTCAGTCGATCTACTATTACCCAGATAGCATCACAACCAGATCTAGCTTTTGGCAGCTTGGTGATAAAGTCCATAGATATTTCTTCCCATTTCCATTCCGGAATGATCGGTTGTGTCAGTAGTCCGGACGGTTTCTGGTATTCAGCTTTGACCTTTGAACACGTCAAGCATTTACCGACGTAGGTGGCTACCTCGGCTTTCATGTTCGGCCACCAGAAGTGATCCCGTAGACCATGATACATTTTGTCCGATCCTGGGTGGATGGAATATCTTGACTTATGGGCTTCATCGAACACGAGCTTTCTCAAACCTCCAAAGCTAGGTACCCATAGTCTATCCATAAAGTTCAGGGTTCCATCAGGCTTTTCAAGCAGTTGTTTCTCCATACCACGTAGGCATTCGTTCTCCAGATTCTTAGGCTTAAGAGCTTCGATTTGAGAGTCACGAACTTGTGACGTGAGATTCGAGCGTATGGTCATACTTAATGCTCGAACACGACGCGGTTTGGCATGTTCTTTCCTGCTTAAAGCATCGGCTACAACGTTAGCCTTGCCTGGGTGATAACGAATCTCACATTCATAATCGTTAAGCAGTTCAACCCAACGTCGTTGTCTCATATTTAGCTCTTTCTGGTTAAAGATGTTCTAGAGGCTCTTGTGATCGGTGAATATGACGCACCGAGTCCCATAGAGGTAGTGCCTCCAGATCTTGAGGGCAAAGACAACGGCTCCAAGTTCTAAGTCGTGAGTCGTATAATTCTTCTCGTGAATCTTCAGTTGTCGAGAGGCGTAGGCGATGACCTTCTCACGCTGCATTAGTACGCAACCCAAGCCTTGATGCGAAGCATCACAGTATACAACGAAATCGTCGATTCCGTCTGGTAAGGACAGGATTGGGGCGTCGCAAAGCTTTTGCTTCAACAACTGGAAAGCAGCTTCGGTTTTATCATCCCAGATGTACTTCTTATCTTTCTGAGTCAGGGCGGTAAGCGGCTGGGCTATCTTGGAAAAATTTTCAATGAATCTGCGATAGTAGCCAGCGAGACCTAAGAATTGTCGAATCTCGGTTGGGGTCGTGGGAGTACTCCAATCTTTGATTGCTTCAATCTTAGCCGGATCAACGTGAATACCTCGGTCGTTGATCACATGACCCAGAAAGTGTACTTCGCGAATCCAAAAGTCACATTTGGAAAACTTCGCGTAAAGCTCTTCTTTATTCAGCAGTTCTAAGATGAGTCTCAAATGTTCTTCGTGTTCTTTCTTATTACGAGAGTAGATAAGAATATAATCGATGAACACGATAACAAATTTGTCCAAGTATGGTTTGCACACGCGATTCATTAAATCCATGAACACGGCCGGTGCGTTAGTCAAACCAAATGGCATAACGAGGAACTCGTAATGACCATAGCGTGTTCTAAACGTTGTCTTCGAGACATCTTCATCTCTAACTCAGAGTTGGTGGTACCCCGACCTTAGATCGATCTTGGAATAGAAGCATGATCCTTGAAGCTGATCAAATAAGTCATCGATCCTTGGAAGCGGGTAACGGTTCTTCACAGTCAGTTTGTTCAACTCTCGATAGTCGATACACATCCTGAACGTTCCATCTTTCTTCTTCACGAATAACACGGGAGCACCCCATGGGGAGTGGCTTGGACGAATAAATCCTTTGTCTAGCAACTCTTGTAGTTGGCTAGACAACTCTTGCATCTCAGAAGGTGCCAGTCGGTAAGGGGACCTGGCAACGGGGGCGGCTCCGGGTGTTAGGTCGATGCGAAACTCAACCTGTCGTGTTGGAGGTAGGCCTGGCAATTCTTCTGGAAAAACTTCCGGGTATACGCAGACAACAGGAACGTCTTCAATACGCTTCTCCTTCGGTTTCTTCTCGATGACATGAGCTAGAATGGCATGACATCCTTTGCGAAGGAATTTCCGTGCCTTCATAGACGATATGATATTTAGTTTGGTTCCACTCTTCTCGCCTTGCACGTTCAGAGTGTTACCATCTGCTAATGGCACTCTAACCATCTTCTCATGACACACGATTTCCGCATGATTCTTTGCTAACCAATCCATTCCGATGATTACATCAAAACTACCTAAATCAACAGGCATCAAGTCGATACAGAAAGGATGGTCGGAGAGTTCTAACGGGCAGTTCGGGTAGATGATTCCGGTTTCTATCAAATCACCATTCGCTAATTCTACTGTGAACTTAGTGTCTAAGGCAACAGGGGTGATTTCAAGCAATTTACTAAAATCAGTAGACACAAAGCTTCTATCGGCACCAGTATCGAATAAAATAGAAGCATAATGGTTGTTTAGTAGAAACGTACCCGTCACCGTGTTGGGGTCACGGCGGGCATCTCCGGCATTGATCACGAAAGCTCTTCCCCTAGCCTGGTTAGCACCTTGATTCTTCATCTTCGGGCATTCACTCTTGTAGTGCCCAGTAGCTCCGCAACCGTAGCAAGTGCGCTTTGGGCAGTCGCGTGCTACATGTCCCTTAACCTTACAGATGTTACAGTAGACATTATCACAACCCAGAGTGTGGTGAAGGTTGCATTTGGAGCACAGAGGAGCAGTACCGGTGTAACCGGTTTTGCGGATAGGATAAGAAGGAGCAGTGGCGGCATAGACCTTCGCCGGTGCGGTTTCCTTAACTGGGGCTTTCTCAGAGTTCTTATCATCGCGATTCTTCCAGAAAGAGCGCTTCCTCTTGTTATCAGGTTTCTTGCTTGACGACGGATTGGCACTAACATCAGAGGGCTTGTTCTCCGACGCTTTCTTGCCAAAGTTTACACCTTGACGATTAGCTTGGTAAATGAGATTGTGTGCCATACGCACAACATCCTGAAAGGTCTGAGGGCTCGAGGAAAGGACATTTCCCTGAATGTGTGGTGCAAGTCCCCAGATGTAGCGTTCGATCTTCTTGTACGGTGGAGTGATCATTATGGGGCAGAGGTGAGCAAGCTCACGGAACCTCTTAGTGTATCCAGCAATGTCAGCTCCATTCATGGATAGATTCCAGAATTCGGATTCGAGTTTCTGCAGTTCCTCCCTGGGATAGTACTCATCACGCAGCAGTTGTTTGAGTTCGTCCCATGACATTTCATAGGCTAAGTTAGTTCCCATAGCATCAGCATGGGAATTCCACCAAGTCAGTGCACTATCAGTAAACGTGCAGGTGGAGTACTTCACCATGTACTGTTCAGGGCAGTTGCTAATACGGAAAACTGCCTCTAGCTTTTCAAACCAGCGAATTAGACCAACAGCGCCTTCAGAACCCTTAAAGTAAGTGGGTTTGCAATTCATGAAGTCCTTGTAAGAACATTCACGAGGGCCTGCAATGTTAAGTGAAAACGGTGATCACAATTTTGCGAAATTGTAGTCTAGTGTTTTCAAACATTGGTTAATTCGTTCTTACCGCGTGCTCCAGCGTCAGCGTGACGTTGGGTAGCAGCAGCAGCAACGGTTTCTGCAACGCGTTGAGCAATCATCTCCTCGATGTCAGTAGCACTCATGGCTGGAGGAGGTGAAGTGTTTCTGGTGGCTCGGCGTCTAGGCGGCATGTTTTCGCTTTAAGTTATCAATGGCAACATAAAGGGAAAAGTTAGATCATATGTAAGTGGGGTTATTACATGCGCGAGAATAACAGCCACGACATACATCTATGGTACCATGATATGACACGCGCAAGCACAACCAAGAAACATGAAATAGCAAGGAGTATGGTTCGCGAGTGAACAATCACGACATAATGATAATAACAGAAATAACAGAAATCATAAACATGGCAAACATACACAACACATCATAAACATAAACATACTACCATTACATTCCACCATATTATCCGATAAAACATACAATAACAAAAGAGGACAAGGTTTTAAGTGTCTTGGGCACGCAGTCCCATAATACATCACTACAAAATATATAAATATGTTTCGTCGCTAAAATGGTGGGTCAAAAGCCTAGATGCTAGGTAAGTCATCTAAAGTGGTGGTGGTCCAGGGGGTCCAGGAGGTCCAGGAGGTCCAGGGGGTCGGATCAGAGATGTGGTGATCCTGGAGGTGAGGTCCAAGAAGGTGAACACTCGGCCCGCGAATTCCTCCAAAACGGCAAGCCGGGTTTGGAGGGACTCGTTGGCCAACATCAGTGCAATGTTGACCGAGCACACATCAGTCATGTTAGCATGCAGGGACTCCATGGCTCCCTGAGAAGCGACCTGAAGCTGCTCCAGCTCAGTCACGCGGGCTTCTAATGCATCCTGAGCATCCCTGGTGGGAAATTCAGCAACCCTGGTGTCCAAGTCGGCGAAAGACAGCTTGCGGCGACGAGCACGGGCCACCAGCAGCGGAATAGTATCCGCGATGGGCTCTCCGGCCAGGATGGAGTAGCCGGTCAAAGGGTGGCGAGTGGCATCGCCCCTGGTAGAGGACTTTCCTGGCTCGTACAGGCTAGGAACTCCCTCAAAAGTCCTCCATGTGGCTAGCTGCCCTAGAATCCAGGCAAGGTGAGGGTGGTCAGACGCGCAGTGCCGCTTGGGCACAGGCTCGTCTACAGGGCCCTCAGCTGCCCTGCGCCGGGAAGGGCCAGCTCCCCTCCCGGAGGTGAATCCTCGCCTACCGGCACCTCGAAAGGGTCGGTAGGTGCGTACAGAACGTCGTCTGTGCGCAAAGGGGTCCATGGTGCGTGTAGCACCAGCAGCAGTGGCAGTAGTAGCTGCGGCCGCACCGCTAGCAATAGTGGTGGGCGATGGGTGGTCAGATGAGTCGTCTGAGACCCTTGGTCGAAGGGGCCTCAGGAAGCTCGATGGGATGGTCGACAGTCGGACCGTACCCACCGTAGGGATCGCAGCCTCGGGGCTGGATGGTACATAGTCTTCTGGTGATGGAGAGTACTCCGGCACCACTTGATCGTCTCTGCCAGAATCAGAAATGCAGATAACCTCGTCTGAGGAGGAAGTCATCACTGCGATAATATTCCAACAGAGAACAAAGTTAGTACCATGATAATAGCATTTAAAACAAAGATATAAATGCATGACAAAATTAATAACTCATGTAAAGGTAACATAATAAATGAGTAAGGAAATGGTCTTGCGTGCAAACGGAAGCTTCGGAGCCGGTCATAGTCCAGGTCTGGTTTTAGTTAAAGTGTTTAACCTGGTTTGCTATAACTGCGGCTCTGATACCAATCTGTCACACCCCGGACAAATGATTGGGTGTGAGCGAGATGGAATCATAGTCACAGAAATACAGAACAACTACTATTAAATTCAAACGTTAATTTAACATAATATCATTAATCGTTGCAACGGAAAGTGTGGCAAACGATATTATCTTACATTTGAACTTTAAAAGTCAAGTTTCATTTATTGAAAACATAAGGTAGTTATATAGGATAGATAGGGACTAAGACTCCAACGAAGCAGGTCCGAATATAAAGGCGAAGTCCCATTTGCACGGCTTCCATGATCAGCTTAGTTACCTGAGAAATCATGAGTTTAAAAAGGTCAACATAAAGTTGGTGAGGTTCACAGGTTGAGGACTCGATAGTAAGATTGTAAAACAGTTTTCAGGAAACTCAGAATGTTATATTGGCTTACTGTTGTAGTTGTATGATCTCACCTGAACCTTGATTTCAAATACTAACGGTTTACCCACCCATGGTATCCTCGCCCGAGAGATACCGAACAGGCAAGAATAACTGACGTGTACCCCTTGACAATATACGAAGTCAGAATTGGAGCTACCAATCTGGGCAGGGTTGTCAACCCAAATAGATCTATTCACTAGTTATCGTTTCGATCAGAACTAATTGAAATCAACTAATGGTGGGATTCAGTTGTACTAACGTTTATAATGATAAAGTACCAGTTGGGCAATCAGTAAGGGAACAGATAGTCATACGGCTAACAGTAATCATAACATTAAGTTAAAACAGTTTATCAGTTCATGATTTCTCCCCCATAAGTGTAAACAGTTGTAAAGAAAAGGGGCCGTGAAACTCACTTGATTCAGTGGAAATGATGAATTGCCGAGTGGCAACTAGCAAGTAAAGTCCTATTAAAACATAAGACAACATGCATAAGGGTCCACATAATCATTTGAGTAACGAACTTTACCCAAATGATACCGGTCAAGTCTTGACGTATAATCCCGTTTGTAGCGTTTGAAAACCCGTTAGTTAATCAGCTTACAAAATCGGTAATTGAAATCGTTCACGTATACATGCATTTAATATAAATAAATACAAGTATTAAACATGCGATAACGTATCATGAAGTCCAGTTCAATAAAGTCTTGAATATTGTTTTAAATAATAATATTTATTATTATTTTTATGTTCGCTCGATCGATTGAATAATAAATCGCGTTAAGTTATAATATACATAACTAGGGTTTCCAATTATTATTGAAATAATTATTATAACTTGTCGAAATAATTTTATTAAATTATTACAAGTTAAATGATTTAACATAAGTAGGTAAATATTAAAATTTGTTTTAGTATTTAAACTCGTGTTAAGAAAATTAGGGTTTTGAGTTAATATAAATATAATTATCATTAAAATAATTATATTTACAAACCAAGATGATTTTAACTCAAATTAGGGTTTCTAAAATTCATAAAGATAATTATTTGTTGAAAATAATTATTTACGATTCGTTACGTCGTAAAACGTTTTTAAATTGTTTAAAGATTTCGTTTCAATTTCAAACGTTTAAAAATAAACATTTGATCCGGTTAAAACGTTTTGATTATTTTGATTACTTTAAAAATAATCAAAAATGTTTAAAATATGTTTTTCATAGTTTCTATAAGTCTTTTGATTTTATTTTTATAAAATCATTTTTAAATAACTTTATTTATTAAACAAAGTTAGGGTTTTAAATAAAAGACTTTTATAGAAATTCATTAACATAAAATGTTTCTATTTTTGTATAAAATCCAAATGTTTTATACTTTTTGTCATTTATTCAACAATATGATATTCTATCATTTTTGAACATTAAATATATCTACATATATTTTACCCATTTTATTTCTTTTATAAAATCTAAACAAGACTTTTAAATTCTTGTCTTTTAGAAATTTTTTTTTTAAAATGTGTCCGTTTTATATAAAAATGATTATGGTGATATTTTCATGGTTTAAATATCCAAGTAACTTATAAAACCACTAGTTTTTATATTTCATCCATAAAATTTATTTAAATGGTTTTAAGGTTATCATTTTATGTCCAATCTTTTTATAAAATCATCCTAATGTCCAACAATCCAAATGTGCCACTAAACACTAGCTTTAGTCCATGATAGTTGTCACTAGTAACATATTAACCCATGATTTTTGATAATTAACAATATAATTCACAACTAATAAATCTATCATTTTATGTCATAACATA
Organism: Deinandra increscens subsp. villosa; assembly: GCA_039602395.1. Lineage (NCBI taxonomy): Eukaryota > Viridiplantae > Streptophyta > Magnoliopsida > Asterales > Asteraceae > Deinandra > Deinandra increscens. Next base: position 39,324,306 of record JBCNJP010000017.1, on the reverse strand, counting down.
ATCATGATCATAATAATTCTAGTGAACCATATAATGTTAACACTAAATCAATCCATGCAACATGTATTAAATCATCAAATGGTTAAAACTAAACCTTTTAAACTAGAGATTTAACCATAGTTTTTCTTTTAACAAATAACTAACATCTTTGTGTTAACAAACAACATGCTAATCAAACTTGTTCAAGAAACATAAGTCTCAAAATGAACTCATCAAATAATACATTTTCAAACTTTATAACCCTAAGGTTTAAGACAATTAGTTTAGTTGTTTTGATTGTTAGAAAACCTTTAAGTTTAATCCGGTTCGTTGTCAAGACTCGCTGTATCGTTTAGAACGTTTAAATCGTAACGAAATGTAACCGAGACGGTTAGAAGGCTCACAACGAGGTGCAAGTGGAAACCGAGAGAAACCGAGGAAGGTGGCGGTGCGGGTGACGGGACAGCCGTGGCAACAGGAGCACACAGCAGCTCCGGCAGCAGTAGTTTTCCGGCAGGGACAGCAGGGTGGCGGCAGCAGTGGCGCACAGCAGCACAGCGGCAGCAACAGGTGGCGGTTCTCGGTGGTGATGGTGGCTGTTTGTGCGACCAGAAAAATAGGAGGAGACGGGGCCTGTGGTGGTTCCGAGGGGAGGAGAAGGTGGCGGGGGTGGTTGTGTTCGGTGGTGGCAGCGGGAGGAAGGAGCAAGGTGGTTTACGGCAGCAACAGTCGAGGTGCAGTGGCGGTGGTTGTTTTGGCCGGAAAAGGAAAGGAGGAGAGGGTGGTGGTGTGTCGCGACTGGAAAAAAGAAAAGAAGAAGAGGAGTGGTGGTGGCGCACGGCTGTAGTAACAGTTGCTCCGGCAGCAGCTGTTGGGGCGGCAGGAGGAGGATGGTTCACGGTGGTGGTGGTGGCAGCATGTTGCGGCGGTGGTGAGGGCTGTGGTACTCTCGACAGCAAGAAAGAAAGAGAAGAAAATGGTGCTTGGTGGTGGTTAACGTGAAGAATGAAGGGAAGGATGAGTGGTGATGGTGGTTAATGTTGATGGTGGAGGTAGAAGACTAAGGTGAAGGTGGTGGCAGTGGCTATTCTCGGCAGGGAAAGAGAGAGGTGAGGGAGAGGGTGAAGTGATCTTGTGAGGTTGAGTGTTGGTGATGTGTGTAAGAAATTGGTAGGTTTGTTTGGTGGTGATTGGAGTGGGCATGTATTCTTACACTATTTGGTAATCATGATGTCTAGGCTAGGAAAAATAGGCTAGAAGATGTGTTCAAGTTGATCTCCACAAGTCACCAACAAGTATCTAGTTAGTTTTTATAGAATTTTAATGTGTAGGTGAAAGTTTTATGAAAACTTGTTGTGTGTTATAAAGAAAAGTTTCTAAATATAATGAAAGTTTATAAAACATATAAAGGTTTGAGGTAAGAAAAAAAAAACCTACAACTTTTATAATAAATGTTGTATAAACTTTATACAAGTTCATGACAAATTTTTAAAAAAATATAAAAGATGATAAGCATTTTATAAAAATTAATGCAAGCTTGATGGATTTAATTTATAAAAATAAACCCATTGGTCTTTGGGCTTTATATTGGGCCTGAACATTTTAAAGAAAATGTAATTGGGCCGGTCCGTCGGTTATGGGCCGTACGGGCCCAAACGGGGCACCGGTTCGAGGCCCGGGTCCGTTTTGCATCGGTTGAGGTTTCGGGTCGCCACGATTATTCGGAATATTATATTTGAGTAACGGATCGAAGTTTCGGGCTCGGTTTCATTGTTTTAGGCTTATTGGGCCTATTAGGCCATGTCGGGCCCAATTAGGTGTTCGGTTGGGGTTAGGCTTTAGTCTTGACAACGATTTCAGTTCGTGATGTTTTTATTTCATAAAAACATTTGTTTAAGTTGATTATAAATGTTTTTCAGAAATCAGTTATGTTTTTCAGTTTTCGAACGGGTTACGGATAACGTTTTCAGTTTGTCAGTTTGTAACAGTTTTAAGCCCGATCGTCCAGGTTGTTTAAAACCGAATAGTTCTAAACGTAAGATCGCTTATCAGTTTTGACATGTCGATTTATATAAACGTTCGACACCAGTTCCAGATAAAATATAAAAATACATTTTATATTTATTTTTCTTGTTATTGAAGTTCCATGATTTATGCATGAAATTTCTAAGTATTTAACGGGTATACGCTTCTAGTACAAACGCGGGATTAGGTTTACGTCATCAGTTAATAGTCAGGCACAGTAATTTGCAGTTTAAACAGAAATCAGATCAGATAAAGCACAATTAATACTTAATTAAAAGTCAAAGTAATGGGTTTGACCTGGATTTTCGGACGAGATGTCACACCCACCACAAGCATATTTATCTCTAATGGGGGTAATGTTAGTGAAAAGCCTTCCTGAAATGATGACTTTCAGTTTTAACATAATGACTACTCCGATTGACCTTCTGAATCTGTACTATTGACTTTTGTCTACATGATTCGAACCTTTTACGATTTAACAACAAACGATTTTTGATTCTCACGCTTTTGTAATCCTTTATGTCTTGGATGAGCTTTAAAGGCTTGAACAGGAAAGTGTTACACTTTTGGTTAGCTTTTCTACTATTTAACACCATTGACTATGAGACTACCGTGTGCTTCAATCACAGTAACAATACCAAGCTGTTTATTGAAACCCTATTTACACCTATCGAGTATGAAATTCTTGTTATCTACAGCTAATTATACCATCGACCTGTATCTTCCCTTCTTACGCATTGGGTACACTAAGTTATCCATGAATTTGTATATTTATTAACGCTCTTGTCATAACAACTATCGACAAATTTCTGGTATAGGAATCCTCATCGTCCTTTTCAGAAAACTTTTATTGATGAACCCCCAGCTTGGACTTAAACCTTATGACCTGTTTAAAATTTTGATCGTCTTGAAGTCTGAGGCATTGTGATATTCGCATTGCGTGTGCCAACCTCTCGATGATCCTCACGAGAATAGAAAACCTTACGCATCTTACCGGTATTGTAAATTGAAACTCTTGCACCTTCTGTTTGCACAGCGTATTGAGGTTTAAACTCTCCCCCCCTTTACATTCAAGCGTATGTGAAAAACTTAACATCCTCTGTTTTCGTTAAAAATTTCCACCATGGTTTGACTAACGACTAGTAATGGTAGGCAGTTGGTAAGCCTTCAAGGTGCTGGTAGTGTGGTGGGTTGGCTGCGGTACACCCTATATATAAGCCTTAGTGGCATGTTGAAATGTGGGACCAGTGTGGACCAAGGATTAACTTTAGAGCCATACGCAATAACCTCACCTTGAGAAACTCCATCTAACGGGACTATTTCCTCGACATAACTGTTTAATGCTACTTTCTCTAAGATTACAGATATCCCTTATGTATATCTACTAAGCGAGGCATACCCGAAATAATCAAACTCTGTGCTTTAAATTGTCTGAGTCTAGAAGAAAACTCTCCTAAAGCGAATTTCCTACCACCATTCTGATGTGAGTTCTAACTTAGATGAACTTCAACGTTTTGAAAACCATAGATTTTCCCTTATGAATGACAAACCACATGATCGAATGATCAACTCCAACTTTTAGAAGTATGTGTAAGAAGTAGATAGACTTTCTTTTAAGGCACAATACTTTTGGGTCGACTGCCTGTTTTTTTATAAACTCTCTGGCATTCACTGAAGTGATAGCCCCGATCCTTTTCTATGGAACACCCGATTTCATCTTTTGACCCGTGGTAAACTTGCACTAAACCCTAGCAAAAATGCATATATATAGACAATCCAAGCCAAAGCCAATTTTGAACATCCTGATGTTTTGCGTTTTGCAAACTCCCTTTTATAAATTTTTCGTATTCTATCTTACTTTTGAAAATTATTTAAACCGATGTCTAGACAAGAAAGAGATCATGACACGTGTAGCGCAAGGACACCAAGGAGATTGGGCGTACTGTTAAGTATCAACAATGGAGATTCCGCCATAATGAGATGATTTCTCTATTGAGTTGCAAAACCATAAAACATTAATCTCAATATCCATTCGCGCGAATTCTTTGCCAAATCCTGTCAAGTACGCTATGTATTTCTCCTTGAATTTTATACCTTCCATTACGTTATTTGCATCCTCCCTGCTGGTATCTTAACCAGTGCCATTTTAAACTCACATGTCGTTCTTTGAATGTGTAGTTGCGACTATCATAAGCTTGTTATCCCATGGCTTAATCGAATCCACGAACTAAGCTGTTGGCGCTTTTCCCTGAATTTGCTATTCTCATGCTTGATGAGCACCTCTCGATATTCAGCACCTTATAGTTTACACTTTTCTTTTGTTGAACTTTCGCCCTTATTTTTGGATTCTTTAGTAAGATAATATGCATGATGATATATTGTATTGAACTCCAACTCGATTTTGAACCTAACTGTCTATGTTATTTCCCGAATAATTCTTAACATAATTGAGTAATTCTTTGCTAAAACAAAATTGTTACGTGTTACCTTTTAAGTGGCTATGAGCTCTTGATTGGATTTCTCTTTGGACCTCAGTCCTTTTGTCACAAAATCAGTGTGTTGCCAGTACACTGTTAAACCATTTAAGCCATGATAAATAGTTTGATTACTTTTGACCTCCTCATGAGATATGTTTACAAAACATATGTGTTTATGCATGCTAAATTTGAGAATCTAATCCTATGTTTGGGGTATAGAAACCAATTAATTATTTAAGTGCTGGTTTAAACATAAGTTGCGTAGAATTACATGATTAGTTATGTGTATGAAACGTGTTAGGAACTAGAAAATGACATGTTGTGAATGTATTAACTTGATGAGTCTGAAAACCATACACCATATGAGGTCCTAAGTCTCCTACCTCGGTGGGAATGACAAGACTGTGTGAAGTTACCCCCATCAACTTTGCACCGTATGGGTTGTGTTGGTGAGTTTATGAACTTATATGCTAGATACATCCATGTTAGGGTTGTATGCTAGTGTAAAGGTGTTGGGACAATTGTATGCGTTGTATGGTAAAACCTATATGATAGATTGCATGCTAGTATGCATTGAGCACATCAATCATTAAAGGAAACCTTTATAGAGAATAAAATGTCATCTGAATCATCATTGCATGAAAAGTGAATATGAGTGTTATTGTGAATCTTATGAACTAAATTGATCATAACACCATAAAGTACTAGATCAACTAGTTTTCACATGTTAACTTGATCGATCTTGTGTAATTCTTTGCTTTTTGCTAATTGATAGGTAAAATTCAGACGTTTATGGTTTTCGTTAGAAAATGAGTCTATTAAACAAAAATGATTGACTTGATGCACACATAATTTTCTCATACTCAAATTCTATTCGCTTCGATTCACCTGGGTCATTGGTGAATGTGAATGCCTTAAGCGAAAACGAGACACGAAATATGAATCTCACTCCTAGGGTTGAGTACAATAACTAGGGACTTCTTGGATGTATTATGGTTCTTCTTTGCATTGAAATGTTGACTTCAGATACTTACGTTATCATGTTACCTTGTTCGCCTTATCACTCGACGAGATTCCGGTAATGTCGTTGTTTGACTTTTTCTTGTAGAAACATATGATAGGAAAATCACCTTCTATACTTTCGATTAAAATTTCTTTTAACACTCTCTAAAAATTTGGCATATTCTTAACATCTGGTATACATTTTTGACCATAACATACATCATTCCTTTTGGAGTAGGAAACATGGATTCTTTCGATACGTTACTGTTAATTCGACTCTTCAACAATTATTACTGATTTAAATTTCGGGACGAAAGTCTCTCAACAAGGGGATGATGTGACGACTGAGAAAAAAAATTTCTTCCTTTTGCTTTTTTTCTTCTTCTGTGACCAACTTGTTAACCACCTTATTCAATTTTCGGGACGAAAATTGTTCAACAAGGGGATACTGTGACAATCGGTCTTTTCAAGTCTTTCCTGATTTTAATAAACTTAAAATGATATATAAATGTCGTGAGAACATGTACTTCAACTATTATAAATGTTATGTGAACATTTATGTGATTGCCTCATGTTGACGGTAGCATATAGGGTTTGTGTAACCATCACTATACGAGCATATCCATGAGTCTAGACGTTTATGTGATATATATGTATATATATGCACATTATATTCTATGATTTTATGTGACAATGCATCACGTAATTGTGTAAAATTTCTATTATTTTATGTGATCAGAATAAATATACGTATCGTTAAGATCTTATGTTCAATATTTTATATGAACTCAAAGTATATATTTATAGATTTATATTCGCGATTTTATGTGTGCAAATCAAGATTTGTATTTTATATACGTCACATGTTAGACAAATGCATGTTTAGTCATTCCCTAAGTTATCTCCGTTAATCCCGTTAGCTTTGATTAATCTTTTACAAACTTCAAGGGACCGACTCTGCTATTCTCTAAACTTCCTTTTATTAAATAAACCTGCAAGGACCGGAGTTGTATATATCTAAACTTTGGAAAATAAACCGTAAAAGCCGCAGGGACTAATTCTGTCAATTGGCAAAAGTAAAGTTAGAGAATTCGTGTAACCGACGTCCGTCGAAGTCGTTCAGCGACACCTTCGCTTCCGGTAACCACCAAGACATTAATCCGGCCACCGCTACTGCACCGTAACATCACCATTGAATTTACTTCTGTGGCTACCAAACATCAACGAACAACTGGGAGGCAACCCAACATCAAACCGAGACGTGTTCGGGATTATCGGGTTTGCGTTCGGGTTTGTTTTCGGCATCAAAAAGACGTTGCAACTCATCTCAGATTCGAGGTAAGCAATCGTTGATGTTAGTCACATCATTCTATGTATTTTATTCATGTTTCATGGTTTTCCAGTGACCAGAATAAAACTCAGATCACCGGAGTTTGAAGGAAGAAGAAAAGGGCATCGCGACCGGAGTTTATAAAAAAATTTATGTTCTGATTTCAAACCAACAGCAGATTCTAGTCCAATGGTTAGGTCACGGACGCCGTAACCGTGAAGTGGCGGGTTCGAGTCCCGGCCTCCGCATTTTCTTTCTTGTTTTTGTCACAATAAACCGGACTGGCCTTGCTGCTGCATAAAGAAATTCCTGATCAGCATAAAACCGATCAGTAGTCTTGTCCGAATGGCTAGGTCATAACATCAGAACCTGGAGGTCGCGGGTTCGAACCTTGGCGACCTCACTTCCTTCCTGTTTTCTTTATTTTACCGTGATTCTATGCATTTGGTCATTTAAAACTTGTTTAAAACGGTTTCCTAGGAAGGTTTAAACCCGTAGAAATATAACTTGGGCTATTAAATCCCATAAACCATCTTTTGAACCGTAAACTTGTCTAACATGTCGTTTTAAATTTAAATATAGTTCTAATATGTATATATTGATTTAAAAATATGGGTTTTTATATAAAAGATAATAATATATATAATTTACGTAAATTAATATATGAACATATATCGTTGGTTTATTAAAAGGATTAGATATTTCATCTGAACTTTTAAATATATGTAACTTGGTTTATAAAATCATTATTAACGTTGCTTTGCCATTCTGGTTTATATATATTATATAAATATGTTTATTTTGATCCTTGAATTTATAAATATATATATTTCGTATATAATATATTTTCGTGTCATTTCAATAATCGCTCAGATTTGGCAAGCGTGCCATTCTCGACTTGTTCCGGACTTCACGATCGTCCGTTTTTATCGCTTACATTAGACTGCTGTTTGTTTGAACACACACTTATACTCGTATACTCGTTAGGTGATTGATTTCTTTCGCAAGACCCGTTCTTGCTATTTGCTGTATTGTTTAGCTGGAATTTTGCTGTGCAACCTAAGGTGAGTTTCACGGCCCCATTGTACTACTTTAAATCCTGTTGGGGGAGATTAACATGCATGAATTACACAACTGAGATAATTAGACTTTTATATATCACACGATTACTGATTATTGAGGCACATTAGATAACAAAGTCCTTCTAATGGTACCATTAGTATTTGGTGATGATAGTCGGGAGATATAATGTAGTACTACTAGGTTTGACAAACCCCACCCGGGTCAGTCGTGCTGACACGATTGGATATCGAACGGGTGTTATATTCGTCCTCAGCGTAACAAGGCAAACTATAAACAACTGTCAGCTTCGATGACCATCACGTGCAAAGTTTCATGTATATAGCCTAGTTAGCTATCTGATATATATTAGTGATTATGCTCACAAAACTTGAACTGTTTTAGAACTGATAACCTGTGAACTCACCAACCTTTGTGTTGACACTTTTTAGCATGTTATTCTAAGGTTACAGATGTTCGAGTATCACGACCACGCATGCATGAGACTTCAAAACCCTTTTAGTGTCTTTGAACAAGCCACGTCACCTTGGGTGACGATGTCTTTACATAAATAATTTAATTGTATTTACGCTTCGGCAATTGTAACACTCTTTTATATTTAATGAAATATGAAATGTTTTTATTAATTATTGATCGTTTGGTATAACTAATGGACTGCGATCCCGGTTTGTCACCCTCCCAGCGGTGGTATTACGTGAGTTTATTTTTGAAGGTGTGACATAAACACTTTATTAACGTTTATGTTTGAATTTTATTATTCAGTTACACTCAGTTATAAATAATTATGTTTGTGGTAAATTACTTTGTCTAAGTTTAGCGATTTTTGTATATATATATATATATATATATATATATATATATATAATATGTGTGTGTAAGGAAATTAATGCCCCAAGAGTTGCTGTTATTTGACTAAGTTTGGTAGATTACCTCAGAAGCTAAAGATCTGGTGAAACGAATTAATCCCGGAAGATATGAAGGACCGGAGTAACCAACTTATCACGGAGGCTAAAGTTTATCTCGGAAAAAACATGTTATCTCGGTGTTGGAGTTATCCCGGATATAAGTACTTATTCCGTATGAATCTCAAGTTACATTGGTAAGGATAGTTCACCCGAAAGTTGATCATTCATTATACTTATCTCGGAGACTAACAAAAGCACTTTTGTTTGTTTAATACGCAATAACCTTGTTCCCCGCCGCACCAGTAGCCACTGAACTGATTCCATTGACATTTTTATCCATTTTATATTTGTTTGTGACCATATTATTTGCTTTAATGTACTTAAGGGTCAAGATGATCCTTAGGAAAATCAAGGCTCTTCTTGATTTCCTTTAGACACTATATATATCGTATACTTCTAACATATGTAACCATCGAATGTTCTCATCATTCATGTTTTCAAGTTGAAACAATTGATAGTGTCGAGTTTATACGATACTTGTGTTCTTACTTACTTATTTTACATTCGAGTAAATATTGTTCTAAGTGAGAGATTGAAAATTAACTTGATTCCGCCTGGTTAATTTTGTGAATTATCTTGTCTTAGGTTATTGAGTGAATAACCACTCTCATATAAGTGGTATCAGAGCTTTGGCTCTTGTTTTGTAGATTTCATTTTCTTTACAACTGATATTATTCACTTGCTCTCAAGTTACACTTACTGTTTTTCTTCACATTCTAGGTCCTCAAACAAAATGAGTGAATTTGTAAAGCCGTGAGCGTCGGATCATCTACTCGATCTAGCTATTTTGGATGCGGAAACGTAATTAAAGATTGTTTATTGATCACAATAGAACAATTACAATCTTGAAAACCACTCAGAGAAAAACCTTACAGAATACACACTTAACACTCAGATATTCGCTCAACTCGTTCTCAATTCCCCTACTGAATTACAAAGCAAAACGGGTATTTATACTCCAGTACACGAACCCATCCGAACTGTGAGTTCATGTGATTCCGAACTCACCCAAAGTGTGACTTCGAGTGACACTTCGTGTCACTTCGGAATCCAGCTCGTGTAACATAAAATCTGCATCTTCGTCTTGTTCAGATACTTCACACGATGAACCGGTTATGCTCTAACAAACTCTCCCTCGACATGTGCAGTATCTGTTCATCTATTTAAAACGCATGTTTAAAAAAACTCCCATTCAACTTGATGCTTAGCTTGATCTTGAATACTTGACGATGCATAGTTTGTTTCCATCTTTATCAGCAACTTCAGAAGACTTGAAGTTGTGAAATTCTCTTTCACTTAGTACATGTTCAATCATAAATAAACTTGGCGAAAAACGTCTCTTTGAGACTCCAAGATATGATTTTGAAATTTTGAATTGTATCTCGTGTCGATCATAGCGAAAACAAAATAGAAACAAAATCTTTTTGGTTTTTAGAAAGTTTATATCAAAACAAACCTAAAACCTTTTGATTTTTCAAAATTATGCTAAAACACACCAAAAATCTTTTTGTGTTTTCTGAAATGAAATAAAATTGCAATACAGAATCAAACTCTATTTTTGGTATGAAAAAGATCACTATCTGGGATCATATTGATCATGACGCACTGAACTACACTTCAATTTCAACTAATTAAAGCTCACAAGCCACGTTGATTGCTAGTATTATTTGTCCATCTTAAACTCAAGCAAAATCATACTCATAACATCTGGATATGTTAAGGTATTGATTATTTGTTTTGACCAGTGTATCTCACACTATCAGAAATATTCAGACATTTTTCTTTTTCTCGTGTGATTACACTTGTTGTAAGATCGAATTCTAGTTACAGAGTTGAACCAATTACAAGGTTTTACTTTAGAATTACCCAGGTGGAAACAAGTTAAATCGTATGCTCTATTTAAGGTAAAGTAATAGGAAATCGAATATAAGTCAAGTGTAACAATAATATATATATATATATATATAAATTGAGCACTGTATTATAACTTGCAGATTCCGAAGTACATATTAGAGTGATTTACACTTTGCTTGTTTAAAGAATAGTTACAAGTGTCTATATCTAGTGCCCTAAGAAATAAGGAGAACCCTTGATTTCTCTAAAAATCATCTCGACCGTCAAGTAAAGATACATGAACTAGAATAATAATAAAGTAGTCTATAAGATAATCGTGTCAGCTTCATGTCAGGAGAATGGCGGGAAACTGGATCAGATATGTCAGAGACAAGTGGAGCAGGTCAAGTTGATATCCGAGATAACTCGCCTTACCGAGGTAACTTGAGTTATCTCAGGCGTATCCACTGTCTGAGATTAAAATGTGCTCCCGAGGTAAAATAGGCTTCCGAGGTAAAATGACCTTCCGAGGTAACTATAAGTTATCTCGAGCAGTCTGTTCTTCCAAGGTAACTTATCTCGGGCCTTCTATTCTTCCTAGATAACATGTTTAGCCGATCAACATCATTTCTTCAGGAGTAATACTTCCTTACAATCCCCCATAAGATGATGCTTCCAAAATCTTCCGAATATAATACTAAATGAAAAACAAAACTGTTTAAACTATCTTGAACCAAAAACAACTAACATCTTCAGCAAAGCTGACTTCTTCTACTGATCTTTTGTCATGTTAAATCTGAACAGCCTGTTTGTGAGCATACAATCCATTATAGTTTTCCGATCATTAAAGTTCCATTCACCTGGATTTATCTCTCTGTGTCGTGTGAATGATCCATGTAGGACCGTTGATTACTCAGAGAAATAATCAGAACAAGAACTCTTTACATGCAGATCACAACCATGCGGAATAAAGTTGTATCATACTTGTTTTTACTTAAGCTTTGTTTTTCTTATACTTGTAGTTTGATTGTATTGATTGCATAAACTAGTGAACACAAGATAATAAATTTCTCGGTACTATTTGCATTAACTCAAGTTCAAACTGTTACAAGTGTAAGCACTAAATCTGGTACTTGTGAATGAACTAGCTAACAACTATAAATAGTACTAAGGAGATCAACTACAGCCGTTGATCTCATACGGGCTAATCTAACCGTACATAAAAGTCAAACAATAAACTTACTAAAAGAACATTAGTAAACATACAAAAGAGGAAATGTGCAAAATGCATTTATCTATAAGTAGGAGACGGCTAGGATGTGACTTTGGAAGAATATAAACTGTTGCAGGTCTGAATTCTGCAAAAGTATTCTTTCTGTACTTTTCCGGTTGAACTCTTTATACTGTTGGATAAAAGAGTTCACCCGGAAATGTTCTTCCGGTTGAGCTTCCGGTTGACAAAACTTCCGCTTGAGCGTTCTTCCGCTTGAACATATCTTCAACCGGAAATCTTCGTCTTCATCCGGTTGACTCAGAAAATCATTTCCTTACAATCTCCCCCTAAGATGATGCTACCAAAATTTGTCCTCTGTATGTTGTTCTTCAAAAATTGACTATCTCCAAGAACTTCATTCTTCAGGAGATGGTGGCCTATCAAATTGAATCCTTGTTTTGTTCAATTCTCTCATGATCCTCCTGGTCTTAAAGTCTCTGGTTGAAAGAAGGGGTCGTTTTGCAATGGACTTCTTCCTTCCAGGTGAAACACCAGAGGCAGGATTAGCAGATGGCTTGACAGTTTCAGTTGGGACTTTTTCTTTCCCTTTATCTGCTTGAGATGAAGCTTGAACAGAACTAGTTGCAGCTGGCTCAGTGGGTTCAAAAGGTTTTGTTGGAGATATGGTGGGTGGTTTCATGGCTTGTGGTTGTGGGGTTGAAGAAGTGGAGTGTTTAGGTGGTGATGAAGGTTGATTATACTTCCAAGTAGGTGGGCAGGGTTTAGGCTTAGCAGGGGTGATATCAGTCCAGTTATCTAGCCTGTATTTTGGATGAATATACTTAGGCTTGGTAGATCTGGATCCCCTGGGCCTAGGATTCATTCCCCTGGGTCTATGGGAGTAAAATCTGGAAGATAGAGTGGGAACACGGGAGGCTGATTGCTTGAGTCTTTCCAACAAGTTGGAGGGGAGAGACTCAGCAAGTAGGTCAGATTCTTCAAGGGGTTCTGGCTTAATGTATGTTGATGAGGGGTTACCTGTGACTGTCTCAGATGGCAGTGGCATTTGGAGACTTTGGATCACAGCAAACTCTGCTCCTTTCACTTGTTTGAGCAGCTCATCAACAATTCTACAAGTATCTTTAGCCTTCATCTTCTCTACTTCAGCAGCAGGCTTGAGACATCTGATGATAGCACATCTCTTGATCCTTTCCAATAGCTCCAGGTTGTCTAAACTCTTGTTTAGGACAGTTGGCATTTTGGAAGCTATGTTGATCAGCCTGATTTTCTCCTGTTCTTCCAATTTAGCAAGGTCGTAGACCTGCATTCTCCATTCAATTGACCTCTTCCTTGCTTCATCGACCATTCCTTCAACCACAAAATCATTAGAGAAAAGATCTAGATCTTCCAAGAATTTGTTGCATTGAATGTTTGATTTGGCTTCTTCTGATCTTATTCTGGATTGATTATCTTCCCAGTCATGGACGAAATCTTCTTCAAGTAGATCATCCATAGTCTCTTGCTCTTCTGACTGGTCAGAATCAACCATAGTATCTAATGCTCTTGGTTGAGGAGTTATGCAATCCTGACTCTTCTTCAGTCTGATCATCCTCCTTGGTTTGGTTTGTTTCTTTCTTTTAAAGTTTAGAGGAGGTTCTGAGTCGGAGGTGGAATGCATTTGAATCAGTGTTTCAGCAATCTCAGCTTCAGTTGAGTTTTCCGGTTGAGTCTTTTCCGGTTGAGACTTTTCCGGTTGAGACTCTTCCGGTTGAACTTCAGCCCGAGATTTTGTACTTGTGTTTTTCAGTACATTGCTGATTACTTCAGTTGTAGCTTCTTCTCCATTTTCACCTTCAACTTCTTCAGTCTGAGTGACTGAAGCATCATCAACCACATCTTCATGAACCATATCAACAACTGGTTCAGAAGCAATGTTAGTTGTGATCTCATCCACTTTAGATTTGGCAAATGCCTCCTCTTGTGGGATAATCACATTGGTCAAGAAATGCTTGACCCGCAGAATGCTCTCTGGCTGAGCACCTGCAACTAACATTGTTGCTTCAATCATTCCCAACAGGCTTGGATCCTGTGGAAATACCTTCATCAGTGAGCTCATCTTCACCTTAGTCAATCCATCAGCAACTGAAAAGGGGTCAACATCAGCCAGTTTGAAGGCTGTATGCCTTACATCTTCAGGTAGAGGCATTGTGTGATCGACTTCTTCTTCTTCAGTTGTGGTTGCAGCAGCAGCAATATTAGGTGTTGGAGGATTAGTCTTCTCCCCCTTTTTGGCAGCATCAGCTTCTACAGCCTGACCTCCAAAAGGAAATGGGTTCAAAGAGCTAACCTCAGCAGAATGCTGTGCAACCGGTTGAGATTTTGGTGCAGGGGAAGTTTCCGGTTGAGCAGTTGGGGCTTCAACAGGAACTTCTTGAGCTTGAGCAGCAGCAGGAGATGACATTACAAGGCTGGCAACAGTCGAATTGAGACTGGTTACCTGAGCCTGTAGTGATTTGTACAAGACCGTCAATTCAGTAAGTGTTAAACTATCCTCAACTGGAATTTTACCAGTATCATAGGAAAAAGATGGACCATCAACCCTAGGTTGATCAAGTCCACCACCCTGGTTTTCTTGGCGCCTGGGATTCCCCTCAACTATAGTTTTTCCCTTAGGATCCACTAGGGGATCTTCCGGTTGAACTAAAGTGTGGGTTGCCATGGATTGGGTCTTATTGATGTTACTACCAACATCAAAGTTCAATGAGAAACTTTGAGTGGCAGCAGCCCTTTCCACATGAATCTCATCTAAACTCCTGAGATTCACCTCCTGGGGTGAATGGGGGTTAGATGTAGCAGTGTGAGTGTCACTCAGAATGTTCCCATGTAATGTGGTGCTTGGGTTAATAACACCATCATCTGTGACAACTCTTTCTACGTCATCATTCACAGGTGAGAAGTGTGAAGTGTAGGGTGAGAAAGTGGATGGGGATTGTACATCCATATGAAATGACTCCCCCTCAGAAGAAGGTTCATCAACAAGTTTAAATCCCAATTTGGCTGACCCAAATGGCTGTGTGCCAAGGGTTGGTTCAGGGCTGGAGGTAATAGGTTGCAAGAGAGGAGTAGGCTCTTGCATAACCTTTTTGAGCCTTTTGAGCTTTGTAGGCTTTGGGGAAGGGGGGATGATGGGAATTGATGGTGGGTCTGAATCTCTTCTCCTTTTTCTTTTGAAAATTAAGGTTTGTTTATCAGAAGGAGAAGGTGGTTGATCAGTGGTGGGTTCAACAACTGTGGATGGTACAGTGTTGTTCACTGGAGCAAGTTGCTCTTCAGAAGCATGTGTTTCCGGTTGAGAACTAGGATCTCCCTGTTCAACCGGAATCACCCTTTGGATTGGCATGGGATGGTCAGTGTCCCTCCCAAGGAAAGGCTTCTTGTTGGTGGTTAATTTAGAAAAAGTGTTTTCAGATAATGCTCTTGGAACCAGCATCATGTTTCCTTCTAAATTAATTTGGGGGTATTTTTCTTGCAAAATATAAGTTAAAAATCTAGGGTACATGTAAAAAGCAAAATTCTTTGCATTACCCTTTAGAGCATTAAAAATTACAGCAGAAAAGTTGTATACCTCCCCTTTCACCACAGCATAAAATGCAGATGCTTGCTCAGTAGCCATTTCATCAAAACCTGATTTCTTTGGCGAGAAGCACACCATGATGGTGTGAGCCAGAAATCTCCATTTGTAGGGTATTTGACCCTTGTTGACCGTGGCAGTTCCTTCAGTAGCACCACCATAGCCAATTTTGTTGAGCAGGGCCATGTATTGCTTTGGTGTTTTTCGAACATACCCGTTCTGGTCATTTAACTTTAGCAGTTCCCTTATCAGCGACTCAGTGATGAAAACAGTTTCCCCTTTTACGGTTGACTTCAGTGTATCTTCCTCCACATCATCAACATCCTTCTCAAGCAGTTGGATGTTCTTCCAAAATTCAGAGAGAATTTCCTCATACATATACACCGCAACAGTAAGTGCGTGATTCAGATATGACGATTTGAGAAAATTGATCATCCCTGTGAAGATTTCAGCGTGTGTAGAGTTCACTGGTTCGTCAAGAATCGCAACCAGGTTGTGTTCAAGAGGAAAAGGATCATCCTTTATTGGTTGTTTCCCCTTTGCTTTGGACTTCGGTGCCATTGTTGATTTATTTTGAGAGAAAATTTGGGAGTAGGAAGAAATGGTTCTGAAAATTTCTAGGTTTTCGAATTTTGAACGGTTTCTTGCTTTTGGATTATGAGGAGTGTTGAAGGGGTTGGGGGTATTTATCTGGTGGGTTTAACGGTGAGTGACAGTTAACAGCGATGGATAAAGTACGCTGAGTCACAGGAGAGAGAAAGGAAAAAGTGCAAGTGGGTCCGCAAAAAGTGTGCTTCAGGTGATTGTACAATACAACCGCCTGTTGCGTGTCTTTTGAATTTAATTCAGATATTTTCTTGAGCAATAAATTCAAACACTTTAAATGCACAATCCGCTTGAAAATGTGTGCCTCAACCGGTAAATTAAATGGTTCATTTAAAGCAAAAGTTTTCCGGTTGAGACTCAAGCGGAGATTTTTCTCTCCTCACAACAAAATTTCTTTCCGTTTGAAAGTTGATCCGGACAGATTTCCGGTTGAAAATTTTTCCGGTTGAGATTGTCAACAGGAAATAAAATTTCCGTTTGAAAAATTTTCAAAGTTAAACTGATCTTTCAAATAAAGAATTGTTGTTTCGTTTACCAGTTTCAAAAATTGGGATGGTGTGATCAAAACATGACTTTCCGGTTGAAGATGACTTTCCGGTTGAGATTCAACCGGATATGTTGAACTGGAAAGTTCAACCGGAAGATAGAAAAACACTTGATTTTGAAAATTACATGTATCAGTTATCATAGTTTGACAGTATGACCTGACTATGATTGAAAAGGTGTCTAACTGATACAGAAACTTTTCTTTTTCTTTTTCTTTTTGTATCAAGAGACGGGCTCTTTGACACAAAATGGTCTCTTTTATTAAGTTTGTGAAAACAGTTTAATCAGTCAAAGTTCATCATACCAATGGCACTAATGAGATAGAAAAATCTAGCTTCATCAAATGCTTTGGTAAACAAATCAGCCAATTGTTGATTTGTATGAACTTTAACCATTCTAATTAAATGTTTCTCAGCACAATCTCTAATAAAATGGTACCTGATGTCAATGTGTTTTGCTTTTGAGTGTTGAACAGGGTTGTTTGTGATTGAGATGGCACTGTTGTTGTCTGCAAGAATAGGAGTCTTCATGAATTTGATGCCGTAATCCAACATTTGATTCTGAATCCATAAGACTTGACTGCAGCAACTTGATGCGGCAATATATTCAGCCTCAGTAGTAGAAGTAGATACACAGGTCTGCTTCTTGCATTGCCAAGACACAAGTCTTTCTCCTAAAAATTGGCATCCTCCAGTAGTAGACTTCTTATCTAAGTTGCAGCCAGCATAATCACTATCAGTGTAAGCTTTGAAGGAGAAATCTGAATTCTTTGGATACCACAACCCAAGCTTTGGTTGTCCTTTGAGATATCTAAAAATTCTCTTCACTGCTAACATGTGTGATTCCTTTGGTTGACACTGGTATCTAGCACATAAACAGACACTAAACATGATGTCAGGTCTGCTAGCTGTGAGATAGAGCAGTGATCCAATCATTGCCCTGTAGAGATGAACATCCACTAGCTTTCCACTTAAGTCACTGTTTAACTTGTGGGAAGTGGAGATGGGGGTTCTTGAAGTTGAAACAGACAGCATGTCAAATCTTTTTAGCATATCTTGAATATATTTTGACTGATTCAAGAATATTCCATTTGCAGTTTGCTTCACTTGTAATCCTAAGAAGAAATTCAGTTCACCCATTGAACTCATTTCAAACTTAGATTGCATCAGACCTTCAAACTCTTTGCATAAGGCAGCATTGGATGAACCAAAGATGATGTCATCAACATAGATTTGCACCATCAAAGTGTCTTTGCCATCAGATTTCACGAAAAGTGTTTTGTCAATAGCTCCTCTCTTGTAGCCATTCTCTAGGAGGTAGTTTGAAAGAGTTTCATACCAAGTCCTAGGAGCTTGCTTGAGACCATATAAAGCCTTGATTAGCTTGCATACCTTGTTGGGGTGATGAGGGTCTTCAAAGCCTGGAGGTTGCTTGACATACACATCCTGTTCCAAAAGACCATACAGAAAGGCACATTTGACATCCATTTGAAATACCAGAAAGTTTTTGAAAGCAGCATAAGCAAGAAATATTCTGATTGCTTCAAGCCTGGCCACTGGAGCAAAAACTTCATCATAATCAATGCCTTCTTCCTGTGTGTAGCCTTGAGCTACAAGTCTTGCCTTGTTTTTGATCACTATTCCTCTGTCATCCTTCTTGTTTCTGAATACCCATTTGGTGCCGATTGGTTCTTCACCTTCAGGTAGGTCTACCAATTCCCAAACCTTCTGTTTATTGATCTGAAACAATTCCTCTTGCATTGCCTCTACCCAGCTTTCATCTTCCAGAGCATCATTGATCTTGGTGGGTACTTCTTGAGACAGAAATGCAGCATGAAGGCAAATGTTTGCATCAATAGACTTGCTTCTTGTCAGCACAGGAGCTGACAATTCTCCTATAATATTCTCCCTTGGATGATTCTTACTAACTCTTCTATCAGTAAACATTGGAAATTCATGGCTTCTTCCATTGTGAGGAATATTGAGTTGAGGTAGTAACTCAATATTGTTGATTTGTGAGACAGGTTCTGAAACTTCTTGAGAACTGGGGACTGAATCTGAGATTAGATGCTCAAAACTGTACTCATTTGACCCAGCATCAGTTGAATCATTGGATTCATTGTTCTCAAAATTTTCTGAAAAATTGTTTTCCGGTTGAGTGTCAACCGGAGATTCTACTGTCACAGGATCCGTTTGAACTTCAACCGGATGTTCAACCGGATAAACTTCTGTATCAGCAATGACAATTTCAGAGACTTTCTTTGAATTGTTGGGTGTCACAGGCTTGGTGCTGAGTGATGAAAAGAAGTTAGGTCGCATTTGCAGGCCCTTGGTATTCATCTGCCAGATATTCTCAGCTGATCTCATGTGATTCTGCTTATGTTCCTGTTCCTGCACTGTTAAACTTAATGGCTTTTCAATGGTAAAATTGAAAGCAGAGGTTAGTGCATCTATATCAAATAACCAATCCGGTTGAGATACAAAGTTGTTAAGATATTTCTCATTAAAAGTCACATTAATGGTTTCCTCAACAATTTTGGTACTTTTATTGTATACTCTGAATGCTTTTGACACACCAGAATATCCAACAAAATATCCCTCATCTGCTTTTTCAGCAAACTTAGGTAACAACCTATTAGTTATCAAGATAGTAACAGGACATCCAAATGATTTGAAAAAGTAAATGTTAGGTTTTCTACCTCTCCAAAGTTCATAAGCAGTTTTATTTTTACCCTTAACAATCAAAGTCCTGTTTTGGACGTAGCAAGCAGTATTTACTGCTTCTGCCCAAAATATCACTGGTAATTTAGAATCTGCCAACATTGCTCTAGCAGCCTCAATTAGTGTCCTATTTCTCCTTTCTGCAACACCATTTTGTTGTGGAGTTCTAGGAGCACTAAATTGTCTAAGAATACCCTTTTTCTCACAAAATGAATTCAAAACATGATTTTTAAATTCAGTGCCATTGTCACTTCTGATTGTCTTAACTTTCAGTTTTGCTTAATTTTCCAAAGATATAATTAGTGTTTTTAACAATTCAGCAGTTTCATCTTTTGTTTTTAGGAAAAACACCCAAGTATATCTTGTAAAATCATCAATGATGACAAAACAGTATGACCTTTTTCCCAAACTCATCACTCTAGTTGGACCAAACAAATCCATGTGTAAAAGTTCTAGAGGTTGAGTGATAGAAGACTCAGTTTTTGGCTTGAAGGAGGTCTTGTGTTGCTTACCCTTGAGGCAAGAAACACAGTGCTCAGAACAGTTGAACTGCTTGTTAGGAAGACCCTTAACCAAGCCAAGATTCACTATTCTGTTCATGTTCTTGTAGTTAACATGACATAACCTCCTGTGCCATAAATCAGATTCATCCACTGAGGCTTTGGATATAAAGCATGCAATTCCACTTGCTGGAGTGGCAGCAGATAGATCCAAAATATATAGTCCTTCTCTCCTAGGTGCTCTGAGTAACACAAGTTCCTCAGGGATGTTAACACCAGGTTTTAAGACTATTGCCTCTCTCTCAGTAAACATCAAATTCAAATTTTTGTCACACATTTGTGAGACACTAAGTAAATTGAAATTCAATGTATCAACAAAATTTACCTTATCAAAGGTAAGCTTCCCATTACTAACAGCACCTTGTGCAGTAATGTGTCCTTTTGCACTCCCAAAAGCTACAGGACCTCCGTTTATATTTTTGGGGTTTTCCAATACATGCTTATTTCCTGTCATGTGGCAAGTGCATCCACTATCAACAACCCATGGGCTTTGTGGGCCTTTATTATGCACCTACACACAGAGAAAATTGATTAATTTCTAAAGGGAACCCAAGCCTTTGAGGTCTTGGGCTTGCCAGAAGCATCATAATACTTGTACTCTTTAAGTACTAAAGTATGTTGTAATGGATCCTCATTCAACAGATCATCTTGATCAATGTTCAAGTGTTCAGACTGCTCACTTGTTTGATCTTGCCTGTTTGTTTTGCTAAGCCTTCTCTCAGCAATTTTCCTCTCTCTGTATTCCCTATATTTCTTTTGTTTGTTAGTCAAAACCTTTGGCACCTCATTGTGTGAGATGTAGGTTCGATCAACACTAGTTGCTGGTGAGATTCTAGCCTTTAGATTTGAAAATTTGTTTGACTGGCTAGATCTCTCACTGTGAAATGCAACAGTGGCATTTCCACTTGAACTAGAGGGAATTTCCGGTTGAGAGTTGTGCTTGTTTTTCACAAAATTTTCTCTAGAGGTGGTCTTGCCTCTAGATGGGTTTCTCCTTCCTTGACCTTCAAAATGGTCATACTCATCAGTAAACTGAACCCTGGGTCGTTGTTTAGGTGCAGTAACTGATCTCAGTGATTTGGAGTTTTCCGGTTGAACTTCATTTCCGGTTGAAAATTTTTCCGGTTGAAGTTCAGCCGGAACCCTGTTCATTTTTAAGACTGAAAAACTTCCATTTTTGTTGTTCCCAATTAAAACTTTGTTTGACTCAGTATCAAAATATTTCAAAGTGTTGCTTCTTACAGGTGAAGTTTTTCCTGTAGATCTTTTCTGAGTAAGAACAGTTTTGGGTTTTAACAAATTTTGGGTTTTGCTCAAAGGATTGAATTTGCACATTGCAGCCATGTGCCCTTTTTCACCACAGAAAACACATTCAAACATTTTCCTTTGGTAAGTGTTTGTGTTTTGGGCTGAATCTTCATTTGTGACCTGGTGGTAAGTTATCTTACCCATTTTCTCAGATTCACTGGGTTTTGGCTTCTCAGGTAGTTTTCCTCCAACTTTTGAGTCTTTGGGCTCATAAATAGTTGGGGGTGGAAAAGCAACTTTTGGTTTTAAAACCTTGGATTGGTCAACAGATGCTGATGTGCTAGCATCTTTGACTTCACAGTTTGTTAATGATTCAACAGAGTTTGGTTCAGGAGAAGAGCATGTGGTGCTATCAACAGTTAGACTCACACCACACTCCTTCTGAAGTGCTTGGATTGGAGCAATAACAGGTGAATATTCCTTGGGTGGTTCAACATTGTTGTACCCAATACCTGTTTTCCCATGCATTACTCCATTCCAAAGTTTCTCAGCTTTCTTGTTAGCTGTTTGGAATTTGTCACAGGTGAACAAAGCATCTTTTAACTTGATTTCAAGAATGTCATTTTCTGCTTTTGCATCTTTTGTTTCTTGTCTTGAAACAGTTAGTTTGTTCAACAAATCTTCCAATTGTGTTTCCAAAATAGAGTTAGTCAGCTTTAATGCATCAAATTCTTTGTTCAAATTTTCAAGTTTGGTGATGTATGCATTTTCAGTTTTCTTAAAGCAATTTTTCAACTCATTCAGATTAGAAACTTCATCAATTAGATCAGTGTTATGTTTCCTGTACTTTGACACTTGTTTTATGCATGCAGGGCTGCATAGATTTTCCAAAACTTTTTCAGGAATCTAATTTACATGTTCTGTTGAATCTTCTTTGGCCATCAAAGCATGGTTGATTGGCTCAAACTCAGTGACAAAGTCATCCCACTCAAAGCATTCAGTCTGGTTAGCTACAGCTGCCACCACATTTTGATTTCCAAGTGGTTTTGGTTGTGTTGGCTGTTGGTTGCTGTTGCTGTTGATGTGTTGACTGCTGCTGTTGTTGCTTCCATGATTTGATCTCTGTTTGACATTGTTGTTGTTATTCTGTCCTTCTCTCCTTGGCTGCTTGCATTCCCTAGCAAAATGACCAAGTTGGTGACAGTTATAACATTTAGCTTTAGATTTATCCAACCCAATTGATGATCCCTTTGACCCTTTATAAGTTCTTCCTGTTCTTTTATAAAACCTTTGGGCTCTTACAGAAACCATAGCTAATTGAGTTAAAATGTCCATTTCCTCTAGATCATCTGCCCCTATGCATTCCAAGTCTTCACGTGTGAATCCTTGAGATGAGTCAGTTGCCACATAGGCAGAGTGAGAGTTGTCAAACAATGTTGAAGAACTCTCTGAGACTGAGGGTGAGTGATATTGAGAAGAATTTGAGATCTTTTGAAAATCAGTTGTAACCAAAGCAGTGGTTTGTAACTGTGGTAATGCCTCAGGGAAGTTATTTTGCTTAAGATTAAGCTCCATTTCATAAGCACTAAGGACTCCATGGAGTTCACTTAGTTTAAGCTTTTTGAGGTCCTTGCACTCCCTAATGCTTACTGTGTAAACAGTCCACATTGGAGGTAAGGATCTCAGGAACTTCCTGTTAGCATCAGCCTGTTCTATTGTTACTTCTACCTTTTGCAATTCATCAAGAAGTGAAACAAATCTAAGATACTGGTTGGTCATAGATTCACCAGTTTTGTAAGTGAAGTTTTCATATCTTTGTTTCAAAACATCCTTTTTGTTTTCCTTAACCTCACTAGACCCTTCATACATTTCACTGAGAGCATTCCACAAGCCATTTGCTGTCTTATATCCCTTAAACCCTACCAGTATAGAGTTGGGTAATGCAGCCTGGAGTGTCCAGTAGGCCTTGTGATCATATTCAAGCTCATTATAATCAGCTTCAACATATTTGTCTAGTGGTTTTGGTATTTGCACTTCGGCATCATCAGCAGATTGAACAGTTGGACTATAAGGACCTACAGTCAACCTGTTCCAAATGCGTCTGTCTAGGCTTCTAACAAAACCTTCCATCCTGAGTTTCCAAGTATCAAAGTCATCAGGAGTGAAAATTGGTGGTTTGTTAGAGCTACCATTTAGTGAACCAAGAGTTAAGTCAGTCATTGTGAAAAACAGTTTGTAAAACAGAAAAAGCTTGTAAAAACTCAAGTGAGCAAGTAAAGTATCAACTTTGAAGCACTAGAAGTCTTCAAAGTGTAGAGCCAAAGCTCTGATACCACTTGTAGGACCGTTGATTACTCAGAGAAATAATCAGAACAAGAACTCTTTACATGCAGATCACAACCATGCGGAATAAAGTTGTATCATACTTGTTTTTACTTAAGCTTTGTTTTTCTTATACTTGTAGTTTGATTGTATTGATTGCATAAACTAGTGAACACAAGATAATAAATTTCTCGGTACTATTTGCATTAACTCAAGTTCAAACTGTTACAAGTGTAAGCACTAAATCTGGTACTTGTGAATGAACTAGCTAACAACTATAAATAGTACTAAGGAGATCAACTACAGCCGTTGATCTCATACGGGCTAATCTAACCGTACATAAAAGTCAAACAATAAACTTACTAAAAGAACATTAGTAAACATACAAAAGAGGAAATGTGCAAAATGCATTTATCTATAAGTAGGAGACGGCTAGGATGTGACTTTGGAAGAATATAAACTGTTGCAGGTCTGAATTCTGCAAAAGTATTCTTTCTGTACTTTTCCGGTTGAACTCTTTATACTGTTGGATAAAAGAGTTCACCCGGAAATGTTCTTCCGGTTGAGCTTCCGGTTGACAAAACTTCCGCTTGAGCGTTCTTCCGCTTGAACATATCTTCAACCGGAAATCTTCGTCTTCATCCGGTTGACTCAGAAAATCATTTCCTTACAATCCATCAGCTCTGTATACAATGTAGCTGTCAGTAGCTAGATCCAATTCCACATGAGTAACATGACAGTCAGTTCTGATAGGTGCAGCAGATGACGTTTCCCTTATAGTTGTGTCAAAGTCATCATTATCTTCATCATGAGGGGTTGCTCTTGAGCAGTTAATCTTTTGCCATCACCAGCAGAATTTCTTACATCACCAAGTTCTAAGTCAGATAAAGTATAAAGCACTTCATTGCTGCTGAGTCTTAGAACTTCATTGGTGGTTGTAGTGAACATGTAGAGACTCGAGTCTTCATTAAATCTCGAAGAAAGAATTCTTCTTCTCTCAGTATGCATATCCTCAGGTTCTTTCTTGTCTGAAGATGAGTCAGAGCTAGAGGAAATGACTTGAGACCTCTTTCTTTTTGCCATTGATTTCTTTCTTCTTGATGTACCTGTAGTGGATTCTGGTGGGTTCACAGGGTTGGTTGCTTCAGTGGGTGCTGAGGTTGGTTGCGCAGAAGGTGGTTGTGTGGAATGGTGAGTTGATTTTTGGATTTAAGGAATATGGGATGTTGTGGGTTTTGGTTTGGATTTGGGTTTGATGAGAGGTTCAATGGGGTGAAGTTATCAGCTCTGAATTTTGGTGGAATGGGTTTGCTAGGTTTGGATCTTTTGGCTAGTGGTTTTGAGAATTGAGGTCTGCAAGCCCTGGAAGGGTTTCTTTTGGTAGGAACGGTGGAGATTTGTGTAGTAGTAGGTGGAGTAGAGGGTGTATTGCTAAGAAGTGAGTCTATGAGACTCATAGGTTTAGGAGTAAGAGAAGGTGTACACGAGAAAGCTCCTCGAGGTCTAGGAATTTTTGTTCTTTCTGATGTCCTTGATTGCTCCTTTCTTATCTCATCATATCTTTCTCTTAGAGTGTTCAAAGAACATGGATTATTGATTACTTTTCTTCTCCTAAGACTTCTATGAAATATCTCTTGAGTGCTTTTGTCTCCTCTGCTTTGGTAAGAGGAGCCTTAGCAATTTTCTGTGTTTCAACAGTTTTTAATTGCTCATGGATGGCATTGTCTGCTTCAAGTCTTTGACTGAGCCTGAGATCTCCTTCTTCTTCTACTGCCTTTGACATTAATCCACATAAGTCATTAGTAGAGGTTAAGCTAATAGCTTCTGGTGTGACCCATCCTCTGGCTAAGATTATGTCTTTCCATCCTTTTAGTAATTCCTAGTTGGCATCATTTGCAGCTAGCCCGATCTTTTCCTTTTCATTATTTACTTCAGTGTCAGCTTCTTTGGCAAATGCCTGATGCCTCTTTCCCTTGGCTTGGTCTAATTTCTTCATTCTCTCTTCCATAGACCTTCTTTTTGCTTCTTTTATCAAGTCATAAACAACTTCATTGTTCTGATAAATTTGCAGGTTGTCTTGAAGTGTAAAAGCTTCAGCCATATCTCTATCCAGTCTTTCGTGTTCCATTCTTTCCAGTATATCAGCTGCAAGTACAGAGTTTATCATACTTACATCAGTATCAGGTAAGGTGGTCTTTTGCCCATCCAGAAGCCTTGTAGGTTCCGTGGCCTTTGCTTTCTCTGCTTCAAATAGCTTTGCAGGAATCTTTACACCTTCTCTGATCCTTCTTTTCAATTAACTGAATTTCTTCAGTTGAGCCATGTGACTCATCATTCTTTTATTGAATTCTTTTGATAATGCCTTGTCACATTCTCTTCTCCCATCATGATCTTCACCATGCCTGTCAAGAATAGGAATAAATAATGTTCTTGAACAGTCAATTTTGTTTTCAGGAGTTGACACATTCTTGTAGGCAGGTTTGAACTTCTTCTCATAATCTGCCTGTAAGAGTTCATCATCAGTCATTTTCTTCTTACCCTTCCCAAGATTTGGATTGTTAGTAGGTTATGACTTTGTCACTGATGGGAACTCTCTTGAAAAATGGTGGCAGTGGATTGATCTTTACTTCACCTGTTCATGGCTTGTATTTGGCCCAGTAGTTGGCCAAAATATCTCTTACTATATCTTCCACAGGAGTTATAGGAGCTACAAGAACATCTTCTGAATAATCTTTTGTTGGTGGGAAGTAAGGTCCAAACTCTATGAGATATCCTCTTTCATCTCTAACCCCTCCCAAATCTACTAAAGGAGCTTCAATCATCAGTCTTTGTTCAGGTTCAACAGGAGGTGAAGGAGCAGAAGTTAACCAAGAAAAGCTGAGTGAACTAAAACTTGATTGGCTGCTCTGTGTCTGCTGCAAAGAACATAAGAGTGTTACTTTCATCCTCTGGAGTAACTATTTGCTCCGAGGTAACTTGATCAGCAGCAGTAACAATAGCCAGTTCCGAGATAATCTCATCACTCGAGATAACATTTACTCCCGAGGTAAATTCTTCACCCGGGGTAATATGTTCTCTCGAGATAATTTCTTCAGCTTCCGAGGTAACTTCATCATTTACCTCGGGATTAATCAGATCTCTAAAATCGTTAAAAACATCTTCTATTTGTTCATAAGCAATATCCATATCAGTTTTGTACATATTTTTGTTAATTTCCTGGATATTCTGATCTTTGTCAACAGTGTCTTCTTTCAGCAAACTTTAACTTCCTCATCATCTTTCTTTCCATTTCCATTATCACCATTGTTATCATCATCTTCATTATCATCATCATCTTCATCCATCACTTCTGTCTCAGCATCAAGATCAACTCCTTCTTCTTCAACAATTTCCCTCATTTCAGGGGTAATAAAGTCTTTTTTAATAATCTGCTGAATTTCTTTGATAGAAGCAAGAAGTGCTCCTATAGCTATCATATTGAAGAGAAATAGTTCCTTTAGGTTGTCTTTGTGTGGGGCCACAGCACGGATGGCATCTATTGATACTTCTTTCCATGCTTCTTCAATTGTAAATGTCTCTCTTCCCATAGATTAAAACAGCTTCAATCTAACTTCCTTGGGTACTCTTGTATACCAGTCAAATTCAGTAAAATCTTCTTCTCTGTAGGCCCCATCCCCCTCCATTTTGGTAGCATCATCTTTATCAGTACCAAGTTCTTGTGGTGGAGTGGTGGCTTTTGATTTTGAGCTTGAGGTTTTGGTGACATCTTCCTGTGCATAAGGAACCTGTTGATGCTTGATTTGCTTCAATTCTTCACCCTGCAATTTCACAGTGTGTGAAAGCAAAGTGAGCTGTGTTTGTAAGTTTTGATACAAAACCGTTAATTCAATTAGTGAAAGCTTTCTCTCCATTGGTTTGACACCAATTTCCTTGAGCAAAGAAAGACCATCAAGCCTTGCTTGATCATGTCCCTCACCCTGGTTGTCTTGGCTCCTGGGATTCCTAGTCACATCCTCATATACCTCGGGTGCCACTAAAGATGCCTTTGGGTTAGAGAATGGTATAGTTGCCATGAATTGGGTCTTATCTATGTTACCGCTGTCCGCTGGATCCAGTGGGGATTCAAGTGTAGTGGCAGCCCTTTTCACATCAGCTATGTCTATACTCCTATGGCTGAACTCCTTACCAAAGTGTGGTTGGGGTGATTTTTCTTTGAGACTCTTCATCACATCTCCTGTAAATATGGTTTTTGGAGATAGTGTATCATAAGAAGTACAAAAAATGTCATCACCTTCACTTTGAGGTGTAAATTGGCTTGGTCTTGTTGGAGTTTTGCTAGTGAATGAGGGAAGTACATTCAACCCTATAGGTTCATCTCTTTTAGGAGAATCACTTGTTGCTTGGCTATCCCTTTTGGCTCTTTTCTATCTAGGGACTTTGTCCTTGACAGGGCTTACAGTTTTGGTGGGTATGGGTTGCACAGGTGGAGTAGACCTTGCACCCTCTGTTTCAGGATTCTCTGGATCATTGGGAGTGGATGAAATGTTTGGAATATTGACAAATTTTGAGTGTCTCTTCAACTTTTTAGGTGGGACTTGTTTGGAAGAAGAAGGATTGGCAGTTAGGGGTTGAACCACTGTTGGTAACACAGGATTGTCAACTGGAGCAATAGGCTCAGGATTTGCCTGTGGTTGCACCACTGGTGCACCCACTGCAGGTCTTGGCACATGCATAGTATGGTCAGTGTCCACACCTGTATACCCTTTGTTCTTTTTATTGCTTGACAGATATGAAAGTAATTTTTTGTTTGGTACCCTTAATTGATAAATTTTATCTGATATTTTTAAGTGGATATCAAACACCTTAGAATGTGCTACAAAAACCTGGGATACATATGAAAGAAGTCAGCATTGTTAGGTTTTAAATTATCCACCATCCCATCCAGCACCATTCTAGAAAAATTAAAATTTTGACCTTGTACCAAAGCATGAAAAGCTGAGGCCTGAACTGAAGAGAGTTCATCAACACTCTTCTTTGAGGATAAATTTGCCAAGATCACGTGTGTAAGAAATCTCCATTTGAATGGCAGTTTCGATTTCTTTAACTTTTTGTCTGATCCCCCATACCCTACAGCCCTCAAGGTTGTAAGATATTCAGAGGAGGGCACTTCTTTGTATCCTCCTTGGTCATTGAACTTCAGATGTGTTCGGATGACTTCTTCAGTAATTGTTACCTCGTGACCTTGAACCTTTGAGTGTACTTCATACACTCCTTTAGTAGTTTTTGTTCTTGAGGCATTTTGCCAAAATTCTGTAATCACAACTTCGCAAATATTTGGATAAACTGTAAGTGCGTAGCATATGTGTGATGCTTTCAGAAAATCAATCAATTCATGAAACACAGAGCTATTCTCTGTTTTCAAAAGTAGAGCAACTGTATTGTGGTCAGCATGGAATAGGGCATTCGCATCGGACGATGATTCCCTCTTCTTAGCTTTCTGTGCCATTTGTTTGATGTTTGTTTGAAGATGAACAGAATCGGAGGAATATGAGTAGGTAGTGGAGAAAAGTGAAAGTTTGAAAGTATATGGGAGTAAAGGTGAGTAACTGCTGTAGTTAATTTGTTGGATCGTGGGTTCTAGGTTACCTCTTGTCGCCTTAAATTAGGGATGTGGAAGGGACGGTTATTGTAAAAAGCACAAGTGGGTCTAGTAAAAGAGAAAAATGTGGGTTGATGTGGAATCTTCTTGTTGGACCAACGGTTGTCCCATCGGACAACTTATGACAGATACTTTAAGAAGATTACCTTTTTCTTTAAGTAATCAGTAAAATCTTATCTCGGAAGACAATTTTTACCAATGACCTAGGTAAAAAAATATATCTCGGGTGAAGTTACCTCGGACGAGGTATTCATCAGAGATAATATTTTAAGCTCTTTTAAGTGACTTGGTGAGATTATCTCGGAGAGATGACGTCATCCGATATAAGTAAAGTTACCTTGGGTGTAGTTATCTTGGGTGAGATAATTTTTCTTTGGTAATTTTAGTTATCTCTGTTGGAGTTATCTCGGGTGAGATTTCATCATCCGATATAAATACAGTTACCTCGAGTGTAGTTATCTCGAGTTCGATAATTTTTCTTTGGTAATTTTAGTTATCTCGGGTGAGATTATCTCAGTAGTACTTTAAGAAAAATGTGATTCCTTTTATTTCAAGAGAAGAGAAATTTGTTCTATCATATTTGAAATTTTATTTAATCAAAATTCATCATTCCTATGGTTGTGATAAGGTACAAAAATATGGCCTCATCAAATGCTTTTGTGAATAAGTCAGCCAATTGATTTTCAATTGGAACATGATGGAGTT
Organism: Deinandra increscens subsp. villosa; assembly: GCA_039602395.1. NCBI lineage: Eukaryota > Viridiplantae > Streptophyta > Magnoliopsida > Asterales > Asteraceae > Deinandra > Deinandra increscens. Next base: position 39,294,405 of record JBCNJP010000017.1, on the reverse strand, counting down.
TGATTAATTTCTTTTCAACACAATCTCTAATAAAATGATACCTGATCTCAATGTGCTTTGTTTTTTTAATGTTTGTCAGGATTGTTGGTGATGCTGATGGCACTTGTGTTGTCAGCATACATAGGAGTTTCCATGAAGTTGATGCCATAGTCCATCATCTGATTTTGTATCCAAAGTACCTGGCTACAGCATGCTGAAGCTGCAATGTATTATTCTTCTGCTGTAGAAGTTGAGACACATGTCTACTTTTTGCATTGCCATGATACAAGTCTATCTCCTAAAAATTGACATCCACCAGATGTTGACTTTTTGTCAAGATTTCATCCTCCATATTCACTGTCTGTGAAAGCCTTAAAATTGAAGTCTTTATTTTTAGAATACCATAACCCAAGCTTTGGTTGTCCTTTGAGGTATCTAAAATTCTTTTCACAGCATTTAAGTGTGATTCCTTTGGTCCATCCTGATATCTAGCACATAAGCAAACACTAAACATGATATCAGGTCTGCTTGCTGTAAGATACGTAAGGGAACCAATCATGGCCCTATATGTGTGCTCATCAATAGGTTCACCAGTTACATCAGATGTTAACTTGTGTGCTGTTGATATATGAGTTTTGGCAGTGGAGGATGACAACATGTGAAACCTCTTTAACATATCCTGAATATATTTTGATTGATTCAGAAAAATGCCTTCTTTTGTTTGCCTTACTTGAAGACCTAGAAAGAAAGTGGGTTCACCCATTAAGCTCATTTCAAATTTTGCTTGCATTAAGGCTTCAAACTCCTTACAGAGAGCATCTTTTGTTGAACCAAATATGATATCATCCACATAAATTTGGACCATTAAAATATCCTCACCAACTGTTCTAATGAAGAGAGTTTTGTCAATAGCTCCTCTTTTGTATCCATGTTTGGTTAGATAACAAGAGAGAGTCTCATACTAGGTTCTTGGTGCATGTTTAAGACCATACAAAGCTTTTATCAGTTTGCACACCTTGTTTGGATGATGAGGATCTTCAAACCCAGGTGGTTGACACACATATACTTCTTCATTTAGTAATCCATACAGAATAGCACTTTTGACATCCATTTGGTAGACATGGAAGTTTTTGTAAGCAGCAAAGGCTAAAAATATCCTAATTGCTTCTAATCTTGCTACTAGTGCAAAAACTTCATCATAGTCTATTCCTTCTTCTTGAGCAAAGCCTTAAACCACTAACCTTACCTTGTTTTTTACTACAATGCCCCTTTCATCCTTCTTATTTCTAAAAACCCATTTAGTTCCAATTGGTGGTGGTGCATTCTTTGGTAGATCCACCAATTCCCATACTCTTTGTTTGTTGATTTGAAGCAGTTCTTCTTGCATGGCTTCAATCCAATTGTTTTCTCTTAGAGATTCATTTATTTTCTTTGGTTTCTCCTGTGACAAGAAGCATGCATGTAGACGGATGTTTGCATCAGTTGATTTGCTTCTTGTGAGTACAGGTTCTTCCACTTCTCCTATAACATTCTCTAGAGGATGATTTTTCAAAATTCTAGAGTTGTAAGTAGGTGGGAATTCATGATGACAATTAGGCTCAGAAAGGTCTAATGGAGTAAACTCATTCATAAGCACTAATTCTGGTATTTCTGTTGAAGAAGGTGATTCTTGAACATCTTGAATTTGTGAGACAACAGGCTCATTGATTTCTTCATTAATGTCATCAGTAGGAGTAGGTGAGCTCAAGCCTTCAGGTAAAGTGGAGGTTGAGTTGCTACATCCTATCTGATTTTCTATTGAAGCCTGTGATTGTTTGTTCAAATCACTTTTGTTTCTTGAGTTTCCAAGACTTGCAGCAGTGTCTTGATGAGTTACTAGATGATTTTCAGCTGGTTGTTCTGATTCAATTGCAATATGAGGAATAGGTGTTCCATCAGAATTGAATTGAATAACATCTCCTGGAGTTAGGTTGAAACTGCTTGCTGAGACATAAGGTTTTGTGCTGACAGATGAGAAGAATGGAGGATCAACACCTTTAAACTTGCCATTTGTAACATTTTGAAGATCTTCTATCTGCACATTTTAACTAAGAGGCTTATCAATAGTTATATTGAAAGCATCGGTTACTGAGTTAATATCAAATAACCATGAGGGCTCAGTTCTAAAATTGTTCTTTGACTTTTCATTAAATACCACATTTATGGTTTCTTCAATAATTTTAGAATTGGTGTTATATACTCTGTATGCCTTAGAGACACCAAAGTATCCCACAAAATATCCATCTACAGCCTTTTCAGCAAATTTTGACAGTTGTTCATTGGTTATCAGTATTGTTACAGGACAGCCAAATGATTTAAGAAAATGTATGTTAGGTTTTCTTTTTCTCCAAATATCATATGGTGTCTTGTTTTGACCTTTTACAATCAAAATCCTGTTTTGTACATAACATGCAGTGTTTACTGCTTCAACCTAAAATTTTACAGGTAATTTTGATTCAGCCAACATAGATCTTGCAGCCTCAATTAAGGTTCTATTTCTTCTCTCAGCAACACCATTTTGCTGAGGAGTTCTAGCTGCACTGAATTGTCTAGCAATTCCTTTTTCTTCACAGAAAGAGTTTAACACATGATTTTTAAACTCTGTGCCATTGTCACCTGTTATTGTTTTAACTTTTAAATTAGACTGATTTTCAAGCTAAGTGATTAGTGCTATTAAAATCTCTGAGGTTTCATCTTTGGTTGCAAGAAAGAATACCTAGGTGTATCTTGAAAAATCATCAGTTATTACAAAACAATAAGATTTATTTTCCATAAGCTCTTTACTCTTGTAGGACCAATTAAGTCCATATGTAGCAGTTCTAAAGGACTTGAGATAGAGCTTTCCAATTTAGGCCTGTGAGAAGATTTGTGTTGCTTTCCTTTTAGACAAGCAATACATTGTTCAGTACATGTGAATGTTTTATTTGGTAAACCTTTGACCAAATCAAGTTTTACCAGTTTGTTCATAGTTTTGAAATTCACATGACCTAATCTTCTATGCCATAAATTTGATTCATCTATAGAGGCTTTGGATATAAGGCAGGTGATACCATCCTTAGATGTTGTATGTGCCATATCCAGAGTATATAGACCATCCTTTCTAGGTGCTTTAATCTAGATCATTTCATCAGAAATTTTGATACCTGATTTAAGGATGATAGCTTCTTTTTCATCAAACAGAACATTCAACTTCTTATCACACATTTGTGAGACACTTAGAAGATTGAAGTTGAGAACATCAAGATAATTTACCTTATCAAAGGTAAGCTTCCCATTGGTAACTGTACCTTGTCCAGAAAATTTTCCCTCAGTGCTTCCAAAAGCAATTGTTCCTCCATTAACTCTTTTTGTATTTTTTAGTAATTATTTATTTCCTGTCATATGGCAAGAACACCCACTATCTACAACCCAGATGTTGTTCTGAGATTTATTGGATGTGTTCTGCACATGTTAAGGCAAAGTATGAGTTAATTTCTAAGGGAGACCCAAGCCTTTGTGGTCTTGGGTCTTCCCATTGCGTCATTGTACTTGTACTCTCTGAGCACAAGTGTTTGAGTCAATTCCTCAGTTTTTGAAGACTCTGCTTTTGACTGATCATTTGATGAAGAATTTTGAGTGTTTTGGGAAATAGAACACGAGTTTATTTTAGACTGAAAGTCTTTGGTTTTTTGTTTTGTTACATCCCTTCGTGATCTATATTCCTTTTGTTTCATTTGTTTTGATGTTTCAGAGAGTTTCAATTTGAAATTTGTAGGATCATTACTTGTTGAATCTGAATTTGAAGTTTTTCTCTGAAACACTTGTTTCTTTTGATTTCTTGAAACAATTTTGGTTTGATTAGGAGAAAAACTGTTGTTTACATTTCTAGAGTTCTTTCTGGAGTAACTTTAACCTCGGGTGCAAAAGTTTTGCCTCCCGAGATAACTTTTATCTCGGGTGCTCCTTTTTCTTTAATTTTGTTGCTTTCCAGAGTGTTCTTATCCCTCTAAGGTAATTTTTACCTGGGGATCGTGAATTTTGCCTTCCGAGATAATTTTTATCTCGGAATCAAATTTTCTTTCTTCAGGAGCATAAATACTCCTAGGTTCTTGTTTCTTTTGAGTTTTAGTAAGATGAAGTTGTTCGGATTTTTCAAAGTCATGACTGCTAAATTTTCCAAATATATGTTTGTTTGATTTTGTCTGTTCTGAATAATATTTATTTTGACTTTTTGTATCTTCATAACTGACTTTTTCAAAACTTTTACAAATAGATTCAGATATTGTTCCCCCTTTTTCAGCAGTTTGACTTTTGATAGCTTGACTAAATTTAAAAAAAGGATTGTGAAAACAATTAATAGCAATGTGACCAATTTTTCCACATATCAAACATTCCTTTATCATTTTAAATTTAGAAAGTTTTGAGACTGAAGGTGTTTTCTCATTTGAAGAATTTTGCTCGGAGCAAGACTCAGTTTCTTTGGTTTCTTTCATTTTCCAGAGAGTTTTCTTGTTTTTAACAAGGTTGCTGTGAATCTGAGGTTCAATTAAGACTGTAGCTATAGATGACACCTTTTCAGTTCTGATTCATTCTTAAACTTTTTCACACATTCAGTGTATGAATCAGGATAAGAGAGCTTATTGTACCCATTTCCATTATTCAAATGATTTCCTGTTGTTTTCTGACTTTGCCATTGTTGAGGCTAGATTATGAGGCTTGTAATATTAAATTAGTTGGGCTGGGCTTAGAGGGTTTATTTAGATTAGTGGACTAGTTTACTATTAGATATGGGCTTGGGCTTGGGCTTGGGTTTAAGATCAAGAGGGGCCCAATAGTAAACCCAATGGGGTGGCTATATAAACCCCATTGGTTTACCATTTAGGGAGTCGATCCTAGTGGTTCACGATCGTAAACCCGAGAGACAGAGTTTACGATTCTTATCTTGTACCCGAGAAGTTCATCTTGTGTGCAAAGATCAAGTTTTTATTGTTTTGATCATAGTATTCTTTTTTTCTCTTCATCTCTTTTCTTGAATCAGTCACTTACGAGGAATTCCGCACTCGTTTGTGATATCAATATCATGATTTGGTTGTTTTTCTGGACCTACAATTGGTATCAGAGCCAAGAAACGAGTGTTTCGCGGTTCTCACGATATTGATTCAAGAAGATCTAACAGTTTTTGCGAGTTTTCTTGAGTTTTTCAGGTTTACGATCGCTGCTGCTGCTGTTCTTGGGTGTTCTCGATAGCTTTCTGGGTTTTTCACGAGTTTACGACCAGAGCTGCTACTGTTTTGAAGGTTTACGATCAGTTTATGGGTTTTTCAAGTGTTTATGATCAAGTGTTCTTCATCAGTTTGCGTTTACGATTAAGAAAAACGAGTTTACGACTTCAAGATCGGAGCTTTGGGAGTTTACGATTTTCTCAAACGGAAACGAGTTTACGATTTTATTCAATCGGAAACGAGTTTACGATTTTATTCAATCGGATTCACCGTTTACGACTCAACTCAATCGGAATCATTGTTTACGACTGAAGGTGTTTACGATTCACTGTGTTCTCGATCGTAAACAGGTGATTACGATCGTAAACAGGGTTTACGATCGGAAACAGGATTTGCGGCAAAAAGTCACTATTTCACACTTTTACGGAAACGGACGTAACTTTTGACTCGTTTAGAGTTAGAGGCTCAAATTTTAACACGACGTTCGTGACTTCGAGCCCCAGAATTACCCCAGACTAAAGTCTAGGGGAGCTCGTTTGGACCCCCAAATTCCACTCCGAAGGCCTCCGTTTTTCAGTTTTAAGTTTTTGACACTATTCTTTGAATAGTGATTTTGTCGTTTTTGCCGATTTTTCAAAATTTTCAAAGGCTGCATATCTAAAGAAAGAAAATGACTTCAGTGGTTGAAGAAAAGAATATAGTTGAGGACAAAGATGCGTTCGCAGATGAAGTTGACAAAACTGAGATATGCCCCAATCCTACTTGTGCTCGTATAATTCCTAGACTTAGGCAAATTTGTAAAATTTATCAGATAGAATTATTTGAGATAAAATGCGAGAGGAGTTCTTTTAAGGGTAGATGGCAAAAGAATGAGGAGAAGGTAAAAGCTTATAAACGAGACATTGAGAAATATCAGAAGCTAGCAACGGAGAAGACTATCTTATATGATCGGGCTAGGATTGAGATATCTGAGCTTACACAGAAATTAACTAAACTGCAACAAAAATTTGATGAGCTGCAGGTCAAGTTGATTGCAATCAGGAAAGAAACAAAAGAATGCTCGATGCTGGAAAGGAATTGTCACATGCTGTTGTGACTGGTCAAGTTGGGAAAGACACATCTGGGTTTGGGTCAGAGAAAACTGATAAATCTTTGGCTATGAACATCATTATTCCTCCACCAGTTCCCAGAGACGTTATAGGAATACTTCTTAGTGAGGATCAAGTTGAACGAACCGAGTCTGATTATAAAGAAGCTGCTCCTCCTATTGACAGTGTCTTGGTTGGAACTACACCATTGACTCAAGAAGAAATTGATAATGAAGCAAACATGACTTATGGTGAAGGGAGAGTAAAGGATATATCAGATAATGATGCTAAGTGTCAGAAATATGACAGGTGTCATAACTCTAAGTCTGATGATGCTGGGATAGAGTTGAAACCATACCCTAAAACTGAAATCCCATGCTTCAAAGTAATTGACGAAGTCAAAAGGGAAAAGGTGATCTTGACGACACGACCTGAGGGGAAGATCTTTATGACATCTGGATCAATGTTTGACCAAGAACCAGATGTTGGATATGAATTACCATCCTTCTCCTCCAAGTTCAAGGGAATAACTGATGGAGTGATAAGTGGACCTAAAGTTGAGAGGCCAAAGATCACCATCAAGCATCCGAGTATGAAGCCAATAGCTGGAGTGAAGAATGAAAAACTAAAGGGAGTAGCTGTGTCTCCCATTTCTTCAGTTGCTTCATGCAGTTGTAAGTGTAGTTGCAAGAATGGTGCTTCTTCATCAGGAAATCCAGAGAGCACAAAGACGATGAGGACAGGTTCTACTCAGGCTTCAAGGAACCAGCAGAAAGTCAAATCTGGAGCTGCAGACAAGGCAAGGAAGCGGACACAAGGCAAACCAGCTCCATATCAGCCACCAAAGAAAAATGGGTACACGTCTGACTTCTATCTAAAGAAGCAGACTTGCTTTAATTGTGGCATCGCTGGTCATATTGCTAGGAACTGTCTTTATCGCCCCTAAGGCAAGGAAGACTGTTGCTCCTAAGGTTAAACCATCTGATCAACATTGGGGCACTGCCAAAGCTGAAAGAAAATCTATAAATCAAAACAACAGTCTTCCAAGTTACAAAATTTTTCAAAAACAGGTGAAGAAACCAGTTTCAAAACAACCAAAGCTTGAAAAATCCAAGGTAACTAGAACTGTTTTCAAAAATGATTCTAAAATGCAGAAGGTTGAAATACCTAAAGTCACAACTCAAAAGGTGACTAAAACAAAAACTGTTTTGAAAAGTGAATCTAAAACGAAGAAGGTTGAAATACCTAAGGTCACAACTCCAAAGGTGACTAAAACAAATGTTAAATCACCTGGAACTTGGAAACCAAAGGCTAATGCAGCTACAACCGAATCATCCCAAATTCCTGATTTTTCAAAAGGAATGTTTTTAAAAGAAATTTCATTCATTGATTCCTCAGGGGTACCCAGAAAAACAATGGCCTGGGTACTATTAGCTAACTAATCTCTCACTCTGTGCAGGAACGATCAAGGAGGATTATCACTAACGTTTTTATTACTAATTTGTTTATTGATAAGTGATTGTTCCAGGCACAGTTTAGGAGACGTATCTTCATGTCATGTCAAGTAATCTATAAATGGAAGGTATGTCTCATTGAGAGGTAAAATGTGAAAATCAGCATGATAGGTATTGTTCTTAACTTGGTTGTTTGAATGATGTGGCAGCAAAGGGTCTTTTGAGTCAAACCTATTTCATTAATGTTTCAATTAAGCTGTTGATTGATTATGTGTTTGACTTCAAATGCAATGAAGTGTGCATATCATGAAACCCAATTTTCTAAAATTTTCAAATCAATACTTTGAAAGTTAGCTTGGCCAGATATCTTCAAAATATTGTGTTTTGTTCATTTAAGTGTGTTTGTGTGTTTTATTTAAAAAAAAAACTGAAAAATGATGTTCACAAGATTGTGACATTAAAAATCAAAAAGCAAGGGGAAGAAATGTAAAGATCATGAAGTGAAAAAAAAGTTGACCCCTCAAAAATAGTGTCCTTTTCAATTTTTAATTGTTTGTGTCTTGTTTCTGAGAAGTTTAGGGGAAGTAAAATGAATGTCCGAGTTGGAGATGGCTGACACGCGTAAGGCGGAAGTGAGAGGAAAGCTCCACGGTGATATGCTCGGTAGGCTCGACCTATTCATATAACCACCAATGTAAGTGCAATGAACTTAAAAGATATATATGTTTAGTTTCACATCCCAGGTTGCATGGTTTAAAAGACTGAGTCCCGACAAAAATGGGTTGAGAGTGGTAATTACCTAGTATTCACTCTCTCACACGCCATGTCTCTGTTGTCATGACTCCACCACATAATAAAAAGAAAAGAAAAAGAAATTTAAAAGAAATAAAAAATAAAAAAAATGAAAAAGAAAACAAAATGAAAAATCACTCAATTGGTCTTCTTTGAGTGCTTAGCGGCCGACCTGATCACCAACTGATGGTTAATGAAATAAGTGGTAGTCATAACGGTGTTGCATGGTTCCTCAAGCTGGGGGTTTGTGAATCCTCAATAAACTCTGAGGTTGGGTAGGTTTTGCTGTGTACGCTTGGGTGTGGGGACAATTAAACATGATGGTAATATTGTACTATATTAAACATGACGCATTCGGTTGGGATTAAACGGGTTTGAGTTTAAAGCGGACAAACATACCAGCAATCACCTGGACTAGTTGAGTAACTGAAGCTGAAAAGGGTTCCTCAGTCAGATTCATACGGTTTGATCCCTTGTAAACTTTCTCATGTTTGGTTTGGTAAGTATTTGTTTAGTTTATATCTTTCGTGTGTGAGTCGTTAAGTTCTTTTTGGTGTGTTTTCGTCTTGGCCAGGTCGATTTGAGAAGTCAAAATGTGTTTTTCATGGGTTTTAATGCATGACAATTTTCCCCCGACAGATCTTGACAAATTTTTAGGGGAAGGAGTATGGGATAATAAGTATTATCCGAAGGGAACTCGAGGATGATACTTATTATCTAATGGAAAAGACTTCCTTCGTCAGATCTTGACAAATTTTTAGGGGAAGGAGAAGGGATAATAAGTATTATCCGAAGGGAACTCGAGGATGATACTTATTATCTATTGAAAAGACTTCCATAATACATAGTATCTGAAGGGAACTCGAAGATAATATGTATTATCTCAGGGGAAGTCCTTAGCTGAGGGGAAGTTATCAGCTAAGGGGAAGTCTTTAGAGGTCTTGGGTTCAGGGGAAGTTTTATAGAAAACCCGTAATCTATATTAGGGTTTTTGGTTAAAATTATGTTAATTTGAATCAACTGAACAGATGATAATTACCTTCTAACCCAAAGACCAGTCATCAATGTCTGGTGGAGTATATTTTTTTGAATGTGTGTCTGAATGTGTGTCAGACAGGTTGATGATAGAAAGATGTTGCTGCTGCTCAAGATTAAAGAACCAGCCGGACAAGACTTCCATCTGGAAAAGCAACTGTTCAGGGGAAGTTGTTGGTGTCTTTACAAGTTTTCAAAAGCTTCAAAAGAGCTTCAAAGAAGATGTTCACATGTTTAGGGGAAGCTGAAGATTTCAAGTCGATCTTTGATAAAGAAAATGATGCAGAGAGCAGTTAGAGATCATGAAGATCCAAGATCAACGATCAAGTTATCCAAAGTTAGGGGTTTCAAGTTCATTTTTACCCTCTAATTTTTGGAGATTCAAGACAGTTACCGAGGATTCAGCGAGAACCAGTTCTTTCATGAAAAGCAAGTCAATGAGAGTCCTCCATTTCATTGCTTGTTCATTTCAAGAAGTTCAAGCTGATGCTGATCAAGAGGTAGTCCCAAGTGCCCGTCATGAAATCCGTTGAAGATTTCTGCGGAAAGAATCTTCATCAACATCTTTGCCAGCCAGTCAAGAAGAAGAATTTCAAAGATTAAAGACATTTAATATCACAATCCTAGGGGAAGATTGTTGAGGCTAGATTATGAGGCTTGTAATATTAAATTAGTTGGGCTGGGCTTAGAGGGTTTATTTAGATTAGTGGACTAGTTTACTATTAGATATGGGCTTGGGCTTGGGTTTAAGATCAATAGGGGCCCAATAGTAAACCCAATGGGGTGGCTATATAAACCCCATTGGTTTACCATTTAGGGAGTCGATCCTAGTGGTTCACGATCGTAAACCCGAGAGACAGAGTTTACGATTCTTATCTTGTACCCGAGAAGTTCATCTTGTGTGCAAAGATCAAGTTTTTATTGTTTTGATTGTAGTATTCTTGTTTTCTCTTAATCTCTTTTCTTGAATCAGTCACTTACGAGGATTCCGCACTCGTTTGTGATATCAATATCGTGATTTGGTTGTTTTTATGGACCTACAGCCATAGTTTTAGGTGTTTCTCATTACTGGCTTGTAATTTTTCATAGTCAGCAATAGCAATAGAAAATTTTATTTCACAGATACTTAGTTTAGATTTTATTTCCTCATTTTCCTTGTTTGCAAAATCTAATTTAGAAAACAGATCCTTGATTTGAGTAATAAGATTGGATTTTTCATGTTTTAGTGCACTAATGCTTTTGATTAGCTCTTCAATCTTATTATTGTAAGCAATATCATCCTTTCTAGAGTATTCTCTGATTTCTTTTAGACTTGCCATTTCCTCAATGAGTTCAAGGTTATGTTTTTTATAATTTTCTATCTGCTCAACACATTCAGTTTTTCAAAGAAAAGAAAGAACTTCATTTGGGATTTCAGTGTTTACCTCATAGTTTGAAGAGGTATCCATGGATGAAGTAGAGGAGTTTTCAGTAGAGTAGGAGATTTATTTTGCCATTAAAGCATGATTGATTAGAGAGAATTCTTGCATGATTTCCTCACAATCAACACAACTGGTTTGATTAGCAACAACAGCAGTTGCATGGCTTTGTGGCTTTGAGCTTGATGAGGGAGCAGTAGCACCTTCAGTGGACACACTTGGTGTTGCTGGTTTTGTTCTTGAGCCTATGTCATGTGACGGATAGGTAACTGGTTTGTATGCATTGGGAGGTCTCTGATACTTATTTCCTCCATCTTGGCTTGTGTTTTCTCTTCTGGGCTGCTTGCATTTCCTAGCAGAATGTCCTAATTGGTGACAGTTGTAGCATTTGGCTTTGCTTTTGTCAAACCCAATTTGAGCATTTCTATCTCCAACTTGCTGCCTATTCTCTTGTAGATCCTTTGTACACGTAAGGAGATCATTGCTAGTTGTGTGTTGATGTCCATCTCTTCGAGATCATCAGCACTGAAGCATTCTAGATCTAATCTAGTGAGCCCATTAAAGTTGTAATAAAAGAGAGGCATGATTTCATTACCTCTTGGTGATGTAGGATATGTGATCAAAGGAGTTTGTTCACTGTAGTGACTTCTATCTTCATGAGCAGTAATGAATGCAGTAGATGTTGGAATTGTTAAGTTCACTGGTTTGTTCAAAGTACCAGATTTTTCATTTATTTCCATTTCATGTGCACTGAGCATTCCATGAAGTTCACTTAACTTTAAAGTTTTGAGATCCTGTTTATACTTGATGCTTACAGTATATATGGTCCAGACATTACGAAGTGATCTCAAAAATTTTCTGATCACATCGCCATTTTCCATCTTCACATCATTTCCCTGTAATTCATCAAGAAGTTGAACAAAACGTAGATATTGAGCATTCATACTTTCTCCATTTTTGTGAGAAAAGTTTTTCATATCTTTGTTTTAGAACATATTTCTTATTTTCGTTAACCTCATCAGTTCCTTCGTACATTTCATTTAAAGCTTTCCATAAATCGAAAGCAGTTTTGCAGTTTTTGAAACCTACGAGAACAAAATTTGGAAGTGCTGCTTGTAATGCCCATAAAGCTTTGTGATCTCTCTCAACCAACTTGTGGTCATCCTTAGAATAGTCAACAACAACCTTTACTATATCTACACTTGGTGTAGTAGCAGACTTTGCTATAGGGACATTAGGACCATACATAACAGATTTCCACATTCTGTAATCAGAATGATGAAGATAACCTATCATTCGTAATTTCCAAGTATCAAAATCATCGGGCATGAATGATGGTGGTTTGTTTGAACTACCATTTCGTGATTCTCCCATGATTAAGGATGAAAAATGGAAAGAGTGACTTTTTCTAAAAACAGAGTATGTAGGCAAAACAGAGTTTTAAAACTTTATATGAGTTTCAAGTTTTAAAAATACGAGCCAAAGCTCTGATACCACTTGTAGGATCGAATTCTGGTTATAGAGTTGAACCAATTAAAAGATTTTACTTTAGAATTAACCAGGCGGAAACAAGTTAATTCGTATGCTCTGTTTAAGGTAAAGTAATATGAAATCGAATATAAGACAAGTATAACAATAATATGAATAAAACTGAGCACTGTATTATAACTTGCAGATTTCGAAGTACATATCAGAGTGATTTACACTTTGCTTGTTTAAAGCATAGTTACAAGTGTCTATATACAGTGCTCTAAGAAATCAGGAGAACCCTTGATTTCTCTAACGATCATCTCGACCGTCAAGTAAAGATACATGAACTAGAATAATAATAAACTAGTTTAGAAAATAATCGTGTCAGCTTCATGTCAGGAGAATGGCAAGAAACTGGATCAGATATGTCAGAGACAAGTGGAGCAGGTCAAGTTGATGTCCGAGATAACTTGCCTTACCGAGGTAACTTTAATTATCTCGGGCGTATCCACTGTCCGATATAAAACAGTTCTCCCGAGGTAAAATAGGCTTCCGAGGTAAAATGACCTTCTGAGGTAACTATAAGTTATCTCGGGCACTCTGTTCTTCGGAGGTAACTTATCTCGGGCCTTCTATTCTTCCTAGATAACATGTTTAGCAGATCAACATCATTTCTTCAGGAGAAATACTTCCATACACTTGTGATTATCACATAGTGTATTGAATTCATGATATCATCAACTATATTGCATGCAAAAATAAATAAGAACGTTAAATCATCTACCTTAAGGTCGATCTTTCGATACGCAGATAAGGCCTCGGATTTAACAAAATAAGAAAATAAAACAAGTTGAAATTGTATAATTGAACTACAATCAGGTCCGTCTTCTGGACACGCAGAGAAAGTACGAAGAATTATACGAAACACCAAAGACAAAAAAGCAGAACCTCAAACGAACAACAATCAAGTCGATCTTTTGATACGCAGAGAAAGTCCAATCGTTTGAGAAAATAAAGAAAATCAAACAAGTTGAAATCTTTGCAAAATGAAAACATGTATACACAGTGACCTCTCATTTTTTGTTTTTCACACCTTTTTGTCATGAAATACGCTTCAAGATGTTATCCACATGGTCAAGCATAATATTTAATGTATATCACATCTGAATACTTTATGAGTTGTCGAGCCTACCAAACACATCAAACAATGATCTTATGGCTTTTTCATCTTATTTATCCATGAGTCGGATACGTAAGCCAATGTACCATCAAGTCCCAATGATCAATTTCACAAAATTTTATATATTTTGCATATATACACCCTCACCATGTGCATTTCTCCCCATAACATGCCTTCTCTCCCTCCTAAAATGAAAAACTCTATGTTTAGATTTTTCATTTTATAAAAACAAGACACTATTTTTGGATTTTTCAATTTTCTCCCCCTAAACTACAAATGAGAAGTAAAGAAAGAAAGTTGATAGGTCTTTCTAGAAGTACCTGCACAATGGTCAAACACATTAGTTATAAAATGACCTAAAGTTGATAGCTTCTGGTCGACCAGTTTCCTGGTTTTGCTTTGAAACCACCTTAGGTTTCCATTGTTGTTGTTGTTTTGGTAAATCAGCCCTTTATGAATCAATCACAGATAACTGTGACAAACAACCTACAATTTGAATTTTTGCAAATATAGGAATAAACCTTTCTTGCTTTTTAAAGAATGTAGGTTGAAATTCATCAAATACTCTGCCATGTTCATCAATGAACTTTGGTTTGGCATATTGACCAACAACTAGAGACTTTCCTTTTCTTTGTGTAATAACAGTAGGAACCGGACAATCATGTGCTATATGTCCCTTTTTGGCGACAATTATAACACAACCGACTGTTCTTATCCCACCGTTTAGTAACCTGCATAGCTTCACCAAACATATTATCCCCAAAATGATCATAGAAAGTATTATATACCTGATGCATGTGATGTTGGGTTTCAGTAGTGGTATACGGGTGCCCGGTGACGTTAATTTTTTTTTTGTTCGATTAAAACATTACCAACCGGGTTTAGTAAGTAGAGAGCTAAAACGGATTAACCGGTAATCCGTTACGCAACGGAATTAATAATTTTACTAATTTAAACGCATAAACCGTTGGTGTCTAAATCGTGTCAACAGAATCACGATCACCAAGGAAAGACCACAAACATCTTTTCGCGTTAAACCGGTTAACGCGAAAAACAATAACAATTACATAATCGAAATTAAACATCTAAACTAATAACGGAGTTTAGATATACCTTCGCGGTGAACTAACAAACGTTAGAGATACCGAGGGACAACGTGATGATGCCAGGGTTTCATGGAAACTCAATCCGACCGTTCGGATCAAATCGTTTTGCAAATCGCAAAACCGTCTCAAACTGATTCGTTGCAAATTATAACGATTCGGTTTATGGTGGTGACAAGCGAGCTCCAATGAATCAAGATGGTAATGGCGGCTAGGGTATAGCCGGAGCGATTATAACGATTACAGCGGCGAAGGCTCGCACTCACAAAATCGTGACGACGATGATAATTGTGAGTGGTGGAAAGCGTTGCAGTGTAACGGAGATACGCTAGGTCACGACGGCGACCTAGGGTGATGATGGCGACGGCCCTATGAGGAGGGGCGGCGGCGACATCGGCTCCCAATAGGGCGGCGGCGGTGGTGATGCTCTCGGATGATGTTGGTGATGATTCGACGAAGATCGTTTGCAAGAAACGCTAGCAATCTCCACCTGATAAAGCTCCTACGATGAAGAGGTTGGTGGTGTGGAGATGAACACGAGAGAGAGAGAGAGAGAGAGAGAGAGAGAGAGAGAGAGAGAGAGAGAGAGATCGTAAAGGGGAGGGGATGCGACAGTAGAGAGAGTGGCGCAAGATGGATTAGCCAAAACCCTAATCCTTAGTCGCTTATTTATAAGCGGACTAATTACAGTTCAAGCCCCTCCTTAATTCTCTTTAATCGAAACGAACCATCAATGTTTATGATTTGTTAATAAAACAAGTTTATGAATAATTGCAAAAGTCCTAAACTACGAGCAACAAATAACTATATATTTGATTTATTATATTCACCATAGACGTTAATTAAAACGCTATTCTCCGTTCATTATCGCAAGGATAAGTATCTGTAATTAAATACATGTTTATTAATCATGAATAAACATTAATTAATTACATGTTTCGTGATTTACAGGGTAACCAATTAAACGGATTTATATCTCGTTTCCCTCAGTGTAACTCTTTAGGGGTCTTAACAGGGTTGGGTTCTTGGTGTTGTCGGGTCTGGACATCCATTATCCAACATGTGAGCATGAACCCACTTTGAAGTCGGGCTCTTTAGAGTACAATTAGAACCTCCAGAAAAATATTTTGCATTTGGAATATTTTTTTTTGTTTTGGGCAGCATCTTTCACAAATTCAGATAATTCTGACCATCCACGCAATGAAGTGGAAATTCTTTATCAGAAAATACTTGTTCCGAAACCTTGAGTTTGTAAAACCTCTCAGGTTAAACTTTTTCATCTATGAAGACATCTTTATGAACTTGTTTCAAATTGATCTTCTTTAGCTGTTGTTGATTTGGAGCATGAACACCAGCATCTTCAGCAATTTTTGATGTAAGCAATTTTTGATGTAAAACCCAACTAGCATTTTTACCATAAATCTTTTCTTCTGAACTCGATGATTTAAGCCCATTCTTAGCCAACCTAGAAAACTAAGCTTTGACTTCACTAACATTCTTCTTTACATAAAAGATTGTCACATAAATATCAGTATGAGTACGAATCTTCTCAATAGAAGTAGCTGATTGTTCGTTCTCAGTTAATGATGAATCAAACACAAACTTTGAAAACTTAGGAACTTCATATTTCTTCTCATTCTTTTTACCAGTCTTTTTGTTCTTCTTTTTCTTCACAACCTTCTCTTCTTCTGAATATGATGATGAAAATTTTGAATAATCACATTCTTTAATTATTTTTCTTTGACATTATTGACAGCTTCTTTGATAATAGTCGGAGGTGTAACTGTCTTATCAAACACTCTTTCAAAATTCTCATCTTTTGCTAAGAAACTTGTGAATGATTATGAATTGGTGACATTTTTCAGAAGACGCTTGACATCAATCAACGGAATTTTCAAATCAGAGATCTTTTGTTGTACTTCAGCTAATTCCTTTCCTGTTGCAATCAACTTCTTAGCAACCCTGTTTGTTTCAGATTTTGGAAGCCACAAATTATCTAATTCACCAAATAACTCCTTCTTCAACTTATCTTCATTTCTTTTCTGAATATTAATGTTGGTATTCAACAACTTGTTCACTCTTGTCAACTCCTTCTTCTCTTGTATTCACCACCATCAGTTGGATGCATGTAAAGTTTTTGAATAAGAATCCATAAATCGATATCATTCATGCTGACATAAGCTGAAAAGCATTGCTTCCAATTATGATAATCTTCCAACTTAAATAAATTGGGAACTTTCTGACTTGTTCCAATTTCATTATCAAAATTGATCAGGGTTTGCATCGCATTTTGCATAACGGTAAAAGCTTGGAAATCAGACATCATAAAAAATTTAAAATTTTGTTTATCCGAATTGAACCGAAGTGAAGATAATGAATTGAACTCAACCAATCTGGAATTAATCCGAACTGAAATATTGAACCGAACTGGGCCAAACTGAAAATGAGGCGAACTGAAGATTATCAAAATGATCCGAACTGAAAAGATAATCCAAACTGAGCCGAACCAAAACTAGACCGAACTGGACCTAGACGAACTTAGACTTCGGTTGACCGAACTAACTCAGAATGAACCGAACTGAAGCGAACTATCACTTTTCAGGTGACGGTTATTATTCTAACTGGAGATCTTCACCCGAACTAGAACGAACCGGACATTTTTTGATAAAAAATTCACGATTTTGGACAGTTTTGAATGGGATCTGCAGTGGTGGATCATAAAAAGTGACAAGGAATGATTTAGGAGTGAAATTTTCACAAGAAACTCGACTGAAATGATCAAAATCTTGCAAAAACACTCCAACTTTTCCAAAAACGACACTTTTTGTTTCAAAAAGTCAAAAAATTGCAACCACAAATCAGTAGAATGAACCATAAACATCTGATACCACTTGTAAAGCCATGAGCGTCGGATCGTCTACTCGATCTAGCTATTTTGGATGCGGAAAAGTAACTAAAGATTGTTTATTGATCATAATATAACAATTACAATCAGGAAAACCACTCAGAGAAACACCTTACAGAAAACACACTTAACACTCAGATATTCGCTCCACTCGTTCTCAATTCCCCTACTGAATTACAAAGCAAAACGGGTATTTATACTCCCGTACACGAACCCATCCGAACTGTGAGTTCGTGTGATTCCGAACTCACCCGAAGTGTGACTTTGGGTGACTCTTCGTGTCATTTCTGAAGCCAGTTCGTGTAACATAAAATCTGCATCTTCGTCTTGTTCAGATTCTTCACACGATGAATCGGTTATGCTCTAACAGAATCTAAGAATGACGGAAGTAACAAGCCTCCCATGTTCATGGCTGATGACTTTGATACTTGGAAACTTTGTATGGAATGATATGTCAGATATTTTGATTATCGGATGTGGAAATTTGTAAGGAAATTCATACCCCAAGAGATGTTATTATTTGGCTATGTATAGAAGATTACCTAGGAAACTAATATTCCGTAGTATTGATGTTGTCCCGGAAGATATGAAGGATCGGAGTAACCAAGTTATCTCGGAAGCTGAAGGTTATCTCGAAAGAACAAGGTTATCTCGGTGTTATAGTTTTCTCGGACAAGTACTTATTCCAAATGAATCTCAAGTTACCTTAGTAAGGAGAGTTCACCCGGAAGTTGACTATTCATTGTACTTATACTGGAGACCGACAAAAGCACTTTTGTTAGTATAATAACCAACAACCTTGTTCCCCTCCGCAATAGTAGTAGCTGAACTGTTTTTGTTGACAATTCTTATCCAATATGTTTTTTGTTACTAAGCGTATTATTTGCTTTATTGTAGCTAAGGGCCAAGATGATCCTTAGGGAAATCATGGGTTCTTGATTTCCTCTAAGCATAATATATATGGTATCCTTGTAATCGTTGTAACCAAAGAATGTTCTCAAAATTTATGTTTACAAGTTAATACAATTGATAGTGCCAACTTTATACAAAAATTATGTTCTTACTTGATTATTTTACATTTGAGTTAAGCCTCCCATGTTCATGGTTGATGACTTTGATACTTAGAAACTTGGTATGGAAGGATATGTTAGATATTCTTATTACCAGATGTGGAAATCCATAATTGTTAGTCTACATATACCCATACTTCCCTCTGCTACAGATGCTAATGTACAGGTTGTCAAAGCTTATGACAAATACTCAGAGTAAGATCATAAAGACTGTGAGGGTGATCAAAAGGCATACTGGGGCACTGTAAGCTCCACTACCAAACTTCATTCTTGTTGGGTTTAAGGCTCACAAAACTACCTTTGACCTATGGAAGGCCCTAAATGATATGTGTGAAAGGACTGACGAAGTAAGAGAACAAGAAGGATGTTCTCTGTATGAGAATTTCAACCACAAGAGAGGTGAAACCATTACTGCACAATAAATCAGTTATGTGCAGCTGCTTGATGACTTGAAGAAGATGAAGGTAATTATTGAGAATGCTGATATATTCAGGAAGTTTCTAAGGATATTACCAGATCTTTGGACTGTTTGTAAAGTTAGTCATTAACAAGTACAACAAAGACTTGAAAATCCTAAAGATGGTGAGCCGCCTGAAATTTGGAGTGCTTGATATACATCAAATTATACATAATTTTATATCAAATACTTTTCATATTTTGGGTTATTTCTGACTGACTAATAACAAAACAGTGGCATATTGCTTCCTTTTTAGTTTTTCAGTGTTATCCAATGTATAATCACAAAAGGAGCTGAAAATGCAGAGAATACAAAGAAAAATGAAGATTATGTGAAATTTGGCCTTGAGCACGGCTTGTTCCCCACTCAATAAATTTCTAGAAGATTGACTTCTGCCTCTGACACAGCACAACCCGTGCCACTGACTCAACATGCCCCATGCTGCTAACATCTAACAAGCACAACCCATGTCACTAACCTAGCATGCCCCATGGCCCCTGACAGAAATGATTCCTCAAGATTATCTAACAGGTACGGCGCGTGCCCCTGCCCAAGCATGGCTAGTGGCCGATTCCATTTTCGCCTATAAAAGCCAGCCAGCCTCCCACAACTCAAATTGCTCAATTATTTCCCCTCTTTAGTTTAGATATTTGTTTTTACTTTTGAGCCACTTATTTTTGGTGCTTTTAAGCATTCAACGTTAAGTTTGTAAGAATATTAACTTAATAAGATTTTGTTTAAAGTTTGTCTACGAACTACTCATTTTGTGTTAAGCAAATAATTATGGTCATGCTTGATTAAACTCTTACACCCACTTGGGGGAAATAAGCCTTTTGTAGGTTGGTAATAAGCTCATCTTAAGGTGTATACTAATGACTTTATGAAAACACTTTATATTGAAAGTTTATTATCACTTTTCTGAATAAATGTATCTTGTGTATTATGGACCATTTTGAGGAGCAGAAAGCTCATCAGTCGGACCTATGAAACTTGACTTGGGGAAGACGCAAGATCCTTTTGGTGGCTCGTATCCCATGCAAAGAAATACATTTGAGTGTTTTATGTCTATGTAAACAAACTAAATTTTCACGCATGCGCGGTCTGAAGGTAATGGTTAGAATGAAGGGTTGGTACTATTTTGCCACTGCGTAGACTTGACAGTGATGCCTTAGTGGACTTGGCTTTGGTTATGACCTCCCATGTATATGCAAAAGCGGTGCATGGAGGAAATTGTCCTTAGTCCCTTATAAAAAACTTTTTAAAATAAAATATTCCGATGCGTTGGTTGTTCCCTACTGGTTCATGACAACGAATCCGAGTGTAACGGTACTTTGACCATAAGGCCCTACAACTAAAGGACATTCACGCACAATTCATTTGTTACTAACAGAACGATTATCCTAGTACTCACATTTACAGTGAATAACGGGAGGAACGTAAGATGTGATTTGAGGCTGAGAGGCGGTATCCCTTGTCTACTAGTAATAATCTTAAGGCAAGGTTATAGATAAACATGTTACTAACCCTGTAACTGGTAAGTCCTCCCAAGTGATATTTTCTTTAATTGTCTACGCTTAAAACCCATTTTATATTTATTTTAGTTTTCTTTTGTTAATTTAAGACTTAAAATAAAATTTGGTAAGACATTAATTGAGGTGAAGTAAAGATCCTTCATTTTCATACATTGTGTCTTTGGACGATCTCGGTTTCTTACCATTACTATACAGTCTATACTACGCTGCGATGGGTGCACTTGCCCGTGTATGTGGTGTATAGTAATAGTTCATGATTTTTTTTATGAATTTAAAAGATTACATTCAATAGTGGTGTTGAAACTGACCCATAATTGACATATTTCACACCAAGCTTTTGGCGCCTTTGCTGAGGACACAGGCAAGGATTTTAAGAAAAGTCCGAGTTAACGGCCTAGCCACTTTTATCTATATTAGTATTTCCTTTATTTATATGTACATTTCTTTATTTTCCTTAAAAATGAAAAAAAAAAACCCAACCTTTTCTATTTCCGTCTACCCACTTACACTACACTTCGGAAAATATTTGAATGGACATTAGCTCGTCTCAAGAGTAGGAAGAAATATATGGGAAGAAATCGGGCAGAGAAAGTAATAAAGAAGAATATAAGTTTCACAACAAGTTAAAGGAACTGCTTTCATTTTATGAAAATGACTATTCCCGACCCACATAAGCATCACGATAAACATTTTTCTTGTTCTGGTCTCTCAAATATTTAAATGAAAAAATTACCAGAAAATTCCCATCTGGGAGCAAAAGAAATATCATATCAGAATAAGCAAAAAGTGATTTAAGGAAAAACCACTTTATATGAATAAATAAACCAGGTCTAACTTGAGACCTGTAAATAAACCAAGTTGTCTGTTTTTATGTTGTCTAAAAGAACTTGTAAAGAATTATGCAAAATGATGGTCAAGAGCTTACAGGTATGTTCATAAAGATCTTCTAGAGAAATCTTGAAAATCGACACGTTAATGATTTTTCAAAAAAAATATTAAAAACTAATAATGGTAACAATATATGTAAACAAAATTTGTAATTTTTACTGGTCAGCCCGACTGGTGCCCAACCCTAAGTACGGGTCGTGCCCCACTGATCTTGAAAATGTGTTTTAACCCTAAAACACATAGAAACACCTCATTCAACAAGGGTCGTGCTTCGGGATTGCTTTGGGCGATTTCTCCACTTTCCTCCACGAATCTTCATCTTCAATCACTCTCACAATATCATGTAAGTCTCTAATCTTCTACCTCATGATTTCAATGCATGTTTTTAATGTTCTTTCCCAAATTGGGACAGATCCTAGATTTCTTAGATTTTGCTCCAATTTGCTGGAATTGTTATTATATATTTGTAAAATAAGTGTTCCTATATCATCCTAAGTAGTTAATCTATGTCAAAACACGATTAATAGGTAGATTTTTAGACAATTTCTTCATAACCAACTTAAACTTTAATCCTGGATCTAGAAAGATTGAGTTATGTTATGAAACAACCGTATATGGGGTTATCATTTTCGCTCAAATCCGCACAAAACCCTATAAATTTTATTAGATTTTGTGAAAGTTAAATCTTGAACCCGTGTGGCAAATTTTCCCAATACGGGTCGTGCCGCCTGCGCGACATGATTCGTGCCTCGCCCATGACACGGGTCGTCTCGACCTCCACTAACTTCTAAAAATATTCCTAATTTTCATGATGCACTCGTAGTTACTTTGTGAATTATTTTCTAGGCTGAGTAGACTATGTTCCCACACCATAGATATGAGAAAGAAGGAAACAAGTGACTCCCAAAGCTTATGCTCGACAGGAAGAGCCATCCGGGATTGCCCACACGGAATCCCTGGCTGAACTCAACTAGCTCAATCACTACCGGACCTTTGTACTGAGACCGATGAGGAGACTATTCAACTCATATGAGCAATACTTGATCCGGGATTGCACTATCAAGTTTCTAGCATCATTCCAGTTCAACGAAGGGGAAACTGATTGTCTTAGGGATAGAATAGTAAAGTTTAGGCTCACAAAGAAATGGTACTCCAGGTCCTTGGCCCAGTTTGCTGAAGACATAGGCGTATATGAGACTGATGAGCTTGATTTACCGCCCACCACACTCCACACATTTCCTGATGAGGTACACTGTGGGGATCCTAAGCACGGTGCCACTCGGTCTGATTTCTGGGACCGGATTGGTCAAGGGGTGTATAACCCTAGCTGGACCAAAAGTACTAGTCTCGGAGACTCGTTACATCGATATGTGCATAGGTGTTTTAGCCACTCGGTTTTCTAGAGGGGTGGTACGGGAGGAGTCGTTAGCTTGAATGATTTATGGGCTTTTTATTGCTTTGATGAGGGAGGGGGGGGATCAATATCCCGCATCTTCTTTGTTCTAGTCTGTTATCAGCAGCTACCGTGGACCATTGGACCATTGACACCGCTGTTTTTTGGGGGGCCTAATAGCCCACATTTACCGCTCATACCAGGTTGATATTCCTAAGATTCTTGAGCGGACCGTTGCTACCCACCCTAGCGATCTCGGTTACTGTCGTACCTTCCAGCTGATAGTTGATGTTTCTGAGGGGTCCATATGCGGGACCCTACTAGAAGGATATAGGACCCACTGGAGCCCAATGATCATATGAAAGACGATGGAAGTGACAGTGACGGTGATGATGATGACAGACATCCCACTCCCCCAAATCAGCAGCAGTACCACGTATAGTGTCATATATTTAGGAAAAAAAAATATAATAAAAGAAATATCATGCATTAATATCTAACACATCATTCACTTCTCACACTTCTCACGCTAAAAGTACTTTGTATTATAACCTTACCCATATATATATATAGTGACAAAATATTACCCAGGAAAAATAAAGAGTAAATAAAGCTTTTAGTTAGTTTATTTCAAATCACATAAATAATGGATTTTAAAACACCAACATTTTACAATTTCGCCACCTTTTAGCCAAAAATTCATACCCTAACCCCAAGCCTACCCTTTAACCTTTTAAAGCACTCATGATAATTATGTGGATTCCAGTGAGATCTGTGGAGGCTTGATTGTGTGTCAAGCTTATGCTATCTACTTGTTTTCACCGTGTTACGAGTGTTCACTCAAAATTTATACTTATACTAACCCAAGAGTCGAGTGATCATTTGTGAGGTTTATAATCTTGTGTAGAAATAAACTTTTAGTAGGCTTGTCATAAATACCTATATTGCAATCAGTGAAAAATAATTATTCAATGGAATATATGTTAACAATAAATGGAGGAATGGTCTATATAGTGCCCGGAATCTTAACTGCACGAATCAATAAACTTTGGGATGTGTCGAGTCTTAAAGTTATAAGGTTTTGCTTGAGGACAAGCAAAAGTTTAAGTGCGGGGATGTTTGATATACATATTATTATATCAAATATTCTCAAAATTTCATGTTATTTCTGACTAACTAATAACAAAACAGTGACATATTGCTTTCTTTTTAGTTTTTCAACGTACTCCAGACTAAAATCACAAAAGGAGCTGCAGATGCGGAAAATAAAAAAAATGAAGATTCTGTGAAATTTGGCCTTGAGCACGACCTCTGCCCTCCTCAGCAAACTTCTAGAAGATTGACTTCTGCCTCTCACACATCGTGACCCGTGCCACTGACTTAACACGCTCCGTGCTACTGACACCTGAAAATCACGAC
This sequence comes from Deinandra increscens subsp. villosa, assembly GCA_039602395.1. Lineage (NCBI taxonomy): Eukaryota > Viridiplantae > Streptophyta > Magnoliopsida > Asterales > Asteraceae > Deinandra > Deinandra increscens. The sequence continues at coordinate 39,269,982 of JBCNJP010000017.1, read as the reverse complement.
CCGTGTCACTGATCTAGCATAGCCCGTACCCGTTGACAAAATTGATTCCTGAAGATTATCTGACAGACATGACTCGTGCCCTTGACCAAGCGCTACCCATGCCCGATTCCATTTTTCACTTATAAAAGCCAGCCAGCCTCCTTCCTACAACTCAAATTGCTCAATTATTTCCCCTCTTTTAGTTTAGATCTTTATTTTTACTTTTGAGCCACTTGTTTTCGGTTCTTTTAAGCATTCGACGTCAAGTTTGTAAGAATATCAACTTAATATATTTTTGTTTGAAGTTTGTCTATGTATTACTCATTTTCTGTTAAGCAAAACATTATAGTCATGATTTGCTAAACTCCTACACTCACTTGGGGGAAAACAAGCCTTTTGTGGGTTGGTAAATAGAGTTTATAAGATCATCTTAAGGTGTCTACTAATGACTTTATGAAAACCCTTTATATTGAAAATTTATTATCACCTTTTTAAACAAATGTATCTTGTGTATTGCGTACCATTTAAGGAGTCGAAAGCTCATCAGCCGGACCTGTGACACCCGGCTGGGGGACGATGCATGATGCTTTTGGTGGCTCGCACCCCATGAAAAGCAATACATTCGAGTTTTTTATGTCTATGTAAACAAACTCGGTTTTTACGCATGTGCGGTCTGAAGGTAATGGTTAGAATGAAGGGTTGGTAATATTTTGCCACTGCGTGGACATGGCAGTAATGCGTTAGTGGACTTGGCTTTGGTTACAACCGCCCATGTATATGCGATAGCGGTGCATGGAGGAAACATACCTTGGTCCCTTATTAAAAAAGTTCATAATAAAATAATCCGGCGCGTGGGTTGTTCCCCTGCTAGTTCATGATAACGTATCTTAGTCTAACGGTACTTTGACCATAAGGCCCTACAACTAAATGGCATTCAAACACTTCATTTGTTACTAACAGAACGGCTCTCCCAGTATTCACCTCTACGGTTGAATAACGAGAGTGAAGTGAGACGGGATTTGAGGCTGAGAGGCAGTCCCCCTCATCTGCTAGTACTAATCTTAAAGGAATGTTATAAATAAACAGGTTACTAACCCACAACTGGTGGTTCCTCCCATGTGATATTTTCTTTGATTGTGTAGGTCCAGAAAACTCCCAAACACACGATATCAAATCTAATACAAGTGCGGAAACCTTGTATAAGATTGATTCAAGAGAAATAGTAGAAGAATAGACTAGATCTATGAAAAGATGGAGTCTTGAATGAGAAATCACTACTATTGAAGCTGATCGTAAACCCCCTTTTCAGAGAAGAAATCGTAAATAGGTTCTCCAAAGCTTAGTTAATCATAAACACACATGGGTTTATATAGGTACCCAATGGGTTTACTATTGGGCCCCTTGTGGATCATAAACCCAATAGTAAACCCAAACCCAATCATAAACTAGCCTAAATACAATAGCAAACTAGCCTATAATTCTAATGAAACCCTCTAAGCCCAGCCCAACATGTTTAATATTACAAGCCTTATAATCTAGCCTCTACAATCTTCCCCTAGGCTTGTGATATTAAATGTCTTCGATCTTTGAAATTCTTCTTCTTGACTGGCTTGCATAGATGTTGATGAAGATTCTTTCCGCAGAAATCTTCATTGGGTTTCGTGACGAGCACTTAGGACTTCCTCTTGATCAGCATCAGCTTGAACTTCTTGAAATGAACAAGTTAATGAGAGGAGGATTCTCATTGACTTGCTTCTTTTGAAAGAACTGGTTCTTGCTGTATCTTCGGTAACTGTCTTGAATCTCCAAAACAATTAGAGGTTAAATTTTGAAAACCCCTAACTGTGAAGAACTTGATTGTTGAACTTGGATCTTCATGATCTCTGACTGCTCTCTGCATCACTTTCTTTTTCAAAGATTGACTTGAAATCTTCAGCTTCCCCTAAACTTGTGAGCATTTTCTTTGAAAAACTTTTGAAGCTTTTGGATACTTGTAAAGATACCAACAACTTCCCCTGAACAGTTGCTTTTCAGATGGAAGTCTTGTCCGGTTGGTTCTTTAACTTGAGCAGCAGCAACATCTTTCTATCATCAACCTGTCTGATACACATTTGAAAAAATATACACTACCAGACATGTGATGACTGGTCTTTGGGTTAGGAGGTAATTATCATCTGTTCAGTTGATTCAAATTAACATAATTTTAACCAAAAACCCTAATATAGATTACGGGTTTTCTATAAAACTTCCCCTGAACCCAAAGACCTCTAAAGACTTCCCCTTAGCTGATTACTTCCCCTCAGCTAAGGACTTCCCCTGAGATAATACATATTATCCTCGAGTTCCCTTCGGATACAATGTATTATGGAAGTCTTTTCGGATAATAAGTATCATCCTCGAGTTCCCATCGGATAATACTTATTATCCCCTCTCCTTCCCCTAAAAATTTGTCAAGATCTGACGGAGGAAGTCTTTTCCATTAGATAATAAGTATCATCCTCGAGTTCCCTTCGGATAATACTTATTATCCCATACTCCTTCCCCTAAAAATTTGGCAAGATCTGTCGGGGGCATATTGTCATGCATTAAAACCCATGAAAACCACATTTTGACTTCTCAAATCAACCTGGCCAAGACGAAAACACACTAAAAAGAACTTAACGACTCAGACACGAAAGATAAAAACCAAACAAATACTTACCAAACCAAACATGAGAAAGTTTACACGGGATCAAACCGTATGAATCTGACTGAGGAACCCTTTTCAGCTTCAATTACTTGACTAGTCCAGGTGATTGCCGGTATGTTTGTCCGCTTTAAACTCAAACCCGTTTAATCCCAACCGAATGCGTCATGCTTAATATAGTACATTATTACCGTCATGTCTAATTGTCCCCACACCCAAGCGTACACAGCAAAACCTACCCAACCTCAGAGTTTATTGAGGATTCACAAACCCCCAACTTGAGGAACCATGCATCACCGCTATGACTACCACTTATTTTCATTAACCATCAGTTGGTGATCAGGTCGGCCGCTAAGCACGCAAAGAAGACCAACTGAGTGATTATTTTTCATTTTCTTTTCTTTTTCATTATTTTTTTTTCATTTATTTTTCTTTTCTTTTTCTTTTCTTTTTATTATGTGGTGTAGTCATGACAGCAGAGACATGACGTGTGAGAGAGTGAATACTAGGTAATTACCACTCTCAACCCAATTTTGTCGGGACTCAGTCTTTTAAACCATGCAACCTAGGATGGGAAACTAAACATATATATCTTTTAAGATCACTGCACTTTCATTGGAGGTCATAAGTTTAGGTCGAGCCTACCGAGCATATCACCGTGGAGCTTGCCTTTCACTTCCGCCTTACGCGTGTCAGCCATCTCCAACCCGGTCATTCATTTTACTTCCCCTAAACTTCTCAAAAACAAGACACAAACAATTAAACACAAACAATTAAAAATTGAAAAGCACACTATTTTTGAGGGGTCAACTTTTTCTTCATCTTTACATTTCTTCCCCTTGCTTTTTGATTTTTAATGTCACAATTTTGTGAACATCATTTTTTCAATTTTTTTTTTAAACAATAAAGATAAAACACACAAACACACTTAAAAGAACAAAACACAAAATTTTGAAGACATCTGGCCAAGCTAACTTTCAAAGTATTGATTTTGAAAATTTTAGAAAAATTGGGTTTCATGACATGCACGCGTTATTTCATTTGAGGTCAAACACATAATCAATCAATTGAAAATTTTAGGAAATTTGGTTTGACTCAAAACACCCTTTGCCGCTTCATTCACACAACCAAGTTAAGAACAGTACCTTTCGTGCTGATTTTGACATTTTACCTCTCAAAGAGACATACCTTTCATTGTATAGATATCTTGTCATGACATGAAGATACGCCTCCTAAACTGTGCCTGGAACAATCACTTACCAACAAACAACTTAATAAAAAAATGTTAGTGATAATCCTCCTTGATCGTTCCTGCACACAGTGAGCGATTAGTTAGCTAATAGTACCCAGGCCATTGTTTTTCTGGGTACTCCTGAGGAATCAATGAATGAAATTTCTTTTAAAACATTCCTTTTGAAAGATCAGGAAGTTGGGATGATTCGGTTGTAGCTGCCTTGACTTTTGGCTTCCAAATTCCAGGTGATTTAACATTTGTTTTAGTCACTTTTGGAGTTGTGACTTTAGGTGTTTCAACCTTCTTCGTTTTAAGTTCACTTTTCAAAACAGTTTTTGTTTTAGTCACCTTTTGAGTTGTGACTTTAGGAATTTCAACCTTCTGCATTTTAGAAATATTTTTCAAAACAGTTTTAGTTACCTTGGGAGGAGTAACTTTGGTTTTTTCAAGTTTTGATTGCTTTGAAAATGGTTTCATCACCTTTTTCTGAAAATTTTGGTAACTTGGAAAGCTGTTGTTTTGATTTAAAGATTTTCTTTCAGCTTTGGCAGCACCCCAATGTTGATCAGAGGGTTTAACCTTGGGAGTAACAATCTTCATTGCCTTAGGTTTTTGCACCATCATCGGCTTAGACTTCACAGACTCCTGAGATGAAACCCTTTGAGTTTTCGGAAAATAGGGTTCATAGGGGCGATACAGACAGTTTCTAGCAATATGACCAGCAATGCCACAATTAAAGCAAGTCTGCTTCTTTAGATAGAAGTCAGACGTGTACCCATTTGTTTTTGGTGGCTGATATGGAGCTGGTTTGCCTTGTGATTGCATCCTTGCTTTGTCTGCAGCTCCAGATTTGACTTTCTGCTGGTTCCTTGAAGCCTGTGTCGAACCTGTCTTAACCGTCTTTGTGCTTCCTTGATTCGTTGACGTTGAAGCACCATTCTTGCAATTACAACAACAACTGCATGATCCAACTGAAGAAATGGGAGACACAGCCACTCCCTTGAGTTTTTCATTCTTCACCACAGTTGTTAACTTCACACTTGGATGCTTAATGGTGATCTTTGGCTTCTCAACTTTGGCTTCACCGACCACTCCATCAGTTATTCCCTTGAACTTGGAGGAGAAGGATGGTAAGTCATACCCAACATCTGGTTCTTGGTCAAACATAGATCCAGATGTCATAAAGATCTTCCCCCCAGGCCGTGTCGTCAAGATCACCTTTTCCCTTTTGACATCGTCAACAACTTTCAAGCATGGGGTTTCAATTTTATGGTATGGTTTCAACTCTACCCCAACATCATCAGACTTGGAATTATGACATCTGTTATACTCCTGGCACTCAGCATCATCTCTTGATACGTCCTTTATTCTCCCTTCACCATATGTCATGTTTGCCTCGTTGTCTATTTCCTCTTGAGTCAATGGTGTAGTTCCAACCAAGACACTATCAATAGGAGGAGCAGCTTCTTTATAATCTGACTTGGTTCGTTCAACTTGATCCTCACTAAGAAGTATTCCTATAATGTCTCTGGGAACTGGTGGAGGAATAATGCTATTTGCAGCCAAGGCCTTATCAGTCTTTTCTGATCCAAATCCAGGTGTGTGTTTCCCAACTTGACCAGTCACCACAGCATGTGACAATTCCTTTCCAGCTTCAAGCATTCTTTTGCTCCTCATTTGATTCATATCAAGCTTAACCTGCATCTCATTGTTCTTATGCTTCAGGTCATCTATCTGCTTACTTAGCTCAGCTATCTCTAACTTAGCGTTGTCATACAAATAGGCGTTCTCAGTTGCAAGGTTCTTATATTTTGTTATATCTAATTTTTGAGCTTTAACCTTCTCTTCGTTCTTTTGCCATCTACCCTTAAATGAGCTCTTCTCGCATTTTGTCTCAAACAATTCTGACTAAAAATTTCTACACATTTGCTTAAGTTCAGGAATTATACGAGCACAAGTAGGATTGGGGCATATCTCAGCATCTTCGTCCTCAAATATATTCTTTTCTTCAACCACTGAACTCATTATGCAGCTTCTGAAAATCTTGAAAAATCTGCAAAAACGGCAAAATCGGCAAAAGTACTATTCAAAAAATAGTGTCAAAAACTTAAAACTGAAAAACGGAGGCCTTCGGAGTGGAATTTGGGGGTCCAAACGAGCTCCCCTAGACGTTAGTCTGGGGTAATTCTGGGGCTTGATGTCACGAACGTCGTGTTCAAATTTGAGCTTCTAACTCCAAACGAGTCAAAAGTTACGCCCGTTTCCGTGAAAGTGTGAAAAACTGACTTTTTGCCGCAAACCCTGTTTCCGATCGTAAACACTGTTTCCGATCGTAAACCCTGTTTACGATCGTAATCACCGTGGATCGTAAACTCCTGATCGTAAACTATTAACCGCCTTTAAAAATCGTAAACTCAGATTACGATACTCGATTACGACCACCGGAGTCGTAAACTCTTGTTCCCGATGCTGCAAAGTCGTAAACTGTGTTTGCGATCCAACCAAATCGTAAACTCGTTTACGATATACAAGTACAGTCGTAATCTCTTTTCTCCGAGTCGTAAACACCTAAAAATGTGATCTTGAAGTCGTAAACACACTGATGATGAAGATCTTCAAGCAACTCAGTCGTAATCACTCTAAAAACCCAGAAAACTCAGTCGTAAACACCCAGAACTCGAAGAACACAGCAGCAGCAACAGTTGTAAACCCATAAAACACTTGAATCTATATCGTGAGAACCTCGAATCTAAGATTCTTGGCTCTGATACCAATTGTAGGTCCAGAAAACTCCCAAACACACGATATCAAATCTAATACAAGTGCGGAAACCTTGTATAAGATTGATTCAAGAGAAATAGTAGAAGAATAGACTAGATCTATGAAAAGATGGAGTCTTGAATGAGAAATCACTACTATTGAAGCTGATCGTAAACCCCCTTTTCAGAGAAGAAATCGTAAATAGGTTCTCCAAAGCTTAGTTAATCATAAACACACATGGGTTTATATAGGTACCCAATGGGTTTACTATTGGGCCCCTTGTGGATCATAAACCCAATAGTAAACCCAAACCCAATCATAAACTAGCCTAAATACAATAGCAAACTAGCCTATAATTCTAATGAAACCCTCTAAGCCCAGCCCAACATGTTTAATATTACAAGCCTTATAATCTAGCCTCTACAGATTGTCTATACTTAAAACCCATTTTTATCTTTATTTGAAACTTAACATAATATTTGGTTAGACGTTAATGAAGGTGAAGTATCAAGAGCTCTCATTTTCATACATTGTGTCCTTGGACGACCTCGATTTCTTACCATTACTATACTACGCTGCGATGAGTGCACTTGCCCGTGTATGTGGTGTATAGTAGTAGTTTGTGATCGTGTTTTATAAATTTAAAGCTTACATGCAATATGCTGTTAAAATTGACCCGTAAGTGTCATATTTTTATATACTCAAACGCACACGAGTGCTCATGAAATGGAAATCAATAGGAGGGCATGTCTTGCAAATGACAAACCACTAGTAAACTTGTTGGATTTCATATGTACGGTTTGGATAAATTAACGTGACTAACGAGTTATGACCCGTAAGAGTTTAAAATGTATAGGGTTTTAATTGTTTCTAGTATATTGAATAGGTTGAGTTATTCTAAAAACGTTCTTGTTTCTAAGAAGCCTAATAATTATATTTAAAAATTAAAAAACCGTCTAAAATGAACTCCAGACGAACTCATTCCAGCGCTGTGGTCACACACTGATCATACAGTATCGGAGGCATGTGACGGAATGGAGTAATAGTCGCAGTTACAATGAACGACCTCTGAATGTTCAAACAAATGAGCCGTTTTGAATTGATAAACACAGTTTTACAAGCTGTAGCAGAAAAGTAGTGAAAGTAAAACATTGTTTCAAGATATGATAGTTGAGATTTAAAAGTATGACGGCTCAAGTTATGAAGTTTCCAGAAATGTTGAATGATGACTATGACACCACATAGTATGCAGGTCATATGATAAATGTCTTCCAACCAAGCAACAGTTAAATACCTAAGAATTCATAAGTTTAAAACGGTCAACATAAAGTTGGTGAGTTCACAGGTTTAAGTAAATGGACTCGTGTAACTCAAGTTTTACACAGTTTGATGAAAGACTTGTGCATGTCAGGTTATGCACGGTTTAAGAAATACATGACATTAACTCTAGGTTATCGTGTTGTATCACATGAATCTTAAATTCAAACACTAACTGATTACCCACTCCTAACATTCTATCCCAAGAATACCAAATGGACCAGAATAACTGACATGTATCCCGTGACTATAACAATGGAGTCAGGATTGGAGCGACCAATCAGGACAGGGGCCTCAACCCAAATAGATCAATTCACTAGTTATCGTTTTGTACCAGAACTAATCGAATTTAACTAATAGTTGGAATTTGTAATATTACTTTTGTACAGTCAACCATAATGTCAAGTAAAAGTTTGCTTGTTTGTCTCATGGATTCTCTCCCAAGATATTTAAAACAGTTATGAAGAAAGGGGTCGTGAGACTCACTAAATAGAACATGAATTACATGCATTGTATATATCAGGGAAAATGTTTAAAGTTTGATCTTTAATGAATTCTCCACCAAATAATAAAATAGTAAAAAGGGGGGGGGGGGGGGGGCGTGAGACTCTCTAAATAGAACATGAATTCAGTAAGTCTTACATGCATTTTATATATCAGGAAAAATGTTGAAAATCTGATATTTAATGAATTCTTCCCCAAATTATAAAACAGTAAGAAAAAGGAGTCGTGAGACTCACCTAAGCAAGGTGAAGTATGTATCTCGCTGGATAATATGAAAGCAACCGGTAAAGTCCTAAATATATATATTTAAGACAAATCAGGGTCGGCGTTATAGAGTAATTGACGAATTACTCAACGAACTTTGTCAAGTCTTGACTCGTGGTATCCCGATAGTATTTCTGGAAAACTCATATTGGTTGTTATCATTTATTGACAAAATAAATATATCAAATTGTATGGCATAATATTTATTGTACAAAATAAATTAAGTAATGGGTTGAGTCTTGAACAAAATACCTGGGAATATATATTATAAATATATATCTATATATTTTGCTTGCTTTCGTTTATTTCAATGGAATATTTATTGTAGAAAACGAGATGTTTATCATCTCGCGCGTTGCTGCGAGGTTGAATTTGTATGTTGAACGAAAGTATAAAATTAAGGGGTATAAAACGTAAAAGTCTAAAAGTCTCGTGGTGAAAGTATAAAACTATAAAAGTATACTAAAAACGAAAGTAGAAAAGTTAAAAGTTTCGTGGCCAAAGTAGAAGACAACAAAAGTTCAAGTAAAAAACCTTTAAAAAACGAAAGTTAAAAAGTTAAGGGGTATAAAACATAAAAGTCTAATAGTCTCGTAGTGAAAGTATATAATTATAAAATTATAGTAAGAAATGAAAATAGAAAAGTTAAAAGTTTCATGGCTAAAGTAGAATACCACAAAACTCAAAACCAATTTTTGTAAAGTTAGAGTGTAGAAACCGTAAAAGTATGAAACATATGTGGCTAAACTATGAAAACCTAAATTTTACTATTCCGTTAAAGAAAAAAAAAACATAGTGTTAAAGTTTAGGGTAGAAAATGTCAATATGCCAAACTCTGTTAAAAAAAGTGTTAACGTTTAGGGTAGAAAATGTCAGTATGCCAAACTCCGTTAAGAAAAAAAAAGTATTAAAGTTTAGAGAAGAAAATGTCAAATACTCAAACTTTCGTGGCCAATTTATAAGAAATGAAAAGATTACTATTTATGTTCAAAATTTCATTGTATATATATATAATAAATAATTATCAAGGATTCGGTATAATATTTATCGTTCAAATGAATATTAATACTTTGATTCGCGTTAATGTATATATAAATTTATTTCATTTGATTTATCACCAAGTCGATAATATATCGTAAAAAGAAATATTTATTGTTCGATATAAATATTTAACGGATGATCGAACGTGAAAAATACTTAAGTATATATCTTAATTAATCCTAATAAAGCAATAAAAAATTTTGCCACATGTCTCAATTATAAATGGTCCACATCACCAACGCCACATGTCAAGCTCACAATCAATTACCAATTTAGTAATCATCAATTAAGATTAATTACCAATTTTATCAAAACTAAAATTTTATTTTAAAATTTTGATAAAATTAATGTAGATTTTGTTAATTTACTCAATAATTTTAGTCTTTTATGAAAAGTAATCAACAACTTGTCAAACATAAATTTTAAATGTTATAAGAATTTTATATCAAACATAATTTTCAAATTTCTTGATCATTATCTTTTTCTTTTGTATTTATCAAATATTATTACTCTCTATTTAGCCAGTGTATTACACGGGTCCTAACCTAGTATATATATATATATATATATATATATATATATATATATCTATATATATATATATATATAGGTTAAGATCATGCGAAAACCAGTTTTTTTTTTATTTTTATTTTTTTATTTGTTTTTTTGCGCAAGAACATAAAAACTAGTAGATTTCATGGGAAGAAGGACTAAAAGAACAAATTATATACAATTTATACATAAAAACGCGGAGGGGCATCTCAGAAAATAAGAGAAAAACGAATGGTAGTTCATGACATAATAAAAAAACCCTAGTTCACAAAAAAAAGAAACTCCCACACACGCACTCTCAAGGTCGCACAATCGTAGCAACTGGAGAAGTTAAAAGGAAGATTGAAGTCAGATTCAGCACACAATCGTCATCTAAAGGTAAGACTATCACAATATTTACCGATTTTAACAAGAAACAACCATTCAGCTCAATAGTGCATCGATTACAACTGAGGTTGATATAAAACACTTCTGTAATCGTTTGAAAGCTTGTGAATCGATGATAATATATACCAATGCACATGTATACACATGATTGTTGCACAGGTGTAATGAACCAGATATCATCAAAGCACTATGCTCAAAAGTCTAATTAAACATATATGATTAGTGCACATGTGTAATATGTCATATAATCACCAATGCACATGTATACACATGATTATTGCACAGGTGTAATGAACCAGATAACATCAACGCACCATGCTCAAAAGTCTAATTAAATATATATGATTAGTGCACAAGTGTAATATTTTATATATTCATAAATGCACATGTATACACACGATTAGTGCACACGTGTAAAGCGCCAGATAACATCAATACACATGTGCATTGCAGCTGAAACAAACGCTGTGAATGCACAATTTCAGTTCCAGTCAAATGAAGAAAATAATTAGACATGAAGCATGTTTTTAAGATCAAATACGTGTGGGCATTACAAACTAATGTGTTTACATAAAATTAAATCTGTAAGTACAACCATGAAAATTTTCTTGTTGACATAAAAAGTATATTGACAGCTTACAAGAATGTTTCAAATTGCATTACATGTATGTAGTACGACTGTATATTTGGCATGACATACTGTGACATACTTGAGATACAATACACATGTACATCATTTTTTTAAAATGACATCAACATTGTATCATAACAACTTGATGATATATACATCACACATGGAGTTTGTTTCCAATTTTAATTAAACGTGTGCACTGAAATCGAGACAACAACCTAACCAATTTACTAATGTTTAATGTGTTTGTTTCCAATTTAACTATGACTGTATATTTTAAATTTTTAATGGTTTTGTTACTGTTTCAGGTCCAAATGGAGTCTAAAAAAGTAAGATATCTTCTAAAATCACATATGAACACTTTAAATAACGGTAACACAATTTTTAACATTTATGTTCTGTTTATCCAACAGGAAGGAAGAGCTTAAGGATTACTTCCAATTTTGATTCGAATTATAAAAATGAGCAATCAAATCCAGATATTATAAAAGACAGTGGTGACAAACAACCAAAGAAATCAGGTAAAAAGTAATGCATAACAATTATTATAATTAAACTATGCACCTTAAAATACCGAAAAAGTTATACAATCCAACATGTTAATCATATACAAATGGCAGTAAAACGTTTTAAGGTTGTATACAAGATAGAAAACGACAAAAAAAATGTTCAATAAACAAAAAAAAAACAGAAAAAGATGAACAACCGAGGCCCCCTTCACAGAGTAGAAAGAAGGAAAATTACATACAGACGGGAAGGAATCAGATGACACGCCCTCATAAAACGAGACGAGTGAAAATGGTTCAGAAGAAAGCGACGAAGAAATTGATGAAAGCAATATAGAAACATAGACGATGTTGATCATGAGGATGACAGTAACAGCGATGGGTCATTGGAAGAAGAATGTAGCGATAAAAGACTAGACGACAACATTAAAGACGACAGCCCTGATGACAACGCAGACGGTACTATTTCGATTAAACAACATAGTGGGTTAACAAAACATTAGATTATGACTAGTAAATGTTAGTCATTAATGTAGCAGGTTACAATATTCAAGTCGGGGAGAACAAGAGCATGGATGTAATTAAACAACATGAAGGTAATGTAAATGAAAAAAATAATCATAAATAAAATCACAGTTATACAAAAGATATTACACATGTGCAATAATTATCGTATACAACGTCTAACATCAACACACACGTGTAATAGTTTATATTATCTTGTTTAATCTAAGTAGTATAAACTAATGTTATTCTAGGTCCTGGAAATGAGAGGAAGAAGATAAGAGAAAACAAGTCGAAGCACATGATGACATTGAGGGAAAGAAAGAGTGAAGATGAAGATTATAACACAGAAAATGATCCCAATGAGAGCAGCTGAAGGTACATCAATAGAGGATAATGTAATTGTAGTTGTATTTTTTTTGTTTTTTATGTAATAGTATATACGTACGGTAATATAGAAGGAAACGATACACATGGTCATCATTACAGATGTACATCTATATTATGCATTAATGACACAAAGTCATGATACATGAATTGTTAAAGTGTGTTAATACACAGGTGCATTAATATCACATGGCGAAACCATGCTTATAAATAAACATGTAGTATTGGCATGTATTGTTACACATGTGTAACAATGATATACGGTAATATAATGATGTCGTGATACAAGTAGAATCATGATACACGGTATCATAGTACACATGTCTAATAATAATACATGGTAGTATAAAAAATGACAATACAGTGTTAAACACGTTAGTTGCACTAACCCGTTTTATGCTATAGAGATTACAATCCAGGAAAAAGTAGCGGGGTCAAAAGAAATAGGGCGCGTGCAGGCACAAAGAATAACATGGGGACACAAATTGTTATTAAAAAGGATGATGAATGGTTAGGGCTGAGGACACGATCAACACCAACCCAATTATCCAAGGTGGTTATGAAGCTATCAAAAAAGCAACGCACAATAGTTAGAGACATGGGGTTGGGGCGTATTCTGAAAATCCGAATGGACGGAATACTATCGAAGCTCAGCCATTTTCTAGTCGACAAATTGAAACCTAAAAATATGGAAAGCGACCTCGGAGAGGTAAAGATCATGATAGACAGTGAAAAGATAGCACAATTGTTCAGTCTGCAAGATCAAGGATTTGTTCTAGAGGTAGCAAGAAAGAAGATACTTGGAACAATTGCTAAGGCATGGAAATCACGATACCGCGGATCATACATATCAAGGTCGAGGTTGTAAAAAAGATGGAGGAAGAGCGTGATCAGGCCAGACTGATGTTTAAGATTGATTGAATATTAGTGTTTTTAAGTGTGATGGCCGAATCTGGAACCAACGAGCATATGAAGCTCGATTTTATGCCATCCATCACAGATACCACAAATATAGACGCTATGTATTGGAACCAATAGATACTCAATGCACCTAAAAGATGCAAAGACAAATAGGTAAGGTGGGACGACATATCAAGATTCACAGGGACATTGGCATTCCTAGCGGTATGTGTTTTATATATGACTATTACACAATTGCTGTTTTAATAAGAAGAAAATAAAACTAACACGCTGATTGATTGTATTCATGTGCATCTCGTATACGTGGACATCATCATGTGTGAGGGAATAAACGTTTAATGAAACATGTGCCCTCTAAAATTCTAGACATCGGATATGTTTAGAATTAGAGAGGAGTATGAGATTGAAAAAAATGGGTTCGGGTTAGGAGAGCAAAGGAATACATACATAGATGTTGTAGGAGATGGTAGTGACGTGGAAAGTTCAAAAGAAGGAGTGGAGAGGAAAAGAAAGAAAAAGGGATATCAAACAAGAACAGTTTGAAGGTATGTTATGAATTATTATGCACCTATCAAGTAAAACCCTGACTATAAACATGATTAGTTTATGGATGTAATACATTCGATAATATCAATGCACATGTGCATACATATGAAATAGAAATGTTAACAGCGAGTAATTTTACACTGTATTGTGTAAATGTATTCTGAATGTTCAGTACAAATGTATATTTATTACACACCTGTCAAGTAAAAACAATGTGTACACACATGATTAGTGCACAAATGTAATACAACAGATATCATTAATGCATATGTGCATACATATAACTTGTCAATGCTTATGGATGATATTTTTACAACAGGATCATACCGGTCGACTGGAAGCTTTGTTTGTTTCAGTGGAGCAAGAAATAAAAGAGGTTGAGAAGGCTTTATTGGACGCGTGCTCTATATTCCCAAACTTTGGAGGCAATTTATCACAAAGGACTCTTCAGAGGTTTTAGCCTTATGATCCAATAAAGCCTTTCTATCATAAGGCTGAAATGGATTTCTTTTCCAGGGTTGATCATAAGGCTGAAATCGATTTCAGCCTTATGATTGAAGAAGGGAAGGAAACTTTGGAGTCTATAAAAAAACTTGGGAACCCAGAGTTGAGGATTATACATCACTCACTAAAACCCCAAGTGAGATACTGATCACCGAAAACGTGCAATTCGCAAAGCCACAAAAATCTCAAAATACTTTAGGGATGGATGTGAGCAAATATTGTGACTTTCACAAAGATAGAGGTCATGATACGGATAATTGTCGACACTTGCGAAGTGAAATTGAAAAAGCAATTAAAAATGGCAAGTTACCCCCATCTGGTAAAGCACATTAAAGAAGGACAACCTCCAAAAAAGGTCATTGGAATGATCCGAAGAAGTTCAAATGTTTGGCATCGAAATGTTAAAACCAAAGTTGAAGAAGAACAATGGTCGCGAAATTGCATTTCCGCCTCTATCCAGAAAAGATCCTGTGGTGGTCACAATTGGCATTTCCGGTTTCTTGGTAAAACGAACTTACCTTGATACCAAAAGTGCATCTGAAATTATGTATGAATCTTGCTTTAGAAAGATGGGTTCAGAAGTGCAACAATTTCTAAAGCCTCATACTTCCACACTTATAGGCTTCTCGGGGGAGAAAGTGCATCCGATTGGAGAAATTACTCTCCCAGTGATCTTTGGAGACGACAAACTCTTCCGCGAAGAAATGATGACATTCATTGTAGTTACAACTCCGTCTCTGATGATATATTATAAGTGTTGGATGTGATACACATCCAACACCACCGAACTTAAGTCCCTTTCTGTCTTAAGTATTTCAAGACAAGTAAGGCGGTACATGCTTGGAGGTTGGTACTTAAAGGCTGACACTTGCGGAGCAAGTGACGGATGTGCTTATCGGAAGAGCGAGAGCCTGAAGTTCCTATAAATATAGCATTTATTGACAGAAAGAAGGATGTTGCATTTTTTACACTTTAACTATGTGTAATCGCATGTGACATAATCAATAAAATCCTCTCAACTTTTATATTCATTTATCTTGTTCTTATTCATCGATTCGATCTTCATTTAGTTCGATCCGAGGAATTCTTGTTTCTTCAGTGGCGCCATTCGTTAGTGCACTATTTTTTGTTAGTGCGATCTAAATGAAGTTACTGATGGAGAAAACCGATGATCAGAAAAAGGTGGAGGAGCTTGAGCGTGAAATTGACAGGGATAATGGTGAACTTCGTACTGAATTCCAGTTGGATAGCTCAGTTCCTTCGTTTTCAGTGGGAGGATCGAAGTTTGGGGATTCTACAACTCCGAGTTCCAAATTTTAGATTTCGGCGGCGCGATTAGATAAATATGCTCGACATGATGTAACGAGTAAGAGTAGTGCAGAAGAGATAGTTGAGGTTGAGGAATTTCATCGAGAATTCCTGTTGCGTAACCGAGAATTGTTGCGTTCATTGAAGAAGCAGCAGGCGTCAGGTAAAGAACAACTCGTTGCTGTTGACGGAAAGCAGTTAATTGTGTACAAAAAATGGTGAGGAATTTGAGAAAAAAGACTCTAAAGGTGTCGACGAAGAATACGAGCGGCGTCGAGATGATGAAATGTATCATATAAGATTTACAGCCAAACAGCAATACTCGGAGAAAGGAAAAGGTCAAGGTATGTTTTTAATATAACCTTCTGGTTATAATTCAATGGTTAATCATATGATTTCGTACACCTAATGAGATGTTTACATGCTCAAAGCAGTTAACATATTGTGCTGATTGTTTATTTTATAAAGTAATTTTTGAAAAAAATTATTTGTTTCATGTGATAATTTTCGTGAGAATTCGTTGGCAGATTTAATAATACCGTATAAACCGGTATCTATGACATCACAGTCTAAGTTTGTTAAGTGGATCACTGATGCTAATTTTCCAAAAAACTTGAAAATGCCATCAACAGTTAGTAAGTATGGGGGTTTGGCCGATCCGGATGATCATGTTTTTGATTTTTATACGGCGGCAAGGTTGGAAGGATGGGCAGAAGAAACGTGGTGCCATATGTTTGTACAAACATTCACATGTCTGGCTAGGGTGTGGTTTGATGCACTACCGTCTGGTGGAATTGAGAGTTTTGAGGACTTGCGGATAATGTTTTTGCGCCAATTCAACCAGCAAAAACGATGTATAAAGGATACCACGGAAGTGCATAACATCCGGCAGAAGGATAATGAAAATATTGAAGATTTTGTGTCACGTTTTAATAAGGAAAGTATGAGGATTGTTGGAGCTAGGGATCAGCTAAGGATATCTGGTTTTTGTCATGGGGTGCGAAACTCTTAGTTAATGGATCGGGTAAGAGCTTTTGTCAGGGGAAGGAATGCATGTAGTAATATGTGGGAGATGGAAAATCGGAAGTCCCAGGCAAAGACAGTTAAGGTAAGTCAAAATGTTAAAGGTAGTGGTCCAATGCGGGGTAACCAAAGAAATGGTACATGGAACAGCTGGAATAGAACGTTAGGTGGAAGGGATAGTCAATATTATTATCAGTAGAGGGGTGGTTTTTACAACAACGGTAGGAATGGAAAGTATGTGGAATTGATAAAAACACCAAGTGAAATACTGGCAACGGAGCAGGTGAACCTTCCGGTTCCAGCAAGGCAGCGTCCAGCTTCAAATAAAAATTTTGATAAATATTGTGCCTATCATAAAGACAAAGGTCACACTACAGACAGTTGTTTTGTTTTAAAGCGAGAGATTGATAAGGCTGTTAAATCAGGAAGGTTGGGACATTTGGTGAAAGTTATTCAGGGTGGAAAACAGGATGATAAAACAATGCCAGTCATACATATGGTGCACATGCGACAAGGTACTTGTATAGAAAGAAATGTTAGAGGAAAAGTGGAGGATGTGCCAGGGTGGATGTGTCAGGAAATAGTTTTTCCGCCAATAAGACAGGATGTTGCAACTGAAGAGCCAGTGGTGATAACGGCTCAAATTAGGGGGTTTGAGGTGCATAGAGTGTATATAGACTGTGGAACTGCGACAGAGATCATGTATGAGTCATGTTTCAGGCAGTTTAACGCGGATGTGCGGGGTAGGATGGTTATGTCTTAGACTCCGTTAATTGGGTTTGCAGGGGAAATGATTAGGCCTATCGGAGAAATCACTTTGCCGGTAACTTTGGGGCATGATGATTGTGTGAGAACTTTGGAGGTTAAATTATTTGGTGGTGAAAGCTGTGACTGTTCATAATGTAATTTTGAGAAGGCCAGTATTGCGAAAGTTGGGAGCGGTTATATTGGTTGTTCATGGTATTGTTCAGTTTCCAACACCCAGGGGGATAGCTACGGTAATTTCTAATGCATGTGTAAGAATAATGGAAGTAAGGGCTGAAAGGGATAGTACTCCAATAGTTTCTGTGGAGGACAAAAGGAAAGAAGAGGAAGTGATATTGTCTGAAAAATGGGTGATAAATGATGCCTTCCCGGATCAAAAAATACAGGTTGGAAGTGCTGTTCAGGGAGGTGTGCGGAAATAGTGGTTTGAACTTTTACAAGAAAGTGTCAATGTTTTTGCATGGCAGCCTTCGGATATGACGGGGGTTCCAAGGGAGTTGTTAGAACATTGTTTAAATGCATACTCGGATAGAAAGCCATATCATCAACACAAAAGGGGGATGGATGCTGAGAGGGCAGCAGTAGTAAAGGAGGAAGTTGATAAGTTGGTCGAAGCAGGAATTTTAAGGGAAGTGCAATATCCAGCTTGGTTGGCTAATCCGGTATTGGTTAAAAAGCCAGATGGGTCGTGGAGAATGTTTATTGATTTTAAGGATTTAAATAATGTATGTCCTAAAGATTGTTATCCCCTTCCCGAGATTGATTCAAATGTAGATGCGTTGGCAGGTTTTGGTTGGAAGTCTTTCTGGACGCTTACAAAGGTTATCACCAAAATTCAGATGGCAGTGGATTATGAAGACAAAACGGCCTTTATAACAAGGGAAGGGACGTATTGTTATATGAAAATTCCCTTTGGATTGAAGAATGCAGGGGCAACATACTAGCGCTTGATGGATAAAACATTTCAGCCACAAGTCGGAAGGAATCTGGAGGCGTATGTGGACGAGATAGTTATTAAGAGTAAAACACAGGGGAAATTGATTTTGGATATAAAAGAAACATTTGGTAGGTTGAGATCTATTAATATGAAGTTAGACCCGAAGAAATGTTCGTTTGGGATGGATTCCGGAAATTTTTTAGGGGTTTTTGTATCGAAGGAAGGAATTCAGGCTAGTAAAGACCAAGTTGAAGCGGTGCTAAACATGCGATCTCCGGCTTCTGTTAAAGAGGTCCAGGTGTTAAATGGAAGATTAGTGGCCTTGCATAGATTTTTGGCAAAAGCTGCTGATATGTCTTTGCCATTTATGAAAGTGTTGAAAGATTATTCGGGAAAAAGTGAGTTTTGTTGGTCGCAAGAAGCGGAGGATGCATTTTCAAAGTTAAAAGAAGTACTGGTATCCCTTCCAACGCTCACTACACCTGAGCAAGGGGAATGTCTTTACATGTATATTGCAACCTCTTAGGGGGCTATAAGTGCAGTATTGTTGGCGAAAAGAAGTAAAAAGCAGGTTCCGATTTATAATGTTAGCAAAGTGTTGAAGGATTATGGAGGAAGGTATCCTCCATTGGAAAGGTTGGTATTGGCATTGGTGGTAGCAACGCGGCGCTTGCGTATGTATTTTCAAGCACATTGTGTGGAAGTGTACACTGCGTTTCCAATCAATCAAATTTTAAGAAGACCGGAAATGTCCGAACGATTGGCGAAATGGGCTATTGAGTTAGGGTAGTTTGATATTGTGTTTAGGTCAAGGGTGTCTGTCAAAGGACAGGTTGTTGCTGATTTCTTGGCGGAAATTCCACAAGCTGAAAAAGGGGAGCTATTCTCGCATGAATCGGATGGGGTGGATCCCCTGTGGAGGTTATATACTGACGGCTCTGCTGGAAGTGATGGATCGGGTGCAAGTAACTTTAGTTTGGTATGAATTATGAAATATTTCCTATAAAATTCTAAATAATGTTGGTGCAGGTTTAATGTTGGTAAGCCCGGAAGGGGATGAGCTAACACATGCTTTGAAGTTTAATTTTGATACTTCAAATAACGAAGCTGAATATGAGGCGTTTTTAGTAGGTTTTATGGGGATGATAGTTAAACTAACTTTTGTTGGCTTTTGTTTGTATAAAATTTTATTAACAGGGAAGTGTTCTTGCAATACAGGCTTACGCATGGCCAAGCAGCTAGGAGCTAAAAGAGTTCTGGCTTATGTGGATTCCTTACTCGTAGTTAATCAAGTAAATGGGGATTATGAGGCTAAGGGTTCAAACATGGCTCTATATCTAGCACGAGCGAGGAAGATGATGGGGGAATTTTCAAGTTGTGAAGTAATATATGTGCCGAGATCTCAGAACAAAAAAGCGGATGCGCTTAGTAAATTAGCCTCAACTGCTTTTAAACATTTGGCTAAGGAAGTTCGGGTGGAAGTATTGGAAAGTCCATCTGTGTCAATTTCGGAAGTGTCAGATGTACAAATATCGCAAGGGAACTGGATGGATACATTGGTTGCCTATCTTAGAGACGAAGTGTTACCAGAAGACAAGGCAGAAGCTAGAAAGGTGTACGTAAATTCTTTTCAGTATCAGTTTCAAAATGGTGTCTTATACAGAAAAACATTTTTGGGACCATTTTTGAGGTGTTTAACAATGGAAGAAGCATTAAAAGTTACGATTGAGATTCATAGCGGCATATGTAGAAATCATGCAGGGGCGCGGTCAGTCGTAACAAAGCTGGTGGGTTTAGGTTACTACTGGCCAGGAATGCACATAATAGTTACAAAAGAATTGAAGAAGTGTGACGAGTGCCAAAGGCATGCCCCTGTAAGTTTAAAGTCTAAACATGCGATGGTTCCAGTCACATCCGCTTGGCCCTTCCAAAAGTGGGGTATAGATATAGTGGGACCTTTCCCAGAGGCTGCTGGAAGAGTAAAATTTTTAGTAGTTGCTGTGGATTACTTTACGAAGTGGGTAGAAGCAAAGCCATTGGCATCAATTACTGGGCAACAGGTAAAAAAATTTGTTTGGGAGCACATAATTTATCGGTTTGGTCTACCCCTATGTATTGTATCTGACAACGGGAAACAATTTGCTGATAATCCTTTCAGTGATTGGTGTGAAGAATTGTTGATCTTGCAAACCTTTGCATCTGTGGCCCATCATCAAGCCAATGGGTAGGTGGAAAGGATGAATAGAAGTATTGTGGAGGGGATTAAGATGCGGTTGGACAAGATAGGTGGTCGATGGGTTGACGAACTTTTACATGTGCTATGGTCGTTAAGAACCATGCCAAAGTCAAGTAATGGAGAGACGCCATTCAGCATAACCTATGGAACCGAGGCTGTCTATCCAGTGAAAGTAGGAGTTCCAACAAGGAGAGTAGTAGAGGTAATTGACAATGAAAGTTGTTTGAGGGAAAATTTGGATGTACTAGAAGAATGTAGGGAGATAGTGGCCATTAGGGAAGCGAAGTATAAACAAAGCATGGCTCGGTACTATGATAAGCATGTGAAATCTTTTCAGTTCAAGGTGGGTGATTTGGTCCTTCGAAATAATGACGCAAGTAGAGTTCTACCCGGAGGAAAATTGTCACCACATTGGGAAGGGCTGTATCAAATTTTGGAGGTTTTAGACAAAGGATCCTATGTATTAGGTAATTCAGATGGAAGTGTCGTTCCACGAACATGGAATGGAGTGCATTTGCGGAAGTACAACATTTTAAAGAAGATGGCCGGAAGGGGTATTGTGTATGGAGGAAAATTGGAAGTGTTAAAAACTTTTGTATTATTAAAATTGGAAGATATTAATATTGTACGTTTTGTGTTTGAAATCTTGTAGATCGTTGATAAAAGCAAGTGGTCAAATAAAGAGGACGACTTCTTCGCAAGTGACTGCTTTTTATTTTTAATAAAAAAAAGAGAGAGGAAAGGTCATACTAAGTTGTTAAAAGCAACCATGTTAAACCTAAAAATTTAAGTCTATAATGTTATAAAAACAATTATATGGCCATGCTATAAACTGGCTAAGTCTTTTGGGAAAAAGGCCAAGTCATAATATTTAAACATAAAGATGTTTAAAGATAAGCTAAGTTGTAATATATAACTATGCAAGTGCTCAACTGAGTACAATTCAGGGGTAAGGTTTTCTCCCTAAGAGGCTGCCAAGTCTATATGGAAAAAGATGTCAAAATACATCCAACCATAAAAATATAAGCCTAGGCTATAAATATCCTTTAAAGGAAAGATCAAACCAGGCCTAAAAATTGGAAGGGCCAACATAAACCCTTCCGATGAAAATTGAAAGTTGTAAAACATAACGTTGTAAAAGTCTAAAAGCATAGTCAGTTAAAAACATAAAGCTAAAAGTGGGAAGGCCCAACACGAACCCTTCCAAAAGAGCAGAAGTATCAAGTGTTTTTGGGTACATGCCCATTACATACCAAAAGATTAAGTTGTTTCAAAAGAAGGCTTGTAGCCTTAATCAGCAATCACAGAAAGAAATGGTTATTTGCCATTGGAGGGTCCTTCTGAACTTCCCAAGTTTGCTTGGATGACTTCCAGGGGTGCATCTGCTAATTATGTCCAAGTTGAGCTCATTAAAGGCAGCAGAGGCCTCAGCAAAGGATGCATCAGCGGAAGGGTCATATCCAGGAACTTTACCATGATTATTGCCATCACCAGTAGAGAAGTGAAGGCCAGCCTTTATCCCTTCTTTATAACCACAGGCATTGGTAGCATTGAACATGTTTCCTAAAGCATCTCTGAGAGAATTACTGGTAAGGACCTTCCTGACTATGTGCCTAATGCCATCAGTCATGAACCATGTCTTCTCTTTCTTTAAAGCTTCACAAGTAAGTACCATTGCAGTCTTTTCATCAGTCATCATCTTCTCCTTCTGACCAAACTCCTCGCAGCTCTTGTTAAGTTTCTCTTGAAGGAACTTCATTTGCTCCGAATGATTTTTCTCTCGAGTTCTTAGTTGGTCCAGTTCTAGGTAAAGAAAAAGGAAGAACAGCAAAGTATGGAAGTACAGCCTTATGTAAAATAATGTCTAAAAAAGGAAAGTGATAAAATTACCATCCAAGGAGCTTTGAATCATGCGAGCTTGGGAGGCATTGTCAGCTTTTAATTTTTCGATGGACGACTGAGAAGATGCTTTTAGATCCGCAAGGGCTTGCTGAGTTTGGCGATGCTCGTTCTGCAGGTTCCTTAATGATGTTTCCATGGTAAGCTTTTCCTGTGACAGCTTAGAAATGCTGGTCTTGAGAGATTCAATGGTTGCTGAGATAGCTAGAAGTGATAAAAGGGTAATAGCAGAAGACGACTGTGGAAGTGATATCTTTTCAGCCTTAGCCTCAGCTAGAACCCAGCGACAATACAGTTCAGGGATCAGATTTTGACTTTCTGCGTAATTCATCATCACGCGAGTTGCGAAATCATGGGCAGGGGTTTCCTGGAGCATCTTCACATCGTGAGGAGTGGATTGATGAAGAACAAACTTTTGGCAATGGAAGGGTTAGAAAAGCTATCACGATTAGTTAAGTTCCAGCTTGGGGTAAACAATTCATCAAGGTGGGATTGGGAGGAGTTCCTGGACATAACTTCCTTGGTTTCTTTTTTCAACCATTCAGTAAAAGGGTTCACAAAAGGACGAAATGAAGAGGAAGGAAATGGAAGTGAAGAAGGAGGAGGTGGTGCTTAAAAAGCTATTGTTGACAAAACAATAGACTCGGATGGGATAAGAGTTTGTTTACCTTTACCAGTAATAAGTGGAAATGATGGAAGATCAGATGAGATGCCATATGGAAAAGTATTGATGTAATCAACGACATTGAAGATATCTGAGGCAAAATGAGAAAAGCTTGGGGGACTGGAAGTGTTAACAAGGGGAGACTCAGGATCGGATAGTTCATGATGTTCGGAAATGTCACCTTCTAGGTGATCAGATAGGGCGTCAATAGCTGAAGAGTGGGAAAGCACCTTCTGAATGCGGGGAGATTTTCTAGTTTTCTGAGAATTACTAACATCGGATGGGTGACCTGGACCAGTTTGGGCAACATGCTTCTTTCTTTTGTTTTGAACAGGAGCAAGTGTGGCTTCAGGAGTAACCATAGGTGAAACAGTCAAATCGACATCAACAGAAGGGGTTGATGGAGGGGTGGTGCTTGGGGTAGCATCAACAACAGGGGAGTCAATTGCAGGGGTGCTGGACTGGGATGCTGTGCTAGGGTTTCCCAACTGTAAGCCTGAAAAGCTTTTAAGCTTAAGAACATCTGACAGAATCATTTCTGTAAAACAAAAAATCAGGTACACATGCGTTAAAATTTTGTAAGTATATATATATATATAAATGTAAAAGGAAGGAAAGTAAGCGCTCACCCACTCGGTCCAAAAGGAGGATGGGACGCAAGTGATGATGAGAGAATTGCAGACTAATTTGGGTAGCAATTAAGATTTCCTCAGGGTATTTCCTAATGGGGTGAACAAATTCACTCAGAAGTAAGTAATGTTTGGAGTTCATCTCCTCTTTCTTGGGTGGATCATCACGGACTGTATCATCCTTTTTCCGCCATTTTACTTCCTTGGGAAAACAGGAGTTATCAAGGAAAATGAAATTTTGTTTCCAAAAGCAATTTTTGGGAAGTTTCTTATCATAAAGAGAGTCGAGTTTTCTTCTTTTTTCAAAAGTATACCAGTCACCGGACATTGTGATCCGGTAAAATGCGCGGAACAGAGGGAGATTTGGGGCAATGTTTAAAGCACGACAAGAAATCTCGAAGTGGTTCAAGGTACCAAGACCTAGGGGGTTACATTGAGAAATGTGAACCCCGAAAAACTTTAGGGTTTCGATCAGAAAAGGGGAGAAGGAAATGCAGTAATTGGCATTACGGATAGAATCCAGGTAAAGACCAATTTTTCCCTTTGGAAGAGCGTGAATCGGAGTTAAAGGAGAAGGAACAGTAGGGTTGAGATCAGTTGGAATTTGATAATCCTCAACAAATTGATCGAGGGCTTCTTGCGAAACAGTGGAAAACTCAAGTGCATGTTGTGCTTTGGAGGTTTAGGAGATTTCGAGGGAGGAGCCATGAAGGAAAAAAGCAGGAAAAGAACTAACCTGGTGGGAATCGGAGATGTCGCCAGAGAAAAATCGAGAAGAAACTTGCAGAGAGTTTTTTGAAAAATTTTTGGGGAGAAGGAGTAGGTAATGAATGAAGTGAAAGGTAAATGCTTTATATATTAACTGCGAAAAAATAGGGAAATCAAAAATCTCAATAACTGTTTCTGAAAACCGTCCAATCATGTCAGGAAATGATGACGGGTGTAGTACGTATAGTACAAACAAGATAAGTATAAAAAACGGTTGAGTGACTAGAAATGAACCATAGTCTATTAACTACCACACATCCATGTGTAAGTTAATAGACTAAGGGGACTTGATGATATATTATAAGTGTTGGATGTGATACACATCCGACACCACCGAAATTAAGTCCCTTTCTGTCTTAAGTATTTCAGGACAGGTAAGGCGGTACTTGCTTGGAGGTTGGTACTTAAAGGCTGACACTTGCGGAGCAAGTGACGGATGTGCTTATCGAAAGAGCGAGAGCCTGAAGTTCCTATAAATAGAGCATTTATTGACAGAAAGAAGGATGTTGCATTTTTTACACTTTAACTATGTGTAATCGCATGTGACATAATCAATAAAATTCTCTCAACTTTTATATTCGTTTAAAAAATAGTATTGATGTCTTCGCCTGGGAGCCGGCAGATATGACAGGAGTTCCAAAGCACTTTGCTGAACACAAGCTCAATGTTTATCCAGGAGTAAAGCCTATTCAACAGAAGCGGCGAATCTATGACAAAATTAGGAATGATGTGGTTAAAAAGGAAGTCGATAAACTTTTGGATGTAGGAATCCTTCGGGAGGTTTTATATCAAACATGGGTCGCGAATCCTGTTTTGGTTAAAAAGCCTGACAACACATGGCGCATGTGCATAGATTTTAAAGACCTCAATAAAACTTGCCCTAAAGACTGTTATCCACTCCCAGAAATTGATTTCAAAGTGGATTCCTTAGCTGGTTATCGGTGAAAATGCTTCCTTGATGCTTTTAAAGGTTACCATCAGATTGTTATGGCCAAAGAAGATGAGGACAAAACAACTTTCATTACCAATGAAGGACTGTTTTGCTATAAAAAAATCCATTTGGACTCAAGAACGCTGGTGCAACCTACCAGAGGCTTATGGATAAGACTTTCCAAATGCAAGTAGGTAGAAATCTCGAAGCTTACGTAGACGAAGTTGTAATAAAAAGTTGCCATGAAGAAGATATGCTAAGAGATATTGAAGAAACTTTTGGGAACTTGCGTGTAATCAAAATGAAGTTGAATCCCAAAAAATGTTCATTTGCGATGGAAGAAGGCAAATTTTTGGAAGTGTTGGTCAACAAGGATGGGATTCAAGCACATCCAAGGAAAGTCAAACATTAAATGGAAGGTTAAAGAAATTCAAACATTAAATGGAAGGTTAGTGGCCTTGCATCGATTTTTATCTAAAGTTGCTGAAAGAGCAACACCATTCATGAAGGTATTAAAAGAAAGTTTGAAAGAAAAATTTCAGTGGACACCTGAAGCTAACCAAGATTTGAAGAGCTAAAAATAGATTTAGCTACACTTCCAACCCTGACGGCACCAAAGGTTGGAGAATCATTAATAATGTACTTGGCCATTACCGACCATGCTGTAAGTGTTATACTTTTAGCTGTAAGAGAGGATAGGCAACTGTTGGAAACAGGATGTCCTGACCCAACGAATTAACGAACCCGACCGATATTGACCCGTAAGAGTTACACCCGGGTCAACAGACTATTAAATCTAATTAATTGTTAATTAGTATTAAACGAACTAAACGGTAAATTAAAATAAATATTAATTATTTATTTAATTATAACGACAAAACTGTTTCGGCTAAATATATTGCTCGTGATATAAAATGGCGGACTGATCAGTTGTTACCGGATTAACTGACTGATCAGTTTGGTGGATTAAAAGAGAATCACGACCGGGCCCAGTCCGTCAGGCCCCGGTCCGCGATTTTATATTAAAAGGAGAGAGAGAGGAGGTTAATTGCAACACAAGTCACAAACCCTAATCTCTCCTCTCTCTCTCTACACTGATCCCAAGCCGAAGTCGGCTCCCCGCCGCCGCCGTCCTTCCAATCGCCGCCACCACCTCCACCGCAATTCCTTGTGATTTCCGATGGATCCCCGTCTAGCTAGCATTTGCGCCCGACTTGAAAGCGAAGTAGTCGCAGCCCGAGCCGAAGCCGCAGCCCGAGCCGCCGCCGCTGTCTCCTCAGCGCCTCCGCGCGACCGCCGACCGGTGGTCCTCGCGCTGCCGGCGCAGCCAAGGCCATCGCGTCCGGTTCCCTCATCATGGCCCGCACCCTTGTACCCGCCGGCCACCGCCACCGTGTCACCTCCGGTCACCGGTGACGAGATCATCGTAGGGACTGTTCCGGTCGCCATCCCGACGGAGAAAGTTTTGTCACCACCACCGGTGGTATCTCTACCACCGCCGCCGCCACTACCGTCGCCGCCGCCGATGCCGCCGTTGATGACCTGTCTCGCAGATTCGAGTCAAACGTCTCAGTTTGTCCTAGCGCGAGCCCGTTGAATCCGGGTGTCTTGAGCGGTTGCTCGGATCCCGCCAAGGTATATCTAAATTGTTAGATATTTAATTTAATTTATTTATTTATTTTAAATAAATACATTTTTGTGTTTGTCGTGTACGGTGATTGATCCTGTTACAGTTGCGTCCGCGTGTTTAAATCGTTTCCGCTGCTAAATTAATCTAGTATTAGTTTATTTATTAAATCAGTTTTAATAAAAAAAAATTAAAATCGGTAACTCGGATCCCACTGTAAAACCCAACAGTGGTATCAGAGCCAGTGTCACCGCGCGCAAACCAAAACCGGTCTTTTCATAACCGGTAGTTCGCAATTTTGACTTAAATCCAAATTGCGAATTAGAATTAATTTATTTATTTATTTTAATTCCATATAATTAATTATTGTGTGTTACGGCCGAACCCCCTATATTTTGTATTCATGTGTGAATGTGTTTGGCGTGTATTTTGTCTTTCTCTGTTTGGCCCAAGTTGTTGGCCCAATTGGTTGTATTTCGAATTTTTGGTTAATGGACCCGTTTTTGGGTTTCTAAGTTGTACAAATTTAGAGCTAGGTTACCAGAAGTAATTTTAATAATTGTAAATTTGTATGTAACCAAATGTCGAAGACTGGACACGCGCCATAGGGATGTCGAAGCAAGTGGGAGCTGAACGGGACTCAAGATCGCACAGAGTTGCCATCTCGATCGTTCACCGGTTTCATTTAATTTATTTTAAATTTCTCCCTTATGATCTCGCTTGTATGGATCGAGCGAGATCAAGACCTTATGCCGTTTAACACATAATAAGCCATTCGCGACAACTTAGTAATTTTAATTAGGTTTAATTAATTTACTAGTCCCGAGTGGTGATAGGGTTTTATCGTTCGTGTCTCACGATAATTAAGTATTAAAAGTAATTAATATCCCTGTATGGTAATTCTTAAAAACGGATAGTTCGTGCCATCCTATCTGAAGTCGAACTTGGAACGTATTTACCAGAGGATCAGTGTTGGAGTATTTCAACACCGCACTTGGTGCCTAGGGTACCTTCTAAGGTGAGGACATTGGAGCATTTCTACACCGTGTCATCACTTCGACCACTTAGGATTACTATCACTTTAAAAGTATATGTTCGTGGTGTTGGAGTATTACAACACCGCGCCACAGATGTATATTGCTAGAGTGGGCACGGATGAGGCTAAACGTATCGCAAAATACAATTGTATGTATATAGCGGCCTCATACCGAGAGTTGTGACTTGAGTCTCACAATTGACAATCGTTGTCAGTTTGTTTACACGGCTTTGCTCCTGAGGCTCATTTGGCGGTCTCAAGTAATGTCGTCTAAACAAATTCTCGATTTCTTAAAAATAAACTTTACCAACTTGTTTTGAAGAAATATAAAACATCGAAAATACTGATTAAATTTACTTTGCTTATTTCAGAAGGCTAAAGAAAACTCACCTCCATTAAATTCAATGGTACAACTCGACCCCTTCACTAAGACTGGCTTTCTCGCATGGCAGACAACCCTGAGGAACCTTTTAAGGCTCTTCGGTAAACTCTATGTCATTGACCGACCGATCGCGAGTATTCCATCTTACTTGTTAAATGAGAACTCGCGGTCTGAGCTCCAAAAGCACACTGACGATGATTAGGACGTCACTGACCTGCTGTTATCTAGCATGACTCAGGATTACCGGTACAATTTCATGGGGATGTCTACTTATGACATCATTCGTAAACTCAAGGATTTATTTGAGTTAAGTCAGAGGACTGAGCGAGCCGATGCACTTTCACAATTCGTGAACTACTCTATGGCTAACGACTCCTCTCCATACGATCATGTCATGCTGATGAAACGTATCGCGACAGGCTGATCGACCTTGGCTATTGCATCTCTGACGGGATGGCTCTTGATGTAGTACTCGGATCTTTGCCTTAACATTATCGTATTCTTGCGATTAATTGTTCGGCTCAGTCGATCGAGGAAGTTATTCCGTTGATACCCAACGTGAAGATCAGGACCACGCCGGACGTGCTCAGAGTTGCTAATACAAAGATCTCCAAAGCCAAGAAGGTTATAGAAGGCAAAGGCAAGAAACCACAGGTGCAGTCTCCCGAGGAGCGCATGTGCTATGAGTGCAACAAAATGGGACACTGGCGTCGTAACTGTCCCGTTTATCTTGCAAAGCTGAAGATGACCAAGAACCCTAATAAGGGTTGCTCATCAGGTATGTCAATAAATGTTATCAAACTTTTCAATGTTTCCTCCAATTCATGGGTATTTGATACTGGATGTGGTTATCACATTGTTAATGTTTTGCAGGAACCTGAGAAGTGGAAGAAGACAGAACGGGGCTGCATGGACCTCATCGTTGGTGACGGGAAGAAGGTCCCAGTACTTGATAGTGGCACATATTCTTTTTCATGCTCTTCTAGCCTTGTAGTTACTTTGATTAACTGTTTATATGCACCTGGTTTATCCAGAAACATTATTTCTGTCTCTTCATTGTTTGAACAAGGATTTCGGTATAAATTTAATGGAAATATGATTTTGCTTACCTTAAGGATATCTTTTATTTCGAGGCTAAACCTCGACATGGAATATATGAGATAGATGTTCAAACAAACGATTAGCTCTATCATGTTTCTAAAAGAAGCAAAGTTGATAGTAACGAATCCTCGTTATGGCACCATAGGCTTGGTCACATAAGCAAGGCCCGCATTAAGAAGTTGCAAACTGCTGGCATTCTCGAATACCAAGATGCAGATTCCTTCGATGAGTGTGAGTCCTGCTTATCTGGTAAATTAACCAAGTCACCCTTCACCCATACAGGTGAACGGGCCCAAGGCTTGTTAGGCATTATTCACACCGACGTGTGTGGACCCTTTCGAACCGAGACGAGAAATCGTGAACGGTACTTCGTGACTTTCATCGATGACTACAGAAGATATGCCTACGTCTATCTGATGACACACAAACATGAAACTTTTGAAAAGTTCAAAGAGTTTCAAAACGAAGTACAAAATCAGCTAACTCGAACTATTAAAATACTTCGATCCGATAGAGGCGGCGAATACCTAAGCGCTGAATTCCTGAATCATCTGAAGGAATGTGGAATCTTTTCACAACTTACTCCACCTGGCACACCCCATTTAATTGGAGTTAGTGAAAGGAGGAATCGAACTCTGCTTAACATGGTTCGATCGATGATGTGCTGGACAACCTTGCCACATTCCTTTTGGGGATATGCCATCTTGACGCTGCTCGCCTAATAAATCAGGCACCGACCAAGAAAGTAGGGAAGACCCCATATGAGATATGTCATGGTTCTCTTCCTAAACTATCATAGCTCAGGGTATGGGGATGTGATGCTTATGTCACCAGTGAATCTGACAATAAGCTCGATCCCCGAGGCGAAAAGGTAACTTTCGTTGGATACTATTGTAATACCGGTTATTACTTTTACCATCCCGATGCAAACACTGATCCATCCAAAGGAAAGGTAAATTCCTTGAGAAAGAATTCCTTGCTCGAGGAACAAATAGTGATCCAGTGGATCTTGAAGAAATTCGAGATACACCTAACCCTGAGACGGTCGCTGCGTCTGACCGACAAATTGTTGTCGCACCATCAGACCCAAACACAAGCACAAGCGTTCGTAGGAGCGAAAGAATACGATATGAGCATGATAGATACCTTGGATATCATGAGGCCTTCGACATTTTGTTAATAGCCGATTCTAACGATGAGCCTATTAACTACAAAGCTTCTATGTCAGATCCGGAATCTGATAAATGGCTTGAAGCCATGAACGCTGAGATGCAATCCATGCGTGACAATCACGTCTGGGACTTGATTGAGCTACTCCCCGGCACACGGGCAGTAGGGAGCAAGTGGATCTTTAAAAGAAAAACTGACATGCATGGAAATGTGCAAACCTACAAGGCACGACTTGTAGCGAAAGGTTTCACTCAAACCCAAGGGATTGACTATTATGAAACCTTTTCGCCCGTTTTCATGATCAAATCGATCAGAATTCTCCTTGCTATAGCCGCATACCATGATTATGAGATATGGCAAATGGATGTCAAAACCGCCTTCCTGAACGGACAACTCGAAGAAGATGTCTACATGGTTCAAACTGATGGTTTTGTCGATCCAGAGAATCCAAACAAGGTTTGCAAGCTAAGCAAGTCCATTTATGGACTCAAGCAGGCATCTCGAAGCTGGAATCTTCGTTTTGATCAAAAGGTCAAAGAGTTTGGTGTTGACCAAAACAAAGATGAACCTTGTGTTTACAGAAAGGCAAGTGGGAGCGCTGTATAGTTCCTCATACTGTACGTGGACGATATATTGATCATAGGAAACAACATACCCATGCTTAACGATGTTAAGAAATTGCTTTCATCTTGTTTCGCTATGAAAGACCTTGGAGAAGCCGCTTACATTCTGGAATTAAAATTCACAGAGATCGATCTAAGCGCCTTTTAGGACTCAGTCAAAGCACATACGTTGATATGATCATAGCTCAGTTCAACATGAGTAACTCCAAGAAAGGAGCCGTTCCCATGACTAAGGGAACAATCTTGGACAAATCTCAAGCACCTAAAATGGAGCGCGAGATAAGCCAAATGGCATCGATCCCATTTTCCTCTGCTATTGGATCTATAATGTATGCCATGCTCTACACACGACCGGATGTCTCGTATGCATTGAGCGTGACAAGTCGGTACCAACAGACGCCAGGACTAGCTCACTGGACGGCTGTAAAGAACATATTAAAATACTCGAGAAACACCACTGATATGTTTCTCGTATATGGAGGTGTTGATGAAGAGCTCACTGTAAGATGTTACACTGACGCTAGTTTTCAGACTGACCGAGATGACTCTCGCTCACAGTCGGGATTCGTATTCACTCTTAACGGAGGGGCTGTTTCCTGGAGAAGCTCAAAACAGCCAGTAGTAGCTGATTCTACTACTGAATCCGAATACATAGCCGCCTCAGAAGCTGCTAAAGAAGCCGTGTGGATGAAGAAGTTCATATCCGATCTCGATGCCATGCCAAGTATAAGGAAGCCCATCGAGATGTTGTGTGATAACACAGGCGCTATAGCTCAAGCCAAAGAGAAAGTGTCTCATAAGAAGGCCAAGCACATCTTGAGGAAGTTCCACTACATAAGAGAAATAGTCGACAGAAATGAAATCAAAATAAGCAAAGTCCACACAGATCAAAACTTAGCTGATCCCTTCACTAAGCCTATGAGTCAAGAGACTCATATACGCCACAGAGAAGTGATAGGGCTTAGATTAGCTAAAGACATGTTTTGATTCGGTATTTGGATGTATGAACACCAGCAGTTATCTATATTATTCTTATTCCATATGTTTTTATGCAATAATGAATTACATAACTGTGTTCAATATTTATACGTTTAATCCTTGGACAATAAGTTCTTGTCCTAAATGTCTGTAGTCGATTAGTTAGTGGGAGTAATACTAAAGTAAGACTATTGTGACTGCTTGAGCCTTAAAGTTGTTTAACGTTCAAACTCATGGACCTCATTGGTGAATGACGTTGGACGTAACTCACATCATGCAATGCAAACATGGAAGTCTTGCTTGCTTGATTAATGCATGCTCTAGTGTATCCTTAGACCTGAGACGCATATTCGAACTCCCTTCTACTAAAGAACATTCTTTGATTGTAGCCTAACGTTGTCGCGTAACTGCCAACCATAACGATTATTTTTGGGAGTAGCTCTAAGGTTTAGTGGGAGTTGTATGCCTCAACAAGGGATTCTGTACTCTTGCTTCGGCAACGGTTAGACATAAAGGCGCCCTCGTTGATTCCAAGTGATAAGTGGGAGGCCTCACCCAAACTTACTGTGTGTTTGTTGGATCACTTCGAATTCTATCAAGAATGAAAATCGATGAATAAAATATGAGAGTCCATGTCTCATAATTTATCAATGTCTTATACAGAAAGGAACATATGACAATGAATGCACAAGTCATGAGTCTGCTTGATTGTCAATCAGATATACTTTGGCTAACGACTTAAAGTGTCAATATTAGTTGGTGTAGCCATGCATAGCTAGAGTGCCTCTGACTGCGCTCGTTAAAACTGTCGTGTTCAGTCCAAGTGGGAGACTGTTGGAAATAGGGTGTCCTGACCCGACGAATTAACGAACCCGACCGATATTGACCCGTAATGGTTACACCCGGGTCAACGGACTATTAAATCTAATTAATTGTTAATTAGTATTAAACGAACTAAACGGTAAATTAAATAAATATTAATTATTTATTTAATTATAACGACAAAACTGTTTCGGCTAAATATATTGCTCGTGATATAAAATGACGGACTGATCAGTTGTTACCGGATTAACAGACTGATCAGTTTGGTGGATTAAAAGAGAATCGCGACCGGGCCCAGCCCGTCAGGCCCCGGTCCGCGATTTTATATTAAAAGGAGAGAGAGAGGAGGTTAATTGCAACACAAGTCACAAACCCTAATCTCTCCTCTCTCTCTCTGCGCCGATCCCCAAGCCGAAGCTGGCTCCCCGCCGCCGCCGTCCTTTCGATCGCCACCACCACCTCCACCGCAATTCCTTGTGATTTCCGATGGATCCCCGTCTAGCTAGCATCTGCGCCCGACTCGAAAACAAAGCAGTCGCAGCCCGAGCCGAAGCCAAAGCTGCAGCCCGAGTCACCGTCGCGACTCAAGCCGCCACCACTGTCTCCTCCACGCCGCTGCACGACCGCCGACCGGTGGTCCTCGCGCTGCCGGCGCAGCCGAGGCCACCGCGTCCGGTTCCCTCGTCGTGGCACGCACCCTTGTACCCACCGGCCACCGCCACCGTCTCACCTCCGGTCACCGGTGACGAGATCATCGTAGGGACTGTTCCGATCGCCATCCCGATGGAGAAAGTTTTATCACCACCACCGGTGGCATCTCTACCACCGCTGCCGCCACTACCGCCGCCGCCACTGCCGCCGTTGATGACCTGTCTAACAGATTCGAGTCAGACGTCTCAGTTTGTCCTAGCGTGAGCCTGTTGAATCCAGGTGTCTCGAGTGGTTGCTCGGATCCCGCCAAGGTATATCTAAATTGTTAGATATTTAATTTAATTTATTTATTTATTTTAAATAAATACATTTCTGTGTTTGTCGTGTACGGTGATTGATCCTGTTACAGTTGCGTCCGCGTGTTTAAATTGTTTCCGCTGCTAAATCAATCTAGTATTAATTTAATTATTAAATCGGTTTTAATAAAAAAAAAATTAAAATCGATAACCCGGATCCCACTGTAAAACCCAACAGCAACTTCCGATTTATTATATCAGCAAAATGTTAAAAGATTATGAAACGAAATATCCAATGATTGAAAAAAGTCATTCTAGCACTTGTGCAAGCTACTAGAAGGTTAAGACGTTACTTTCAAGCTCACACCATAAATGTACTCACTTCCTATCCAATACAAGGGATCCTAAGGAAACCAGAAATGTCAGGAAGATTAATCAAATGGGCAATTGAACTTGGACCATTTGACATTGAATTCAAGCCAAGAGCTTCCATGATAGGACAAGTTCTTGTAGATTTCTTAGCGGAAGTGCCATTTGTCCCAAGTGTCAACGTCATAACCATTTCTGAAACCAAAGACCAAGTGTGGGTTCTTCACACAAATGGTTCTTCTAATTTCGACGGTTCAGGAGCAGGTCCGACAGGATGCCTTCTTAACCCCTTTTTCTTCTAAAGAATGTTTATTTCACTAAAAGTTGGCAAAAAGTTAACATCTGTCAAATGCAGGCTTGATTCTAAAGAGTCCGGAAGGTGATGAGCTAACATATGCGATCCGCTTCAATTTCTCAACCTCAAATAATGAAGCTGAGTACGAAGCATTGTTAGCAGGTCTGAACATTTAAAACTTCATAAGTTTTAGCGATCTTTTATTCTTCTTTTCTAAAAAGAAAAAAAAAGAGGAGTATGAGTATTAATATACTTATGCATCTGATTATTTAAAGTGAAGTATGCGCATTAACACATGCACATGCATTTACTCTATATA
This sequence comes from Deinandra increscens subsp. villosa, assembly GCA_039602395.1. NCBI lineage: Eukaryota > Viridiplantae > Streptophyta > Magnoliopsida > Asterales > Asteraceae > Deinandra > Deinandra increscens. The sequence goes on along the minus strand of JBCNJP010000017.1, from coordinate 39,234,430 downwards.
TTAAAAGAATTCGAACACCTGCATGTGCACGTCCATCAGGAGGAGTTCAGCAAGCAAACACGTGCACAAGCGAAATCCACATGCATTTGCTTTACAAATGTTAACCATAAAATTTCAAACACTGAAATACAGTTGTTTCAGGTTTAAGATTAGCCAAAAAGTAGGGTGCAACACATTTGACAACCTACGTGGATTCATTACTTGTTGCAAGTCAAATTGCTGGGACGTATGAAGCAAAAGGTAAATACATGATGTTATACTTAGAAGAAGTTCAAGAATTAATTAAAACCTTTGACAAATGTGAAGTCTTGCACATATCAAGAGCTTAAAATAGGAAAGCAAATGCGCTAAGCAAATTAGCATCAGTGGCGTTTGAACATCTAGCAAAAGAAATCAGAGTGGAATTATTGGAGTCTCCGACTGTTAATTTGAAAATAACAGCGGAAGTGCAAGTTCAAGAGGAAAGTTGGATGAGTCCCATTGTTAAGTATCTAACCGCTAATGAATTACCAAGTGATAAGGAACAAGCACGGCAAATACGGGTAAATTCTCTTCAGTATCATATGCAGGGTAATGTTCTATATAGACGAAGTTTTTTAGGTCCTTTATTAAGGTGCCTAACCCCAACCGAAGCTGACAAGATCGTCAAAGAAGTGCATGAAGGCATCTGTGGCATTCATGCAGGGGAGAAAATGGTAGTGGTGAAGATTATGAGCCTTGGCTATTACTGGCCAGGGATGTATCGCAGTTCTTGGGAGAAACTTTGGAAATGTCAAGCTTGTCAAGCACATGCTCCTGTAAGCATGAGGGCAAAGAATGAGATAATTCTTGTTACATCGGCTTGCCCATTACAAAAATGGGGAATGGACATAGTTGGTCTGTTTCCACCTACAAGTGGCGGCGTAAAATTCCTTCTGGTGGCAATCGATTATTTCATAAAGTGGGTAGAAGCAAGACCTCTCACATGCATTTTCGGCAAGCAAGTCAAAAAATTTGTATGGGAGCACATTGTTTGCTATTTTGGTTTACCGCTCTACATAATAACCGATAACGGACAACAATTTGCCAGAAATCCCTTTGTTGAATGGTGTGAAGAACTCCATATAAACCAAATTTTTACCTCTGTGGCGCATCCACAGGCTAACGGACAAGTGGAGATAGCTAATCGAAGCCTTGTGGAGGGCATAAAGATGAGACTTGAGAAATTTGGTGGAAGTTGGGTGGATGAGCTACCACACGTTTTGTGGGCCCATCGAACAATGCCGAAGACAAGTAATGGTGAAACCCCTTTCAGTTTAGTGTATGGAACTGAAACTGTCATCCCAGCTGAGATTGGGATACCTAGTCATCGAATGCAAATACAAATATCTAACAATGATGAAGAATTAAGAACTAATCTTGATTTAACTAAGGAACGAAGGGAGATTACTACCATACGTTAAAGTCGATATAAAAAGGAAATGGCCAAATACTATAATGCAAAGGTAAAGGTTCAGCAATACAAGGTGGCTGAATATGTCCTGAGGAGCAACGAAGTGAGCAGGGCACTTCCGTTGGGGAAAATGTCTCCCAAGTGGGAAGGTCCTTATGTAATTAAAAAGGCGACCGGAAATGGCTCTTATATACTTCAACAACTCGATGGAACTGAATTAGTTCGAGCCTGGAATGGAGTGCATCTCCGCAAGTGCTACATGTGATATAACAAATGAAGATTACGAAGAAAGAAAGTTTACTTTGAGTTTTTGTCTTTATGCTTATCTCCTACAATAAGTTTGATGAAGAATAAAATGATTGTTTCCTTTGCCTATCAAGTTTAATGCAAATGTTTGTTCCCCTTGCCTATAAAGATCATTACAAACATTTGTTTGGATGGTTATGTACACATATATACATATGCACATGCTATCGCAAATACTGAGTCTTCTTTTTCAAGAAGAGTATTTGTGCTGAATAATTGAAAGCCTCCTTTCTTAAAGGAGCACACATGCGATAGAATTCATTTTCTCCAATATGGTTCATGAGTCACTTGCGAGTTCATCGAAAAAGATCACATGCTGATTTTCTGATGCAACATCGCTGTTATTTCCTTATTTATAAGGGATAACCTAAGATAAATAAGTGAATTTATCTTATCCCTAACTGTCTCGCTAATAATAAAAGAGTGCATGTTAGGATGAGGTGGTCAGGCCGGACACCTTGTTAACGCAACAGTTATTAATAGAAGCCCGAAAGAGAGGTGGCCAACTTAATTGGGAGGAGCATGTTTTAAATAAACCCAATTAAGCTCTCCAAGGGTCGCAAGTGTTGCTAAATAACTTATGTTATGTTGGTAGACTTGTGGGTTAATCATTCAAGCAATGGTTCAACTAAACCTTACCAAAGACTGTAAGGACATTTTTATTCCACAAAGAATTGATTTGCGTTAAAATAAAATAATCTTAACTTTTAAAGTGGTATTGACATAATTTTGTTAATACCCTTTGAAGGTGGACGCATCTGATAGGGGGGGGGGGGAACGCATGTGTTAGCTTTCTTTAAAGTTTGGTTCATTTTATTAAGATCTTATCAAAAAATACTTGTGAAGGAGAACTAAAGAAGTCTCTCAAAAAGGCGACATCATAAAGAATCCTATATGACAAGGGTAGTGCATATCCATTTTGCAACTGCAAGTGTAAAAATAATACACTTCAACTGCAAATGGTTGCCCTGGACATGTCAGCGTGACTTATTCTACATGAACCATGAGGAAATAAATAAAAGGGCATAGAAATGAAAGGGAAAAAGTTAAGCAAACGTTCATAATATTCATAGAAAGCATTCACACAACCGAAACTGCAAACACATGCAGTTCCAACAAGATCCAGAGATAATAATATTCAGAGGTTATCATCAACCAAAAGCAAAAGTAAATTGTTTAGTGCCACAACATAAGTGGACTTTGAGGAGGAAATTGTTCACAACGATGCTGAATGACTTCAAGAAAAATTACTTACTAACCTGGTCAGCAGCATATGTCCCAGAAGCAGAAGGAACGTTTGTCTTTTGGCCTGGAGTTGTTCCCTTCGGAAGAGGAGTTGGTTTTAACATTTCTTTCATTTGCTCCGTGTCAGAAAAACTCAGCTTCGAGACTACTCAATAATATCAAAAGTCATGGTCTTTAATGAGGTCAGGTTGCCTATAAGCTTTTCTCCAGCTTTTTGGTCAAACTCCTTAAAAGTAAGGAAATTGGCCTCTCCCTTCACTGCATGTGCCAAACCGCATTTGATACCCTCATTAAAGCCAACAGCATTGGCAGTTGAATTCACCTTCAAAGCCACGGGAATTATTTCCGAATGAACTTTCTTTGCAACCATATCCAGGCACTTTGCAATCAGTCACTTACTCTTTTCATTTAAAGAAGCATTCTCAGCTTGCATCTGCTCGCGCTCTTCAGTCATAGCTTTCATAGTTTCTTCTAGCTTCTTCACTTCCGATTTCGCAATCTCGTATTCTGGAAAATTGGAAATGTAAGTTTAATAACATGATGGAAATGCAAGTAAAAAGACAAAATAAAGAATACAAGTCATACCTCTTTTTGCAGCCTCGACCTGGGCATCATGATGAGAGGTTGCTTCCAACAGTTGAGCTATTTGGTTTTCAAGATTCTTCTTCTGCTCTAGGAATTGAGCTTTCGTCGCTAATTTGTCGTCTTGAGCCTGCTTAAGATCTCTTTTAGCTTCCTGCTCAAGTGCTACCAACTTCCGATTCCTTGTTGTTAACAGCTCAACCTTGTTGTTTAAATCATTAATCTTTTTCTGATCACCAACGGAACTGGAACTTGCTCTAAGTACTAACAACTTCTTGTTCAATTCCTCAATCTTTTCTTCTACAATAATCCATCTCCCATACACATCCGCCACCAAACTTTGTTGCTTTGCTTGGGCTAACATCAGCTCATCGGACAGATCTTCATTAGAAATTTGTTGCATGCTGGAGATGTCAATAGGTGTGCTTCCCAATAGTGTGAGTTTCCTTGCAGTAGGAGTTTCCATGCATGAGTCATCATTCTTCAGGTCCCATTGGGGAACAAAAGCTGCACCAGCGCTTGTAGAATCCAAATTTCTTCCTATATTGCTTCTCAAAGTTACCAAGTCAATTTCCTTCTTTAACCAAGAAGAAGTAAGAATAGCAAAACTTGAGGTACCCCTCTGCGAAGAAGAAGATATGTGAGCAAGAGTGGCTAAAGTAGCCAATGGGGTAATGTCCTTCTGTAAAACATTTGCATCGGAGGCAGTTTGATCCTGAGGTATTTCAGGTGAATTTAGCAAATAATCGGTAATTTCAAAATCTTCACTGAAAGAAGGTGTTACCACAGTTTCCTTCGCTTTCTGCACGTTCTCTTCTGGATGAGTTTCCACTTCGATTATATCAGAGGCATCGGAAGTGTTTACATTAGACTGCCCGGGTGGTGTTTGAAGGTTCCAGCGAGGAGATTTTCTTTTGGAGACGGTGACATCCTTGGACATGACCACTTTAGAAGGACGCTTCGATTTTCCACCACCCTTCAGAGGAAGTGGTGCCTTCGACACAGTAATCACTTGATTGCTTGTGGTTGCTTTCTCTTTTCCCTTTGGATTACCACTACCACTGCCCGATTCGCTTCGTGCCACAGTAGCATTACCGATAACATTATCGGTTCTCACTTCCGCTCCCGCTTCATCATTGGTTCCTTCAACAGCAGTACCCTCTTCACGAATTATTTCCTGCGTATTACCTTGATTTTCAGGGGTTTCTTCAGGACGATAATCGAAAAAGGAAGAAGCCGTTTGCCGGAGGAATGGCATGGCCCCTTCTTCCATTATTTCTGCATCAAGATCAACGTCTACATAGCTCTTCAACTGCATTGCTTCAAACAAGTCCATTTTTGCGAATCAAACAAAGAAATCGGTCAAAATATAGAATTCTATACTAATAGACAAAAATGGTGAAAGGGGGGAACTCTTACCCTTCCCCTTATTTCTCAAAATGGGCCATAAGTCTGGTGTAAACCAAGCCCTACTCATTCTACAAAAAAGTAAGACTGCTTCTGGTAATTCACGGATAGGACTCGCACATTCAACCAATTTATCAAAAAACTCATTTTTGTAATCACCCGTTTCTGAAATTGAGTCATGAACAACATCCTCCATAACTCTCCATTCCATCTCTGAGGGCACACACCTATCATCTACATATAAGAACCAAGATTTCCAGGATCGAGGGTTTTTGGGGAAGAGGAATGCTAACCCTAGACACTCCCCTTCTCCGTTCGAAAGTATACCAATCCCCTGCCATTATGATCCTATAAAAGGCTCTAAACAATGTGACACTAGGAGAAATGCCTACGGCTCTACTAGTAGCCTCAAAATGACTCAATCTTGAAAGTCCTTGAGGATGCATCTGTGAGATATGCACCTCGAAGAATATCAAAGCTTTAATGAGGAACTTGATGAAGGGTAGACGATAGTTCCCAAATCGAAACATTTCTACATAAATCCCAATTTCGCCTTTAACAAATGGAAAAATTGGCGTATTGGGGGGGGGGGTGGAAGCGAAGGTCTCAAGGAGAGTGAAATATGATACCTTTCGATCAAATCATCTAAATCTTTAGGCGACAAAGTCAAAAAAGAAATGTGCATGTTATGCTTATTTGATTCATCGTCTATCTTAACCGATGAAGATGCCATTGTAAAAAATCGAAACAGAAAAGTAGAGGAGTGTGAATGACTAACCTGTGTTGAAAAATATCATGAAGAAGCAATTAGGGTTTGAAGAAAAGAAGAATGACGGCAGAAGAAAATGAGGGAGCAAAGTGAAGAAGAAGGGGAAAATTATAGAGACAAATGGGTTTTTAAAAGGGTCTTTAAACGGTTTGAATTTGAATCTAAAAAATTCAAAAAACTGAAAAGCCGTCTTGTCAAATAACTTCAGGCTGACACGTGTCCCCTACTAGTACTCAAGTACTGTCACGCCGAATGTCCGTCTGACAAGGTAGTTATTCACTGCACTTGCAGATCCGGTTCATCACAAGTAATTGAAACTTGTTGCATAAGCATCAAAACTCTCTGATATTTATGTTCTAATGACACCTGCATATGATTGATGAGCGGTTGAAAATGCATATTATTTATTATTAATCACTTTCTAAACACACCAAGATGGGTTTTAAAAGATATTTATTTAAACAGTTTTGGTGTTTAGTTTATTATGGTGTGAATGAGTTTAATTCTTAATATTAAGTTGAATATGAGTTACACCTATTAAATAGTTAATTTATAATTACTGTTATTTTGAATTATTAAATTTAGTTGCTTTAAAATAAACGAAAATAAAGAATAAAAACATTTACATGTGTTTTGATATTTGGTTCGTGAAATAGGTGAATAACATGAGTCAAAATTTTACTAAATGGAGTTTGGATAAAATCAATTGAGTGGCTACGTATATGGGCTGAAAGAAGCAAAAGAAAAAGACTAGGCCATTGGGCTTCTTGCGTGGGGACATGTAGGTCAAAGAACAATTAACAGAGGAGGAACCGATAAATAAATAGAAGAAGGGGAGTCTCACATTGGACAGAGCACGGACGACAGAGAAAAGAAAAAAACGCAGACTTAGGCTGTTGTGCTGCTGTGCACGCAGGGAAGGAGAGCCAGAGATAATTGTTTCTTTTCTTTTAATCTTTCAATTATGTTTTTGAGTACAAGGATGTTAGGCTAAACTTTTCGTGATCACTTGGGTGAATGGTAGTGTTTTTCTGGTTTGTATTCAGGGTTTTTAATTATTAGATAGAATTGTGATTTGTGACAATCCTCAATTCTAGTGTTGTTTGATTAATTGATTTTGATTGTTTGTCGTGTACATACCCCCCGCTCCCGGACTACCTCTCTGAGCATAGCTCTAGGACTATACTTAGTATGTGCAGGATAGATAATTGTTTGGGTTGGTTAAACAAGAACACGATCATGTCTATGTGATTTCTAGGTTAGGTTCCCGAAGTGCAAAATCAGTAATTCACTAATCCGGATCCTAAAGTGATCACCTTTTGGTAATATAAGAACTTAAATCAATTGTTAGCTAGTAAATTAGTGTTAGTTAATCAAGTTAATTAGAAAAAATCAACTCAATCAAAACAGCCAAGAGGCGCTTTAGTTAATTAATTAGGTTAAGTCAGCTTAGTAGTACAACTTAGGGTAGTGACAGTATTCTAGGTTCGTAATTTAGGTTAGATAATTAGAGACACTAATAACCACCAACTCTCTTGGTTCGATACCCTAGCTTGCCTTACTGCAGTTTAAGTTAGGTATTTGTGTAGCGGTCACGACAAACCGTTATCAAATTGAAAAAAAAAATTTGCAATCAAAACGCAAGATAAATAAACTTAAATTGAACATCAATATGAATCAAACATTGTCACTATGTTTATAGAATCAGAAAATAGACAAAGAATAACTGAATACGCTAACCGTTTACCGTCAGTAATCACTTGGACTTAGCCGGACATCACAAACATCAAAACCATGTTCTAAATCGAAAGAAACAATGAAAAACTAGAAGAAATACGTATAGGGACGGCTCTGGACGAAACCCCGCTTCAGAACCCTAAAAAATAAGTTTAAAAGTGTTTAAATAGTGATCCGATCATAAAACTCGAATTCCTGCCGACATTTGATCCCTCGCTTGTCGCGAGGGACTCGGTTTCTTCCTGGTGCGGCACGATCCGCACTTGACATTCCGAAATCCAATTTCTTCATTCTGCATTCACACTTCTGAACATTATTTATTTAAAGTGCACGGACAACTCACGTCCCTTCTACTTTTACTCTTTTCAATTTATTGTTCTCATTTTCTCAATCCATGCTACAGATGGCATGTGCCCCTTCAAATCAACTTGCAATTTAAAATGAAACTTCCATTCTTCTTTCTGTTGCTATTCACGACAAAGACAAAGAAAAACAAAAACAAATCATATATTTTTATTTTATGACACATTTATGTTAAAACAAATAGAAAGTAATATTCCAAACAACTTGTTAGCGTGAATTATTAGTGCGAAATGGTTTGGGTTCAACTTAGTCACACCAATTAAACTCATTTTCTTTTCAACCAATCATCGCAACAACCCGTTAAAAATTAGCTTTTAGACCGGACTCGGTGTGATTAGAAGATGATTGATATATAATGAAATAAACTTTACACCACTCTAAATGCCAAGATTTATAACATTTAAGCTCCAAACACATGAAACAAACAATGTAGGAAATATGATGAGAATTATATATTATAACTAATAAAAATATAGAATTAAATATAATAAAGCGCTACAAAATATACTCTCATCAATGATACAACATAAAGCCGACAAAAGTTAGTTGCACATGCATCCTTTTCTCCAATATGCATGGTCTAGTCCTTAGCCATTTTTCTCCAAAATAACATAAGGACTAGGGGGACTTGATGACTAGTTTGTCAAAAGCCATTGAAAGCTGATAACTTGCTTATTAGATGAATTTTGAAGAATTTTTTCTCCAAATTGAAGCATGATGCGTGTTGCACTCTTTTTCCCTTTATCTTGGTTTTTTCCCACAGGGTTTTTCCGGATAAGGTTTTTAATGAGGCAACAAAACAAAAACACATGTGGATAGAAAAGATTGATGGACAAGCCGGAAGTGTAGCATGTCTTTAACCTTTAGTCCATCATTATTGGTTATGAAGCTATAAAAAAAGCAACGCACAATAGTTAGAGACATGGGGTTGGGGCGTATTCTGAAACTCCGAATGGACGGAATACTATCAAAACTCAGCCATTTTCTACTCGACAAATTGAACCCTAAAAATATGGAAATCGACCTCGGAGAGGTAAAGATCAAGATAGACAGTGAAAAAATAGCACAATTGTTCAGTCTGCAAGATCAAGGATTTGTTCTAGAGGTAGCAAGAAAGAAGAAACTTGGAATAATTGCTAAGGCATGGAAATCACGATACCGCGGATCATACATATCAAGGTCGAGGTTGTAAAGAAGATGGAGGAAGAGCATGATCAGGCTGGACTGATGTTTAAGATTAATTAAATATTAGTGTTTTTAAGTGTGATGGTCGAGTCTGGAACCAACGAGCATATGAAGCTCGATTTTATGCCATCCATCATAGATACCACAGATATAGACGCTATAAATTGGAACCAATAGATACTCAATGCACTTAAAAGATGCAAAGACAAATAGGTAAGGTGGGACGATATATCAAGATTCACGGGGACATTGGCAGTCCTAGCGATATGTGTTTTATATATGACTATTACACAATTGATGTTTTAATAAGAAGAAAATAAAACTAACACACTGATTGATTGTATTCATGTGCAGCTCGTATACGTGGACATCATCATGTGTGAGGGAAAAACGTTCAATGAAACATGAGCCCTCTAAAATTCTGGACATCAGATATGTTAAAGATTAGGGAGGAGTATGAGATAGAAAACAATGGGTTCGGGTTAGGAGAGCAAAGGGATACATACGTAGATGTTGCAGGAGATGGTAGTGACGTGGAAAGTTCAAAAGAAGGAGTGGATAGGGAAAGAAAGAAAAAGGGATATCAAACAAGAACAGTTTGAAGGTATGTTATGAATTATTATGCACCTATCAAGTAAAACCCTGACTATAAACATGATTAGTTTATGGATGTAATACATTCGATTATATCAATGCGCATGTGCATACCTATGAAATAGAAATGTTAACAACGAGTAATTTTACACTGTATTGTGTAAATGTATTCTGAATGTTCAGTACAAATGTATATTTATTACACACCTATCAAGTAAAGACCATGTGTACACACATGATTAGTGCACAAATGTAATACAACAGATATCATTAATGCATATGTGCATACATATAACTTGCCAATGCTTATGGATGATATTTTTACAACAGGATCATACCGGTCGATTGGAAGCTTTGTTTGTTTCAGTGGAGCAAGAAAAAGAAAAAAAAGAGGTTGAGAAGGCTTTATTAGACACGTGGTCGATATTATATATGTGGTTACTGTGGATTGCATTGATCTACCTGGTCCTTGATTTCGAAGACTAACTGATTTACCCACCTTATGGTAACTTCCCCTAAGAAATACCAATGGCAAAGAATAACTGACATGTACCCCGATACTTGTTAACGCGGACTCAGAACTGGAGCGACCAACTAGGACAGGGGCGTCGACCCAAATAGATCTATTCACTAGTTATCGTTCCGTACAGAATAAATCGAAATCAATTGATGATGGTATTAGGCAGCAATATGTTATATAACAAAATTACCACGATAGGGATACAGAAAGAACAGATAATCAAGCGTGGCATGATAGTAGTACCATAATATCAAGTAAAATATTGTTTGATCATGATTTCTCCCCCAAAGTATCTAAAATAGTTTAAAAGAAAGGGGCCGTGAAACTCACATGTTCAAGGTGAATGATCGTGATAGCTGATACGAGCTGTAAGTAACCAATGTCCTAATATTGATAATAATAATAGACATGATTTAGTTCCTTAGTTCGGTTTGAATAACGTTCAGTTACCCAATGATCCTGGTCGAGTCGTGACAACTTATTCCCGTTTGTATGTTTGGAAAACCCGTTCGTAACGTTTTTTAGTTGTATAAATATTTAGACTTTCTATGATATTTAAAAAAAATTAACATATGGATTCGAAGTAAATAATTATTAGTCAAATAATTATTCAAAGATTTGTAAGAATATATATGAACATGTATATTTAGTTTAGATCTCAAATATTACGATAAATAATATGTATTATTTATTTTGTTATTTGGTTTATGTTTGGTCCTACGCTCGTAGTCATTGATAAGTAACTACGCGTATAGGTTATCAATTATTGTACAAATAATTGTTATAACTGTATGAGAAAAAACAATTGTTTAAGTTATTAAGGAAGTTAATAACTTTACGATTGAACTCCATTGAAAATAAAGTTAATTTACTATCACTACTACAAAAACTGGCTTTCTTGACGTGCATTGCGCGTCAAGAAAGGGCCTTCTTGACACGCAAATGCGCGTCAAGGATGCGGGGGTCAAGAAGCTTCTTGACGCGCAAAATGCGTGTCAAGAAGCTCTTGACACGCAAACGATGACGCGCATTTTATAATGCGCGTCATAAAATGCACGTCAAGGAAGCCCCAGTCATAAATAAAAATGACACACATTTTTGCGCGTCAAGAATGTAAAAATAAAAAATAAAAAAATATTTTTAATAGAATCACTAATTTCTACATTAAATATAAATTAACCTGATATTACAAAATAAAATACACTTATAGAAAAATAATGCATTTCATATATATAGCAAACCAATACGTTTCATACATTGATATATATCGATCTACATTATTCCCATAAATGTCAATAAAACTCATATTTGTTTAAGTAGTACTTGCACATATCTTGACTTGATAACAAGATTCTGCCTTTCTAGCTCCTTCCTCGATGGAAACATGTTAGAACATCGAGTTTGATTTCCTGTGATATATCAAAGCAAACATGAATCATCTCACTGTGATGTTCCAACCTTAAACATCATTAAAAGTAGAAAGGAACTAATATATTATATATGACATAAAAGTGATATCCAGGCAATATAATGATTAAACATACAGTTTTACAAAGACCAACAACATTAGTCTAAGTTCATAGATTATATAGCAGGATGAAAGAAAATTCATAATGCGGACTGTAATATTTCCAGAACCAAAAATGACCCACAACTGGATGATTAACCTTTTTTATCCGATCAGTTCAGCAGCTTTTTTAACAACCCTACTTATTACTTAGCTAGATGAATGTGTACATAATAAACATAAATTTACAGTTTAAAAGTATACGTATGTGTGTGTGTGTGTCATATATATGTGCACACTTGTTATGAAACAATTTTAGAAGAATCAGAAAAACAAGTATGACATGGTAAGTCTAACATCTAAGCTTTTGTTTCCACTGGACAGGTAGTGCTTGCCAAGTGAAGAATGTGACTACGTAAATTTATGATTATGGAAATGATTTTGAAAGAACTTCTGGCCCAAGTAGTGGCTTGGATTTACACCTCACAAAAACTTTAGGATGAAATGTATTGGGAACTTGGTAAAAGAAAATGCAAATATGAAATTTTATATACACACATATATGCATATCCATATGTATGAATGTAAATTTACATCCAAGATATCATTGTGGTCATGTTTAATATGCAACCATCACAGCTGAGAACTCAATTCATTTAAAGAAACTGCAAGGTGCCACAAGTTGTACAGAAAACCATAATGTGAATGTGAAATATAGTAAAATTAGAAAACTCATGAAGTAAAATAGGCACATACCTCGACAGCCATGCGGGCCCATTTGTTACCCATCTTAGCATGGAGTTTAATGATCCGTCGCTCCACTTCCGGTGTAACTGCACCTTTTTTCAGATCAGGTCTGCAGTGATTTGCCCACCGTAACCGACAGCTTTTACCATATCGGTAAAGCCCAGAATGCTTCTGAACAGCATTCCAGTTTCCTTCTCCATGTTTGTTCACATAATCAACCAAAATTGCTCAAGCTCACTTCCTAATCCACAAGGAAGATCAGATTTACCATAAGCGCTACCACATTCACTCAACCTTCCATAGTACAATCCAGTACCACCTCTGCGCCCCATGCCCAGCGCAGCCACCAGCACCATTTGGATATTTTCCTATACCAAAACCATTTCGACAACCTGCAAAATATGTACCTTTATGTCAAAACAAAGTCTGGAACTTTCTGCCGAAATATGAATAAGCTGGAACAAAACAAAAAAGAACTAAGAACAAGGAAGAAGCTATTGTTCGTGTTCATAAAACATAGTAAAACGATGAGAATCCGGTACTCTAATCTCTACAGAAAATGAATCTAACAAGATCAAGGACCTCAAACTATGAGGTGTTCTATACTGCCATGACCATTAGCTTCTGTTATGAAACAATTAACTATTAATAGAAACATAGAAATAGATAACTAGGTTATTATTATCATGGGACTGTGTTGCAGCTTTTCACTAACCCATTCTCTCAGAAAATACCTATTCAACATGAAGTGGATGGTTAGTGCATCATTCATATCCACCAAGAATAAGAACAATAATTAACTCGCGATACAAACAAAGAGCAAAAACGTACCTTGTTATGTGCAGCAGAACCACCATACTGGTGAGCAAGAGTGTCTCCCATTTTCTTATAAAATACCCTTGTAATCAGTGAATCCTTCAATTGAAACCAATTTAATTTGGCCAGAAATCCCAAATTTTACCAGAATGCCAACGCTTGGATGGCCGCAAGGTGGTTTTGGTTCCTTTGACTACTATAATAAGATATTGATTCACAAGAGAACTCAATAGTTGAAAACAAGACTATGAGATCTATTATTCTATCTATGTCGGATGTTATATCAGTTTTCATGAGAACAGGGGAATACCTGGAGCCCTTGAGCTGAAACTGTACAAAAGTGACAATTACAAACCTCTTATGGAGAAACAGGTAAAAAGATTTAAATTTGACGTGTCAAATAGGTAAAGAGAGTTAAGAAATGGAAACTAAAACCATGTTTTCATAGCTGAAGTATATTAAACCTTTTTTTCTTGGACCTGTTCAGATCAGATGTAACCAAACTCTTCCACATAGCTTATAAGCATATATAACTGATAACCAATAGCACAATTACCTTAAGACGACTATTAGTGGCCCCAGCATCACTCAGCTTCTGAATCAGGACATCATTCTCCTTAGTCATACTACAAACTTCATCTTTGCTTTCTTCACGAATGCGAATAACTTCATCTTCACTGGCACACAGCTGATGCCAAAGAGCAGCACGATCAACATTTGCCAAATCATACTTTACATAGTACTCCCCGTGTTTTCCTTTATAGTGTACTTTAGGCACACCATGGCTGCCACCTAAACTGCTGTTTGACTAAATGAACGTCGATATTACTTCTAACTAGGTAGTTATAGCAAGTCAAGTAACATGTCAAAACACTTTTGTCTTGAAATGGTTTGATTAAATCCTATTGAAATGGGTCAGTTTGGGTTGACCAGTAAACTTTTTTTTTTTCATTTTTACATCAAGAGGTTGTAAGCATTTATAATATGCTTAGAATGGTTTTCAGCTCACTGACCCATGTTCCCCATTTAGCTAATTATTTTGGTTTGACCCGTTAGAGATAAACCATAACCCAAACAAAAAATTGTAAGTAAATGGGTCAAGTAAGATGTCAATCATAAACGTAAGTAAATGGGTCCTGCAAATATGACCATCTTTTGATGAAATTCTTTCAATTTTTTATTATGTTCTTGATGGTCAAGCAAGATGTCAATCATAAACGTACAGTTCGCGTAAGAATGAAAGCAGAAACAGTTCTTCAGCAATGGATCCCTTTATCAAACTGTTAGAAATGTTACTCCAAAAACAAATTGGCCACTGGAACTTACAGATTTTTTCAGGAGATTATAGGAGATTTTTTCAGCTTACCCAATCCTACATAAAGCTTGCCAAAACATTCAGGGAATTTGATTGTAGAAGTTAAAATTTTATATGACATGTAATGAATTTTTTATTCTTAGTCTTGCTAAGCTCATTACTCTAAACTAAAAAAAACATTATTGTTCAAATACATGAGTTTGTTTTGATGATTGATTTTGAGCAACTGGGCTAATAAAAACAATGCATCGATAAGAAGATGATCCATTTTCTAACTTTTAACTATTACCAACCTAAACATATGTAGTTCTAATACCACATTCATGAAGTGATTACTGCGGTAATTGATGTGAAGCCATTCCAATAAATCAAGAATTAAAGAAGCCTTACCAATCAATCAACGGTATTACAAAACACACAGTGATTGAAGCTTAATTAGTTTAACCCAATGAATACCTGACAAGTACTAATTGGCCACTGGAACCTTGTATCAAACCACACAGAAACCACCCTACTTATCCCTGTATTCAACCAAAAATTGAAGTATGAGAATAGAATTAAACAAAACGTAACAAATTAGATACATACCACCCAAAGCCCCACTAACCAATCTGGAAATCCCTGTTTTCAACAAAAAAATAAAGTATGAGCATCAAATTTAACATAATTGAGGAATCACAGCATAATAAAAGACAGGATTACACGTACATGCTCGAAACCCTAAATACATCAATTGAGAAAGTAAAAAAAAAGCTCGAAGGAGTAGAATCGATGGCAAAATCAAATGGCGTAATCAAAACCCTAACTGCGTAATAAAAGCATGAAATCATTTGTAGTCAAAACCCTAACTGCGGAGTTGGATAAAATCGTTGTTAGCGTACCAGATTCAGGAAGATGAAGTGAGCGTCACGAAGATTCTTAGGGCAAAAATCGTTGTTAGCGTACCAGATATGGAGTGAGCTTCACGAAGATGAAACGGAGATGGACGACCTCCACCGCCTCGCTTGAGCTCCGCCGCTTACTCGAGCCTCTCCTCTCTGGCCTTATGACAAAGCGGAGATGAAATGGAGAAGCGAGTCAGAGTCGATTAAAATATTTGGGAACGGGGTTGACGGAGGTGCAGGATCGTATGGAGGAGGGTGGGGATTTCGATCGTATGGAGGAGGTGGAATTAGGGCGCGCTAAGAATTTGGGGATTTGGTTCATTTTTCTGAAAATTTTAGGCGGGAATATAAATAAAAAACGACACCAGCTTCTTGACACTCACATTATAAGTGTCCTCCGTGTTTTTTTTTTAGGAATATGACAGAAATTCTTGACACTCAAAAATGCGCGTCATGAATTCTTAGGAATTACCTATAAATGACATTTTATTTTGACACTTCAGTTTTTGCACGTCAAGAATTATCGAGTGTCATCGTTCGCGTGTCAAGGAAAGCAGTTTTTGTAGTCAAGAATTATCGAGTGTCATCGTAGAAGTTGCTTGAGTTTGTCCCATGACATGGCATAGGCCAGATCTGTTCCCATGGCATCGGCGTGGGAGTTCCACCATGTTAATGCGCCATCGATAAACGTACAAGTGGCCTACTTGACCTTTTAGCCATCAGGATAATTGCTGCGGACTTCTCGAACCATCGGATCAAGCCCACGACACCTTTCGCGCCTTTGAAGTTTACGGGTTTGCAGTTCATGAAGTCTTTCTAGGAACACTCACGTAGACCGCGGGGTGAGTTGCTGTGTTGCCTAATGTGTTCTCGTTTTGTTTCACTAGCGGCGACTGCTTCAGTGACTCGTTGAGTGATTAGCGCCTCGACGTCGGCGGCATTCATCACTGGTGGGGGCGTGTTGGTTCTGGCACTGTGTCTTGGAGGCATGTTCTACTCTAGGCTTTCTAAGCGACGAGATATAGGATAAATCAGACGGTATATATACACATATAATAAATAGAGTCATATATATAAGTATAATATCACAACATCACAACCAAATAACCAAACAACCATAGCATAACCATAAGCATTACCATTAGCATTACATACGAATCTTACATATAAGAAACAAAATATTCGAGTTAGTCCCACAACATTATTTATATCTAATATAAGTAGTGTTAGGGGTGCTCTGACCCATCAAAACATACATATCCGAATTGTTTCCTAAAATGTCAAAATTTGTGGATGTACGTCTACAACGATGTAATACCTAAAAAGGTCCTGTTGGGGGTCCTGGTGGTGCTAGAAGTGCTAGGGTCTGGAAGATGGTGGTGAGGTAGGCCTGGTTGGCGGTGATGTAGTTCTCCAAAGAGAAGACTCGATGCTCCAGATGGTCTTGTAGGATGAAGGTGTCGGCGTCTAAACTGGCAACTGCAGTCATCTGGGCCATTATCGTGTCCGCCCCGATGTTCCTGATTTCGTGGGCGTGTGACGTCATGGGGTCGTAGTCGTGGATACATAGAACGACGTCTAACAGTTTCGTTTACGTTTGAAAACAAAGTATGTTATCAAAGTTGCAGCGGAATATATATCAAAGATAATGTTTTCTTACAATACTGAAACGAGAAAGTTATGATAAGAAATACGATGGTTCATGATTTATTTAGATAGTAAAAGGTGACCATGATTCCATTGCTAATGCAGGCCCTGTTGTTTGATAGACTTCCCATTTGCCCACCAAGAGCGAACTTAGTTACCTGAGAAATACAAGAGTTTGAAAGGGTCAACGTAATGTTGGTGAGTTCACAGGTTTAGGACTCTACAAAATGCATTTGTAAACAGTTTTGATACGATACAAGATATTATATATGTGGTTACTGTGGATTGCATTGATCTACCTGGTCCTTGATTTCGAAGACTAACTGATTTACCCACCTTATGGTAACTTCCCCTAAGAAATACCATTGGCAAAGAATAACTGACATGTACCCCGAGACTTGTTAACGCGGAGTCAAAACTGGAGCGACCAGCTAGGACAGGGGCGTCAACCCAAATAGATCTATTCACTAGTTATGTTTCCGTACAGAATTAATCGAAATCAATTGATGATGGGATTTGGCAGCAATATGTTATATAACAAAATTACCAAGATAGGGATACAGAAAGAACAGATAATCAAGCGTGGCATGACAGTAGTACCATAATATCAAGTAAAAGATTTGTTTGATCATGATTTCTTCCACGAAGTATTTAAAACAGTTTAAAAGAAAGGGGCCGTGAAACTCACATGTTCAAGGTGAATGATCGTGATAGCTGATACGATCTGTAAGTAACCGATGTCCTAATATTGATAATAATAATAGACATGATTTAGTTCCTTGGTTCGGTTTGAATAACGTTCAGTTACCCAATGATCCTGGTCGAGTCGTGACAACTTATTCCCGTTTGTATGTTTGGAAAACCCGTTCGTAACGTTTATTAGTTGTATAATTTTTTTAGACTTTCTATGATATTTAAAATAAATAAACATATGGATTCGAAGTAAATAATTATTAGTCAAATAATTATTTAAAGATTTGTAAGAATATATATGAACATGTATATTTAGTTTAGATCTAAAATATTACGATAAATAATATGTATTATTTATTTTGTTATTTGGTTTATGTTTGGTCCTATGCTCGTTGTCATTGATAAGTAACTACGCGTATAGGTTATCAATTATTGTACAAATAATTGTTATAACTTGTATGAGAAAAATCAATTCTTTAAGTTATTAAGGAAGTTAATAACTTTACGATGGAACTCCGATGAAAACAAAGTTAGTTTATTATTTTCGAGTTCGAATGTATATATATATATACTTGGTGAAAATAAATGTTTTATTTTCCGTGTATTTGTGTCGTTACCTTGAAGTATGTTAATAATAGTATGTACTATTATTTTTTGCGACCTCGAGAACTTTGTTGATAAAGTTTCTAATGGTTTGATTTATATATTTTTCCTTGAAATTAAGTAATAAATCTAAAGCTTTTAATGTTTAATCGAACTTATAAGTTTTCAAGGTTTTCGAGAAAAATAAAATCATGATGCAAGTTTTAGTTAACTCTTTACGACGAGATAAGATCGAAAGAGTTTCGGTTCGTTGTGTTTGTTTAGTTAACTTCGTCTGATCATTACAAATCTATTTGTTTTTAAGAAAAGATTATTTGTTTAACCGAAACAAAACATGTCAACTCTTTTAACAAACCTTTTAATCTATTTTTATCTCATATAAACGATTAATATTTTTAGAAGAATTTCGTTATTTTCTGCCTATAAATAGGCTTCAAACCATGTCTTCGCGTCGTTTATTCCATCAGCAAATCAAGTCATACAATGTCGTTTAAGCTCGGTTTTAAGATTAAGAACAAGTATAAGATCAAACTAGTTAGTTGACATCCTTGATTTTCTTTTAATCAACGTTTATTATAAAAATGATATGAGTATAAGTTACCATTTCTTTATAGTTGTTAAGTGATGTGTTCGAAACGTACCTAAAAATGCTATTAAAACCTAGACCTAGACACACCTAAATTTTACCGAAACTACCTAAACTAGACCGAACCCTAAGGCAAGTGTACCTATCGGATTATAGTAAAGCTAAGGTAAGACCGGATATCGAACCTAGGACACTACAAAAACAAGAATTAACCTAGACCTAAGAAATGGAAATACTGAGTAAATGGGGTTTTTGAGATTTTTAGGAATTGATTTAACTAACTACTCAACTAACAAACTAACAGACGAAAAGCAAGAAACCTTAGGACAACCTTCAAAAGCATAGAAAGATACCACCTAGACTCGGAATCTTAATCACTACTGACAACTTCAATCGGAGCTAGTTCACCTTTTAAGTTCTTCCTAGCTGACAATCCTAACGCTCAGACATGAGTTCACCTTATGGGTACATCCAACCTTAACTAAACCTAACCACCATCGAAACAATCTAAGGCACCCTAGGCTAGCAGGAGCTATATGACTGACAAGGATTAGCAAGTTACCTAATTTCCTAGGGCATCCCTCTCCCGATGGTGATGTGATCCTATTCCACTAAGTGACCCGACTACCCAACCTAACTATCACCTTCCGGCATAATAGTTCAAGACGTCTCCTAAACCACTCTATCGCAACCAACCTTAAAGCTAGCTACTTTAGACTAATTACCTAAACCGAAAGACATTCGAAGGTAAAAAGTGCATCAATCAACAATTCTAAATCTGATCAACAATACACATACGCGTACATTCATAGCAAAAAGCAGGATTTAATAGAATTGCACATCAATCAATCAATCATGAACCGAATCAAACTCATCAATAGAGAAAAATCATCACAATGAGTCTAGGTGGTTCTAAAAGTCTAGCCGACAATCATGATAAATACAGAAATCATAATAAAGTTCAAGTCTTTGAGCCCTAACATGATCAAATCTGGAAATTGACAAGAATAGAATAAGAAATCGATGAACTGGTTGATGATTCGGGATGAAGATTAGATCCACCGATGAATTCTACTTGATTCCTGACCTCTTCTGCTCTTGAAATCGCCTCTGGGAACTCTTGGAATCGTCTGCCAGTCAAGATATCTCGAAACGAAACCCTAAAGTCGAATTTACAATGATCCCGTTAATTTTCCGGATTCTGGGGCTGTAGGCGTATCACCTACAAGTTCTTTCTCCCGGGCGATACGCCTGGGACTAATATGCGACAAAATAGTCGGTCAAACCGACTTAAGGCTTTCGTTGAGTTCTTGGTTCCACGCGTATCGCGCGTAAGTCTCTAGGGACTAGGCGATACGCCTAGTCCTTCCTTTTCAGCACTTTTCTTTATTTTTCTCGTTAAATCTTGTCTGTTTCTCTTGTGGCCTCGGGAATTGACTAAACTCCTGCAAAACTTATAAAAACATAAATAAAAGACTCAAGGACCCAACTTTAATAAAAACAACTAAAACTAAACAAAACCTGACTCAAATTAACTCCAATATATAAATAAAAGACCTTGGAAATGGGATTGTTTGCAACACATCAAACATCCCCACACTGACTCTTTTTTCGTCCTCGAAAAATACTACAATGGAATCATGTGACGACCCTAAAACCTTTGCTTTCTTTCCCCAGCAACGACAAGTAACCACGACAGCTGAGACTGCGAACGCTACAACACAAGAATAATTTTCGGGACGAAAATTCCATTTACAAGGGGATGATGTGACATCCGGGAATTTCAAGGTTTACTTCCGTTAGACAATTCCGTTAGTTACGTTATAAGTGTTAACTTAGTAACTAATGCTTAACTAGGCCAAATACGTCCACGACCTTTGGTTGATCACCGAACCCGCCCATATGTGTTATGTGTTCATTTATTTATAGTTATTATGTGCAATGTGAATTAAATACATGATTTAGTATTGTGAATAGCATGACAATCCATGAACTGTACTTATCTTGCTTAAAATGTAAACTGGTCACTTTTGGGTTCCCAGTGAAACTACCGGGCGAAACTATAGTGTCGCCCGGTTAGCCAACCCTCTGACTAACAGAGCCAATTTCGCTTGGCCAGCGAAACTGACCAGCGAAACTAGCTCCTGTTATATATTAACATAAAACCCTAGAGATCCCATTTTGCACCATTTACTCAAAACACACACACACACACTCTCCTGGAACTTCTTGTCAGCCAAGAATCACCACAAGCCGACGTGATCCCAGCCTCGAGACAACATCCATTCGGATCCTAGATCGAATCGTGAGTCTCCCAAAACCATTTTTATGTGTTCTTTATGTGTTTTCTTAAAAAGCATGCTTAAACCTCTATGGAATCACCTGATCTCTTGATATGTTGCTTAGGGATGCTAGATTTATCCTAAAGTCAGTAACTTTACGTTTGAAATCCATCCATAATGAAGATTTATGCCATTTTAGTCATTTTAGGTTTAAAATGTGTTTTTGGTGATTTGATGATGAAAACCCATGTTTAAGGTGTTAAAGCTTACTGTTTTATGTTGGTAAATGATCATACATGCTAAATATTGAATCACATGAAGTATGGAAGCTGTTAGGTTGATTTTTAGGCTGATTTGTGAGTTTTTCGCGACCAGCGACACTGTGTGTTCTCTGGGCGAAATTATGTAGCGAAATTATGTATATCTTCATCCAGCGACACTATGTAGCGAAACTGTAGTGTCACCGGGTAAACCAACCAGACCTGTCCGAACGAAACTACCGAGCGAAATTCCCTGAACGAAAGTTCAAACCAGTTTCGGGCGAAACTAGGCTAGCGAAACTGTGCCAACAGTTTCGAGCGAAACTAGCCTAGCGAAACTGTGTCATCGGGTATTGCCTAGCGAAAGTGCTGCCCGTGCACACAACAAAACTGACTAGCGAAACTGCTAGCGAAACTGAGACCAGAATCCAAACTTGTGAAATTTACTTGAATGTTATGCCATGACTTACATGATTATGCTATGATGATACATGCTTTGATTTCTGATGTATATGAACCCTTGTTTATGATCAACCATCGGTGTCGTGTGTCGGTATGTCGTGTCATAGTTCCAACGTGCTATGTTATGGGCCATAGTGACGTTAAGTAAAGATTAGACACAAAACTAATACTTAAGACCTAAACGTGTTCATAGGTCTTCGTTAAGCAATAATCGGATTAATTAGCAAGTGTAGCAGTGCAACCCAAGGTGAGTGTCACTAACCTGTTTACTGTGAGCCCGTTTGGGACACACTGAATAACCTAATGAAAAACAATGCTGACAACTTTATGAGTGCTATGCACTACTTGATGAAACTGAAAACTTGGAGTGCTATGCACCTACTTGATGAACTTGAAGTGTTTTATGGGAAACACTTGTGAATTACTTAAACAACTAATTCTAAAACGAAACTGAAAAATGTTTTCGGGATTCATAAGAACCCCAAAATAAACCGTTTTAATATGACTAGTGTAGGTTAAAGTCTAAACCAAATGATATCACATGATTTCTAAGGATGCCTAAAAACTTAAAAGTCCTCAACTAAATTGTATCATTAATTGTAAAGCGAGGGGATGTTGGGTAGATCTACTGGAGTTTGACAAACTCCGCCCCGTGGCACGGGGAGTGCACGGAGGTACAATATCAGCCTATCTGACCGTGATCCCGAGAGGACACGGGGGAGGCAAAACCGCGATGACATAGGTCCACAAAACAGAATGGCACGACCACTACAATATTGGTCAGCTTTGGTACAAACTTCCTTAGTGCATGGAAACCGGATTAGCTACCCGCGATATCGGTTGACCGCTTTAACTTATACTTAACTAGTGCATATTCGGTAAATCAACCCTTGGCAATGTTTTGCAAATCTATTACTTATTTATATGTTGATGAATACGATTATGAGACCGGGCCAATGCATGTCATGCCCACCGTGAACTCACCAACCGTTAGGTTGACACTTGCGTGGTTTAAACTTTTGCAGATCGCTAAGGAGTACCCGGATCGGGTTGGCATGGCACACGAAGACATTTTATTTTTAGTTAAACTTAATTGAGAATTTGAAACACTGATTTTGTAAAGCACGTGGTTAGTGCTAAAGACAATGTTTTCCGCTGCGTACTGTTAAACTATTTTTATTATTAATGTTTGGACTTTACTCTGATTCGTTTAGTATTTGTAACTAATGGTTGTGGTCCAGGTTTGCTCGCACCCCTTAACGGTATAAACTCCGTTAGTGGTTGATTTGGGGGTGTGACAGATTGGTATCAGAGCCATAAGTTGCAGAGAACTGGAATCATTTCGAAAAACGATTTGGAAACTGCAACTTGAAAACCTTAGTTACAAACGAACAAACAAATTCCCAAAACCAAAATGACTACGTGCCAACCTGGGATACTCGCTCTGCTGTGTAAGTAAAAGCTTAGTACGTACGTATGTATATATATATATATATGTATATATATATAAATATATATATAGACCGTGTCTAGGTAGTCTAACGGAAAAACCTTAGGAAAACTTTCACACACGAATACGAAACGCGAACGCGAATACGCACACAATTCGGGGGAAAGCGACAACGAAACGATGCTACACGCTACGTCCTGATTTCCACTACGATGACTACGCCGACGGTGACTTTTATGGGGAAGCCGACTTTCGACGATAGTACTTACGATTCACGACGTCCTTCGACGACGCCTCGATTTTTGCACGAAAATCTTTTCTAAACTAATAGTGGGATAACGGGAACTGGCTAATATACATATTATGGGATATGTATAGAATATAACTGTGACTGAACACTGGCTACTTTAACTGTCCAGCAAGATGTCTCGAAGAGGACACGAAAGGAGCAACATTAACATGACGCCTGCACAATTGCAAGCTATGATCAACGAACACGTGCAAGCCGCTGTGGCAGCCGTTCAAGCTGCGTACGCCGCTCAGGGTAATTATTATGCCGGTTAAGGCACAAAGCAATTGTATTTTGACCTGTTTAAACTTAGAACCCGGACCATTATTGCATCAGGAAACCACCATCACTGCACGTTTAAGTCCTTCATGGATTGTAAGCCAATGACGTTTTCCGGCGAAGAAGGAGCGGTAGGACTCCTCAGGTGGATTGAGAAGTCTGAGAAGGTCTTCTCTATGTGCAACTGCCCTGCTGAGAGCAAAGTGAACTATGCTACTGGTACCTTTGAGGGAGCTGCTCTCTCCTGGTGGAACGCTGAAATTCAGATGATTGGGGTAAATGCGGCTAATAACATGGAATGGGAAGCGTTTAGAGAACTGATTATGGAGGAGTACTGTCCCCGTGACCAAGTGAAGAAGTTGGAGGGCGAATTCTTGAATCTGAAAATGATTGGGTCTGAAGTTGAGCAATATACTGCGCGTTACCATGAGTACGCGGTGCTATGTCCGACAATGGTTGATGCTGAATTTAAACGCATTGAGCGTTATCTGGAGGGTCTCGCACCCCAAATCAAGAGCTTGGTGACCGCCAACAACCCCGCAACCGTACAACAAGCCATCCGCTTGGCTCACAAGCTTACCGATCAGGAAGTTGAAAAAGGTACACTTCCTGCAAAAGCCTCAGAGAAGACTGCCTTAAGTGGCAAGAGAAAGGCTGATGATGAAGCTCCTGAGAACTCCATGAACAATCAAAGTGTGGGAAACAGCACCGGGAGGTCTTACAACTCTCAAGGTCAAAGCAAAAGGTCTGGGAACAACAGTGGTAACAACCTCCAAGGCGGTAATGGTCAAAGCAACTACAAGGGTAACCTGCCCAAGTGTAACAAGTGTGGGAAGCATCACGCTGGTGTTTGTAGAAAGAATTTGAACTGTGAAAGGTGTGGCAAGAAAAGCCATGAGGCGAAGGATTGTTGGACAATTCTTCCCGAGCAACAAAATCGCCTAAGGAAAAACAACAACAATCATGGCAACAACAACTATGGGAACAACCGCAACGGGCAAGGAAACAATCAGAACAACAACAATGGTGGAGCCCGTGGCTTTTTTGAATGTGGTGCTCAAGGCCACATTAAGAGGGACTGCCCGCAGTTGAGAAGACAGGGGAATGGTAACCAAGGAAACAATGGTGGGAATGGTAATGTCGGAGGAAATGGCAACGGGAATGGCAACAACGGGAATGGTGGAAATGGCAGAGGAAGAGCTTTTGTCATGGGTCAGGGAGAAGCTCGCAACGATGCCAACGTGATTAACGGTAAATTCATCCTTAATGGTTTCTTTGCTACTGTATTGTTTGATTCTGGTGCTGAAAGAAGCTTTATTTCCACTAAGTTTGCTAAGCTAATTAATGCTAAACCGATTGCCTTAGATGCTAAGTATGTGGTAGAACTAGCAAATGGTAAACTTCATGATACGACTCAGATAGTTAAGGACTGTAAGTTAGAACTAGCTAGCCATACATTAGGAATCGATCTCATGCCTTTCCCGATTGGTAGTTTTGATGTTATAGTAGGAATGGATTGGTTATCTGAAAACCGAGCCAAAATTTTATGCCAAGAAAAAGTGATTCTATTCCACTCGAAGAAGGTAAAGTGTTAACAGTTCAAGGCGAGAAAGGTGGAACAGTCACCGGTATTATTTCGTTTCTTAAAGCTCAAAAGTGCCTTCGTAAAGGTCACTTCGCGATCCTTGCAAACGTCACCGACACGACACTTCCCGAGCGTAGAATCGACGACAACCCAATAGTCCGTGACTTCCAAGATGTATTTCCTGAACATCTGCCTGGTTTGCCTCCATTTCGACAAGTAGAGTTTGGAATCGATTTAGCTCCTGGAGCCGCTCCGATTGCACGCGCACCTTATCGTTTGGCGGTAAGCGAACTCAACGAACTCTCCACACAACTTCAAGAGCTACTCGACAAAGGGTTTATTCGTCCAAGTTCGTCTCCATGGGGAGCACCGGTATTGTTTGTTAAAAAGAAGGATGGAACATTCCGAATGTGTATTGACTACCGAGAGCTTAACAAGGTTACGATCAAGAATCGGTATCCACTTCCTCGAATCGACGATCTTTTCGACCAACTGCAAGGTTCGAGCTACTTTTCAAAGATTGATCTACGGTCTGGATATCACCAACTTCGTGTTCGAGATGAGGATGTCCCCAAGACTGCTTTCAGAACTCGCTATGGTCATTACGAATTTCTAGTTATGCCGTTTGGGCTAACTAATGCACCTGCTGTATTTATGGATCTGATGAATCGAGTGTGCAAGCCGTACCTCGACCAGTTCGTAATCGTTTTCATTGACGATATTTTAATCTATTCCAAGACAAAGGAAGAGCACGAGAGACACCTACGACTTATCTTGGAATTACTCCGCAAGGAACAGCTTTATGCTAAGTTTTCGAAATGCGATTTTTGGATTCGCGAAGTCCAGTTTCTTGGACACATTGTCGATCAGAATTGAATTCATGTCGACCTAGCTAAAGTGGAAGCTATCAAGAATTGGCCTACTCCAAGAGCGCCGACCGAAATCCGACAATTTTTGGGACTTGCCGGATATTACCGAAGATTTATTAAGGGTTTCTCGCAATTGGCTCAACCCTTAACAACTTTAACGCACAAAGGAGTGCAATATAGATGGGGTGAAAAAGAACGCGCGTTTCAAACTCTTAAAGACATGTTATGTTCAGCTCCGATTCTCGCGTTACCCGATGGGGTTGACGACTTTGTAGTTTACTGTGATGCATCCATTCAAGGACTCGGTTGTGTGTTGATGCAACGAGACAAAGTGATTGCCTACGGGTCCAGACAACTGAAGGATACTGAGAAGAATTACACAACACATGACTTGGAATTGGGAGCCGTCGTTCATGCACTCAAGATTTGGAGACATTACCTCTACGGAACAAAGTGCACGATATTTACCGACCACAAAATCTTACAGCACATCTTTGATCAGAAGGATCTCAACATGCGACAACGACGGTGGGTCGAGTTACTAAATGACTATGACTTAGCAATTAAGTATCATCCAGGAAAAGCCAATGTTGTGGCAGATGCATTAAGTCGAAAGGAGTATGAACAGCCTCGACGGGTACGAGCGCTGCAACTTACCATTCACACGGGATTGCCGGATCGGATCCGCGATGCCCAACAAGAAGCTTTAAAAGAAGAAAATTTCGCAGCTGAAGCACTGCGTGGTGTAGATGGAAATTCTGAAATTAAGTCCGACGGACTCAGGTATTATAAAGATAGAATTTGGGTTCCTTTACTTGGAAATCTCCGTGAGCTCATGATGGATGAGGCTCACAAGTCAAGGTATTCGGTGCACCCTGGATCGGATAAAATGTACCAAGATTTGAAGAGCTTGTATTGGTGGCCGAATATGAAAGCCGACATTGCGCGATATGTGGCTAAGTGTTTAACGTGCTCAAGAGTTAAGATCGAGTACCAAAAGCCTTTTGGACTATTACAGCAACCAAAGATCCCGGAATGGAAATGGGAGGATATCTCCATGGATTTTGTAACGGGATTGCCTCATCGATCGAATCGACCGGATGCGATTTGGGTTATCATTGATCGATTAACCAAATCTGCACACTTTATTCCAATAAGGGAAAATGATAATATGGATAAATTAACTAAACTGTATATTGACCGGATTGTGGCACGTCATGGAGTGCCTAAGACTATTATCTCCGACAGAGATCCTCGATTTACTTCCCGATTGTGGCAATCTATGCAAGAAGCATTGGGAACCAGACTGGATATGAGTACAACTTATCACCCGCAGACCGATGGTCAGACAGAACGAACTATACAGACTTTAGAAGACATGCTCCGAGCTTGCGTTCTCGACTTCGGTAAAGACTGGGAGGCTCATCTTCCGTTGGTGGAGTTCTCCTACAACAACAGTTATCATAAAAGCATCGGTGCAGCACCTTTTGAAGCCCTTTATGGCAGAAAATGCAGATCGCCCGTGTGTTGGGCTGAAACGGGTGAGAAGGGACTCACCGGACCGGAAATCATTCATGATACAACTGAACGGATCATTCAAATCAGAAAGCGGATAGCTGCAGCACGTGATAGACAAAAGAGCTATACCGACAAACGCCGTAAACCTTTGAAGTTCGAGGTAGGCGACAAGGTACTATTGAAAGTATCTCCTTGGAAAGGAGTGATACGCTTCGGAAAGCGTGGAAAGCTGAATCCTCGTTATATCGGTCCATTTGAAATCATTGGTGAAGTAGGCCCGGTGGCCTACCGATTACAACTCCCTGCTGAACTCGATGGAGTTCACAACGTGTTTCACGTTTCTAACCTAAAGAAATGTCTGGCTGAAAACACCGAAATAATTCCCTTGGAGGAATTGGAAATTGATGAACATTTGAGATTTATTGAGCAACCGGTAGAAATCATGGGACGCGAGGAGAAAGCCCTCAAACGTAGCAAGATTCCGATCGTCAAGGTTCGATGGAACTCAAAGCGTGGACCTGAATACACTTGGGAACGAGAGGATCAAATGAAGAAAAAGTATCCTCACTTGTTCAAGCAAACGTCCACATAAACTCAAGGTATGATTTAATTTTGGGGACCAAAATTCCCTTAACAGGAGGAGGATGTGACGACCCTAAAACCTTTGCTTTCTTTCCCCAGCAACGACAAGTAACCACGACAGCTGAGACTGCGAACGCTACAACACAAGAATAATTTTCGGGACGAAAATTCCATTTACAAGGGGATGATGTGACATCCGGGAACTTCAAGGTTTACTTTCGTTAGACAATTTTGTTAGTTACGTTATAAGTGTTAACTTAGTAACTAATGCTTAACTAGGCCGAATACGTCCACGACCTTTGGTTGATCACCGAACCCACCCATATGTGTTATGTGTTCATTTATTTATAGTTATTATGTGCAATGTGAATTAAATACATGATTTAGTATTGTGAATAGCATGACAATCCATGAACTGTACTTATCTTGCTTAAAATGTAAACTGGTCACTTTTGGGTTCCCAGCGAAACTACCGGGCGAAACTATAGTGTCGCCCGGTTAGCCAACCCTCTGACTAACAGAGCCAGTTTCGCTTGGCCAGCGAAACTGACCAGCGAAACTAGCTCCTGTTATATATTAACATAAAACCCTAGAGATCCCATTTTGCACCATTTACTCAAAACACACACACACACACTCTCCTGGAACTTCTGGTCAGCCAAGAATCACCACAAGCCGACGTGATCCCAGCCTCGAGACAACATCCATTCGGATCCTAGATCGAATCGTGAGTCTCCCAAAACCATTTTTATGTGTTCTTTATGTGTTTTCTTAAAAAGCATGCTTAAACCTCTATGGAATCACCTGATCTCTTGATATGTTGCTTAGGAATGCTAGATCTATCCTAAAGTCAGTAACTTTACGTTTGAAATCCATCCATAATGAAGATTTATGCCATTTTAGTCATTTTAGGTTTAAAATGTGTTTTTTGGTGATTTGATGATGAAAACCCATGTTTAAGGTGTTAAAGCTTACTGTTTTATGTTGGTAAATGATCATACATGCTAAATATTGAATCACATGAAGTATGGAAGCTATTAGGTTGATTTTTAGGCTGATTTGTGAGTTTTTCGCGACCAGCGACACTGTGTGTTCTCTGGGCGAAATTATGTAGCGAAATTATGTATATCTTCATCCAGCGACACTATGTAGCGAAACTGTAGTGTCGCCGGGTAAACCAACCAGACCTGTCCGAACGAAACTACCGAGCGAAATTCCCTGAACGAAAGTTCAAACCAGTTTCGGGCGAAACTAGGCTAGCGAAACTGTGCCAACAGTTTCGAGCGAAACTAGCCTAGCGAAACTGTGTCATCGGGTATTGCCTAGCGAAAGTGCTGCCCGTGCACACAGCGAAACTGACTAGCGAAACTGCTAGCGAAACTGAGACCAGAATCCAAACTTGTGCAATTTACTTGAATGTTATGCCATGACTTACATGATTATGCTATGATGATACATGCTTTGATTTCTGATGTATATGAACCCTTGTTTATGATCAACCATCGTTGTCGTGTGTCGGTATGTCGTGTCATAGTTCCAACGTGCTATGTTATGGGCCATAGTGACGTTAAGTAAAGATTAGACACAAAACTAATACTTAAGACCTAAACGTGTTCATAGGTCTTCGTTAAGCAATAATCGGATTAATTAGCAAGTGTAGCAGTGCAACCCAAGGTGAGTGTCACTAACCCGTTTACTGTGAGCCCGTTTGGGACACACTGAATAACCTAATGAAAAACAATGCTGACAACTTTATGATTGCTATGCACTACTTGATGAAACTGAAAACTTAGAGTGCTATGCACCTACATGATGAACTTGAAGTGTTTTATGGGAAACACTTGTGAATTACTGAAACAACTAATTCTAAAACGAAACTGAAAAATGTTTTCGGGATTCATAAGAACCCCAAAATAAACCGTTTTAATATGACTAGTGTAGGTTAAAGTCTAAACCAAATGATATCACATGATTTCTAAGGATGCCTTAAAAACTTAAAAGTCCTCAACTAAATTGTACCATTAATTGTAAAGCGAGGGGATGTTGGGTAGATCTACTGGAGTTTGACAAACTCCGCCCCGTGGCACGGGGAGTGCACGGAGGTACAATATCAGCCTATCTGACCGTGATCCCGAGAGGACACGGGGGAGGCAAAACCGCGATGACATAGGTCCGCAAAACAGAATGGCACGGCCACTACAATATTGGTCAGCTTTGGTACAAACTTCCTTAGTGCATGGAAACCGGATTAGCTACCCGCGATATCGGTTGACCGCTTTAACTTTTACTTAACTAGTGCATATTCGGTAATTCAACCCTTGGCAATGTTTTGCAAATCTATTACTTATTTATATGTTGATGAATACGATTATGAGACCGGGTCAATGCATGTCATGCCCACCGTGAACTCACCAACCGTTAGGTTGACACTTGCGTGGTTTAAACTTTTGCAGATCGCTAAGGAGTACCCGGATCGGGTTGGCATGGCACACGAAGACATTTTATTTTTAGTTAAACTTAATTGAGAATTTAAAACACTGATTTTGTAAAGCACGTGGTTAGTGCTAAAGACAATGTTTTCCGCTGCGTACTGTTAAACTGTTTTTTATTATTAATGTTTGGACTTTACTCTGATTCGTTTAGTATTTGTAACTAATGGTTGTGGTCTTGGTTTGCTCGCACCCCTTAACGGTATAAACTCCGTTAGTGGTTGATTTGGGGGTGTGACAAATCATAACCAGGACTTTGATTTCTAACAACTCACAACTTTCCAATTTATACTTTACATAATCTACTTACATCCCGGTAGTGATTATCGATATTTCGATCCGACTAAACCCAACCACTGACCTTTGCGCCCCCAAAGTGTTTATAATTTAGCGGATATATTCCAGTCTGCCTATTTGTCCCACTCTAGAAAGATCAAGTTCAACCTAATCCCGAATCATATTCACTCCAAGTAAAGGTTAATAACGATTTAAGTTTTAGATTTTTCTCCACCCCCTTTAAATCAGATACAAAGATGTCCAAGGAATGATGGAATTTAATGAAATACGAACTTTTGAGCATTTATTCTCTACTCTACCATATTTTCTTTCTTTATTCAATTTTTTTTTATTTTTTTATCTTTAACATTAAATGATTAGTCAATTTTAACTAGGTTTACCAACGGACATCATCAGAGGCATTCTTTTCGAGATGTTATCCCCAAAATCATACGTGAGTATTTTGCCCGCGAGATCCACCACGGGATAGTATTCTTAGTTTGTACATGAGTATTTTGTCCCTTCACTCCAAAAGTATTAACCAATTTTATTACATAATATGCTCATGATGGAAAAATGGGGCGCCGCCGCATTGGTGTGCCAGGTTATTCTAAGGACATAAAAGTATCTAGCCTAAAGGGGTCTCTTTCCTCCTACTCATCATCAGTTTCAGTATTCCTTTCACTCCTAAAATGGGAACCCACTAACAAACTGATTAATTACATAATTATACAACAATAAACACAATGGGATAATTAAGCTTTACTAAGTCAGCTGGGCCTACCAATACATCACTAACCAAGAGTGTTTTCAGCTTTTATTATTTAACATTTAAGCACAAAATTAGAAAACCAAATCCTGATTGTACTATCATTTTCCATTTATTTGCAGCCATAATCTCAGACATTTTTGAACAATTTTTCATTTTTTTTTCAAAACACACTAAAATAAAAAATACAAAGACGCAAGGCTTCCCATCCCCACACTTGAACCACACATTGCCCTCAATGTGGAATGGAAATAAAACAAAGCAGACTTAAAAATAAACACACGACAAATAAAAAAAATTGCAACGAAAATTTAAAAATAAAAGAAAATAAAGCGGAACGGCTCCCCTGATTATTAATTCGGATGAATGGTAAGTGAGCTCGTATCCACAAGTCCTCCTTTGAAGTGTATGCAAATCCTATGCGCGAACATCATCGGACCTGTACGACAGAACAAAAACAAAACAAACGACTCGACTCGACCAAAACATTAGTAACAATTACGAGAAAGAAAATCACATAAAAATAAACTAAGTACGAAATAAAATAAATTTAAAAATTAAATTGACATGGTGTTTACCTGGAAAACGAGAACTCACCAACCGAAAAACTAGAACTTTTAAAAAAAAATTAATAACCTTTCCTTGCCGTCGACCCCTCGCGTATCGCGAAGGGTACCTGCTCAAACCTCGCGTACCGCGAGAACCTAACAAAACCGACGGGTCGACACCTCTCCAGGCGTATCACCTACTGCCTGGAACCATATTTCCAGAGAATT
>JBCNJP010000017.1:39075266-39201106 GCA_039602395.1 Deinandra increscens subsp. villosa | reverse complement strand
GAGAGCTTGTGTTTGTATCTTCAAGTGATCAATACAATTCTCTTATTTACATCCGTGTTCATTACGTTTGATCAAAGCATGCAGTAGTAAGATCGTTTCTCGTTTCTACAAGTGGTATCAGAGCTATTGGTTGCTCTATTGCTGTGTTTTTGATCAATTTTCGGATTTTTAGAGAGAGAAAGTTTGGGTTTCTTCACGTTTTCATCAAATTCTTCCAATTCCGAGTGTTTCTGTGATGAAAAATGATTTCTAAGTGTTTCTGGAGTGATTTCGCACCTTACTGAATCAAATTCAAGCTTCAAAAGTCGCAAAATCGAAAAATCATTCAATTACAGCTTGGTCCGCAGGTCGAAATTCTGGTCCGCCGGATGACTTTTCTGGTCTGCTGGTTGGTCCGCCCGTGTATCTTCATCGAAGATCTGATCCGCTGATCTGGTCCGCGTAGGCAATCTTCATAATTCTGATCCGTGGCAGTTTCAGCGTACCATCTGATCCGCGACAGTTATTTCAGCGTACCAACTGGTCCGCTAGTTCATCTGATCCGGAATCTGGTCCGCTAGTACAAATTTGATCCGCCTGATTGTTTTGGTCCGGAACTGGTCCGTTCGTTTTGTTTTGGTCCGCTGGCAGAATAGTGACCTTCACTAAAACTGACGTAACTTGAGAACCGTTAAGAGTTACGGAACCCAATACCAGCCAAAACGTTCGTCTCGACGAGATCTAGGACTTGTATTGCCTATGGCCAGTACCGTCTAGTTTTGACCCCCAAAATCCGCTTTGAAGACCTCCGTTTTTTAGTTCGAAGTTTTTGAAGTATTATTTTCGGTGAAAAATGTCCGATTTTCAAGCGTTTGCGGCTATGTAAAGCACGGTACAAGCTATGCTCAATTTTGACAATGAAATAGGAACAAGTCAGAAAGTTCCCAAGTTGTTAAAATTGGAAGATTATCAAAATTGGAAGCAACGTTTTTCTGCATACATTAGCACAAATGATATTGATTTGTGGATTCCGATTCGAAAGCTGTATGTGCGTCCAACTGACAATGGAGAATATAAAGAGATTCAAGATTTTGATAAAGATGAAAGAAAAAGTTATGAACTTGAACAAAAAGTTTATGGTTATCTTACCATGGCGTTACCTACCGAGTTGTTGCATCAATTCAGTGTTGAACAAGGAATTTGAAAATTTTCAACAATACGACAAAGAAAATATTTATGCTCTTGTTTCAAGGTTTTCACATCTAATTAGTGAGATGAAAGTTGTCAAGATTGAAAAGACCGAGGAAGAATTGAAAGAAAAATTAATGGAAGCATTACCAGAGAAATGGGAAAGTTATGTGTTGTTGATTACTCATGACAAAGATTATTCCACATTATCATTTCATGATTTGACCGGAAAGCTTCATGCTCGAGAAATGGAAATGATGAATTCAAACAAGTCCACTGCTCAATTACAAAATCCTGAATTATATCATGGACAAAATTCTGCAAGTATCAATGCAAAGGCAAAATCATTCAGTGTTAATTCATCAAATCCACCTCAAACTGCTTTTGTTGTTAGTTATGGTTCAGGGAATTCTGGAAATTCTTCAAGAGGATGTAATTTCACTGTTCCAAATCATTCAAATCAGACTTCGTTTTCTGCAAAAACACCGGATGAGCACTTGGCATTAATCTCAGCTTTGTTATCTTCATATTGTGGATTGTTGAATGGTGGGTTAACAACATCTAATTTGATTGAAGAAGATTTTGATCAGATTGATCCTGATAATCTTGAGCAAATGGATATCAATTGGCAACTGGCAATGTTAGCTCAACGAGTTAAAAGATTCAAAAAGAAGACAGGTTTTCAAAGTTTAAATCCAGATGGCAAGGTTGGAATAGATAAATCCAAAGCAAAATGCTTCAAATGTTCTAATTTTGGACATTTTGCTCGTGAGTGTTCATAATCAACTGCTTCTTCATCAAAGTCTTCAACAGCCTTGGTGTCTCAAGTTGATAAACAATATGATTGGGGGCAAACTTCTAATTCTCCAATTGCTTTAACTACCATTGCTCCTGTATCCAATGAAGGTTGTGATTGGGATGCTGATGTACTTGAAGCATTTGAAAAAGCACGAACATCGAATAAAGGCTATGATTGGGCTACTGATGAAATTAATGATGAGTCTGCATGGACTGGTTCATCTGCGATGATTGCTCAAATTGCTCATGGTGATGATGAGGTAGAGATAACTGATTCTGAATCTGATTCAAGTGAATCTGGAAATAGTGGTTATGAATCTGTTTGTGAATTATGTTCTAAAAAAGATAAAAAGATTCAAAGTCTGCTTAAGGAAAATGAAAATTTGGTTGCTGATTGTGAGAAGAAAATTAATGACTTGGTTGCTGATAGAGAAAAGTTGGAAGGTATGATCCAAGAGTTAGAATCTCGAAAAGAAAAGTTTTCAGTTTTTCAGACAGAGTTAGTTGAAAAAGAGTTGCAGTTTCAAGGTGTTGAGCAGGATTTTGAAAAGAAATTTACAAAATTGTCTGAAGAAAAGGCTGAATTAGTCAAAGAAGTAAAGAAATGGAAAGATGAAGCTGAGGATACAGCAAAGGATTTTCAAAATCTTTTTGACAAATCCAAGTCCAGACTTGATACACTTACTCAATTGTCTGATGACCAAGCTACTAAGATTCAATCTTATCAGACTGATATGGAAAAGTTACTTGATGAGAAGAGGGAGTTGGTTAGAGTGAACAAGTTGCAAAATGCAAATTTGGATATTCAGAAAAGAAACGAAGATAAACTCGAGAAGGAATTGTTGGCCGCTCTAGATGAGTTGAGATTGCAAAAGTATGAAACTAATAAAGTGGCAAAGAAGCTAATTGCAACAGAAAAGGAGTTGGCTGAAGCTCATCAAAGAATTTCTGAATTAAAGATTGAGGTCATTGATTCAAAACGTCTTTTGAATAATGTTTCTAACTCACAATCTTTTACAAGTTTCTTGGCCAAAGATGAAAATTTTGAGAAGATGTTCAACAAAACCGTGTCACCACCAGGAAGTCTCAAAGAAGGTGTTCATGATTTGAAAGACAAAGTTGAGACTGGTGATTATTCTGAATTTGTTAGTTCTAAATCGGTTGAAGGAAAGAAAGAGGAAAAGGGTAAGAGTACTGAAAATTCTGAAGCTCAAAAGGTTGTGTCTGGGTTTTCGTCTTTAAAAGCTGACATTGATTAAACAATTATCAATGCTCCAAAAGATCTCAAGAAAGTTAAAGCTGAATTTTCTAGGTTGGAAAATAATGGGCATAAATCTACTGGAATGGGAGAGAAAGGTTCAGGAAAGAGTGTTGGTTTGGGATTTGAAGGAAAAGCTGCTCACGGTGGTAGTTCAAAAGTTCCAAAACCACAACAACTGAAGAGAGTCAATGTGAAGCAAGTAAAGAAAGATGTCTTCAAAGCTGAGAAGGTTCAACCTGAGAGATTCTACAAACTCAAGGGTTCAGAACAAATATTTTCTGACAAAGAAATCCCGCTACACTGCGTGGATGCTCAGATAATTGCTGAAGTATTTGTAAAGACTGCTGATCCGAGGAACAAGAAGAATCAATCTGTCCAATATTCTTCTGGAGGATCAAATTCGATTCCAAAGAGTCCAACATCTAAATGGGTTCATGATCATCGATATCAGGTATTCGATTCTTTTTATGATCATTTTGGAGATGTTGATTTTTGTGAAGCTTTGCAGATTCCCAAAAGGCGAAATTTAAACAATCGCTTGTGTTATAATTGCCGACAAAAGGGGCATATGGCACAAGATTGTCCGGTTTCTGCTGCTTCTAGTTCACGAAAAGGAAAGGTTCCATTTGTTGGTAAAGCTGCCAAACAACGATTCATTGATGAAAATGGCAGAGTATTTGATGAATACTCACAACCTACATTTTTCAAAACCCAAGGAAGATTTATTCCACGTTTTCAAAATGTTTCATATGTAGGTTGTTCGTCACAATCAACTGTGACAGGTTCATCAGATACCGATTTACCAAAACAGCAAATCTGGAAACCTAAGGTGGTTTCGAAAGGAAACCAAGATACTGGTCGACCAGAAGCGATTCGCTTCAGGTCATTTATAAACTGATGTGTTTGACTAGTGTGCAGGTACTTTTAGAAGACCTATCGGTGATTGAAAAGTTCCTGATGGAGGAGTATTCTGCTGATTTAAGTTAAATTAAATGTGATATCCAATTACAAAATCTAAATTTTTTCTGAAAGCTAAACCTGAAAGGTATCCATGTCGAAAGGTCAATTTTCTTTCTTTTACATTTCGTATGTAGTTTAGGGGGAGAAAATTGAAAATACCAAAAATAGTGTCTTTGTGTTTTTGTTTGTGTTAAAATGAAAATAAAAAAAATAGAGTTTTCATTTTAAGGGGGAGAAAAACAGAAAGTTCAAAAACATTGAAAAATGAGAAATTGATCCGACATAATTGGGAAATGATGGTACATTGGCTTACGTGTCTGACTCGTAGATAAATTAGATGAAAACGCCATAAAATCATTGTTCGATGTGCTTGGTAGGCTCGGCATTAAATCAGAAAGTATTCAGATGTGATAAACATATTAAATAATAATGCTTGACCAAGTGGACAACATCTTGATGCATATCTCATGATATATCAAGAAAAGATATATGAAAAAGAAAATGAGAAGTCACTGTGTATACATGTGTTCATTTTGCAAAGATTTAAACTTGTTTGATTTTCTTTATTTTGTCAAACGATCGGACTTTCTTTACGTATCGAAAGATCGACCTGATTGTTGTTCGTTTGACGTTCTACTTTATTTTCTTTGGTGTTTCGTATAACTCATCGGAGTTTCTCTGCGTGTACGGGAGTACCGACCTGATTGTTGTTGAGTTATACAATTTCAACTTGTTTTATTTTCTTATTTTGTTAAATCCGAGGCCTTATTTGCGTATCGAAAGATCGACCTTAAGGTAGACGATTTAACGTTCTTATTTCTTTTTGCATGGAACACAGTTGACTAAATCATGAATACAATCATTATGTGATTAAATCACAAATGAAATCACAAAGTGTGATATAAAAGCAAAAACATATCTGAATATGTCTGATAGCATGGGGTACACTGGTCAAAGCAAACTTAATCAATACAATAACATATCCAGATGTTATGAGTATGATTTTGCCTGAGTTTAAGATGGACAAACTATACCAGTAATCGACATGACTTGTGTGCTGAAGTAGTTGAAATTGAAATGTAGTTCAGCATGTTATGTTCAATATGATCCCAAGTTGTGATCTTTCTCACAAAAGACAAAAATAGTGTGTGTTTTAGTATTGCATTTATGTTTCATATCTGAAAAATCAAA
The DNA here is from genome assembly GCA_039602395.1 of Deinandra increscens subsp. villosa. Taxonomy (NCBI): domain Eukaryota; kingdom Viridiplantae; phylum Streptophyta; class Magnoliopsida; order Asterales; family Asteraceae; genus Deinandra; species Deinandra increscens. The sequence goes on along the minus strand of JBCNJP010000017.1, from coordinate 39,195,729 downwards.
AAGATTTTAGGTGTGTTTTAGCATAAACTTAGAAAAATCAAAAAGATTTTAGGTGTGTTTTGACATAAAATTTCAAAAAGTCAAAAAGATTTTATTTCTTATTTGTTTTCGACCGATCGACATGTGATACGAAATCGAAATTTTAAAATCTATCTTGGATTCTCGAAGAGAAGTTTTGCGCCAAGATTAAATTAATTTTCAAAAGAAAAAGAAACCGCGTTTCTGTCTTCTGAAATTGCAGGTTATGGATATCAAAGACTCAAGCATGGTGAAAGGGGGAGTTTGAAGTATTTTTCACAAGTGGATCTTGAAGTTCAAAGTTGATTCAAGAGTGATCCATCTATGCAAGCTCTATTTCTGACAAATTTCAAGTCAAAGATCGGATGCAGCAATGTTGAAGATTGAAGACTGAAGTTTAGTTAGAAAATAGATACACTACACGTTAAGGGGGAGTCTGTAGAAGCATATTCCTATGCTATGAGTGTCTCGTGTATTGTATCTATGTGAGCGGGTCTTTGTATGGAGTGTAATGACTATATCATTGGCACCGAACCAGATGGTCCGGCGGACCAAATGGTCCGGGCGTACCATTTGGTACGCAGCCTATGTAGTCACTTACTATAAATAGGTTGTGTTAGAATGTGCATGAGAACTAGTTGAACACTTCTGTCATTCTACACCTTTCTGTGTGTGTTTCTAGAGAGAGAAACTAGAGAGCTTGTGTTTGTATCTTCAAGTGATCAATACAATTCTCTTATTTACATCCGTGTTCATTACGTTTGATCAAAGCATGCAGTAGTAAGATCGTTTTTCATATATACAATTTTGTTGTACGGCTTTTCTTGACCAGCAAATTCACCCGTGGTAAACTTTGGGACTGTATAGCCATCCAACATCGGAGTCCAAACGGTGACATCCGTGACACCGATGTATGATTCATATCGGGTTTTCCAATTGTGAAAATCCTCAAACTTCTTCAATTTAGGAACCTTATTGGTAGTTCCTATTTCATTGTCATAGTTCAATAACGCTTGTACAGTTGACGACATCGCAGCAAAGGCCTGGAACGGATCTATGAAAACTTTTCTTAAAACTGTGCTAGCGGACCAGAAAGCAAGTCGGCGGACCAGAAAATCAATCTCCGGACCAGATCTCAACTAGCGGACGAGAACCGGATCAAATTAGAATCAGCGGACCAGAATTCTTCTAGCGGATCAAAATTTTAACGAACGGATCAGATGGTCCGATAAAATAACTGTCGCGGACGAAATGGTACGCTGGAACTGCTACGGATCAGAATAAGAAGATTGCTTGAGCGGACCACAAGCAGTGGACAAGATTACTGATGAAGATATACTAGCGGACCAGAAAACTCATCCGGCGGACCATAAAACTCATCCGGCGGACCATATCCGGACCAATATAAATCGAACAATTCTTCACAAAAATTGATGTTTCGAACGTGTAATCAACCCAGAACTCAACCAAAACACTCCATGAGCACTTTGAACGTAAAAGATATGCAGAATCGACGTAAAACCGAGTAAAAATGGTCAAATTCTTACCCCAAACGTTGTGACTTTCTCCAAATCTCAAAAACCGAACTGTAGATCAAAGCAAATGAGCAATCCTGCTCTGATACCACTTGTAGAACACAGGAACGGTCTTGCTAGTGCATGACGATCTCCAATTCGGTAAACAACAAGGTAAATAACACTTCTTTTATTGCTCAACCTTTAGAGAGAGAAAGTAAACAGGTTACACCTTACAAAACACACAGTTTACAGCTCAAACCTCACAACTCCTCCCCTCTAAACGAGCTAAACCTTTTTATACTAGATCTGGCCAGCGGACCAACTAACCAGCGTACCAGATGGTCCGGGCGTACCATCTGGTCCGCCCCTGGTCCGCTGAGACCAGATTATACAAAACATTATAAATACAAGACCTAGCACTAGACAACTATATATGCTTCTACATTAAAAAATAGAAAGAGAGAAAAAGTTACCATAGTATGTTTATTTAATGAAAATGACATATGTCTATTAGCACCTAGGAGGAATATGAGACCAAAGAAATTAGGACACATACATTAAAGAACTAGAAGGCCATAGAATCAATAATTGATAGACAATTGATAAGCATAAAACTATATCATCCTATAAATATGTAACATTTGCTTTGTCACAACCTTGACAAAGAAGGAGTCCCTGACGGTAAAATAATATGATTGATCTTTGATGCAACATAAAGTACAACTTGTGTCTGTAAATAGTAGAAAGAGAATAAAGAGATTAATGATAAAATTTTAGACTTGGATTGACCTTTCAAACCTAATTACCTAAAGCATGCCAAGAATTTCAAAAGATAGGATGTAAAAACAAAAATATGTACTAAACACAACGTAATATCAAGCGCAAGCAAAGATCATATGAATAAAGAGAAATATGTGTTAGGATTGTAAACTTAGATCTGTTTATTAATAAGCACCCATATGTATAGTTACAATATTTACCACTAATATCCTTATACAAACGGATATCTACGTATTGATCTAATTTATTCTAATATACCCTCTCAGTCTAAGGAGTAGGAGACCGAATGCTTAGACTGGATCTAAAATCATCAAAGAGCACCCGAGGCAGTCCTTTTGTAAAGATGTCCAAAAATTGGTACCGGGACGGCAATGGAAAATGTGCACATTCTCATGTTGGTCGTTGAACATGTTCTCGAACAAAATGTAAATCCACTTCAATGTGCTTGGTACGTTGATGATTAATGGGATTTTCAGACATGAAAATGGCGTTGAGGTTGTCACAAATATACGATAGAGGTGCGCCTTAGGGAATGACCCAATTCCATTAGAAGATTGTGAATCCAACATAACTCAGCTACATGAGCCACCCCCGATACTCGACTTCAGCCGGAGCGAAAGATGGTGGTCTGGTGTTTAGAAGACCATAATATTAAATTTTCATCCCGAAAAACGCAGTAACCAGAAGTAGACTTGTGTGTGTCGGGGCAACCTGCCAGTCAACATCGGCGTAAGATGTAAGGGTTGACAAAGCACCCTGTTGCATGTGAAGACCCATAGACAGTGTTCCTTTAAGATAGCGCAGAATGCACTTTAAGGAAAGAAAGTGACCCTCTTGCCGATTTGCATATGCATACAGACCTGTTGCTTTGCGTATGAGATGTCAGGCATGGTAAATGTGAGATACTAGAGAGCCCCAGCAAGGCTCCTATAGGCAGTAGGGTCAGAGACAGGGGCGCCAACATTAACTATAAGTTTACTTGCGGTGTCTAATGGTGTGTAAACTGGATTACATTCGTTCATCTTTGCCCGAGAAATGATTTGCCCGAGAAATGATGTCTGGAGAATATTTGTGCTAAGAAAGCAAGAGACCCCCCGAATCCTGTGTAAAGGAAATGCCAAGAAAATAGGACAAAGCTCCAAGATCCTTCAGGGAAAACTCTTTTGACAGATGCGCCATAATCATCTGCTTGAGTTCATGAGACAAAGTAGTGAGAATGATGTCATCAACATACAGTAGTAGATAAGCTGTATCCCGTCCATTGCGATAAATAAAGGGAGATTCGTCACATAAGCTATGGCGAAAAGCAATAGTGGCCACCAAGTCGGTAAACCGTTAGTACAAGGCACTTGGTGCCTGCTTTAGCCCATAGAGAGACTTCTTTAACATGCAGACATGATTACGGAAAGAAGGGTGCCTGAATCCCATAGGTTGGTGCATAAAAACAGTCTATGATAGATGCCCATGGAGAAACACGTTCTTAGTACCAAGTTGGCTAATATCCCAATCATAATGAAGAGCAATGCTAATAACCGTTCTGATGGTGGCGGGTTTGACTACCGGGCTGAATGTGTCATAGCAATCCACTCTAACCTTTTGAGACCTACCATCACAAACTAAACGTGCTTTATAGCGCTCAAGCGAACCGTCGGATTTAGTTTTTATGTTTGAAAATCCAGATGCACCTAATTATATTCATGTTTGGTTGTCTAGGTACTGACTCCCACGCACTATTTTCGATAAAATCTGTAAACTATTAATGCATGACACGGTACCAGGTGATTTGGAATTGGTTCCAGGGAGATGGTGATGTGAAGATTTAGAGGGTGCTTGGGCTTTGAAATCCCGGACATGCTATGTGTTTTCATCGTGCGTGTCAGCAGTGGGGGCGGAGGAGGTGGAGGGGGAGGAGTGGGGACATATGTGATGAGATTCTAATCATCCATACTTTAATTTATTTAATTATTCATTCTTAGTCGTTATAATGTTTAGAATCTTATTACATTTCTCTTGCTTATGTTTATAGGTCCATGGAGCTTAAAGGAATCATATTTGAGGATTTTGGAAGGCTTAGAAGTATATTGAGCGACGGACGCGAGCTAACAAGAGAAAACAAGAAAAGAATAAAAAAGAGAAGTCTGATGAACAGTTTGTGGTACCGAAGGAACAGTATATGAGGTTCGTGATACGCAAAGTAATGAGGATGGGTTTTCGAATTGATGGACTTGGGCGGTACACGAACTGTAAAGTAGATGACCTTCACGATATGCGAAGGCCTTATGTCGGAAGAAAATATTTTCTTTTATTTTTCTTTTACTATTTAAGCACTCTTTTGGGTTTTTCGAAGAAAGCTTTGTTCCAGCCGAAATTGGGAGTTCCATGGACGAATTTCTTAGTTTTTCTTCATCTTGAATCATGTTTTTCATCACAATAATGTAAGGCTAAATCAATTATGACTATCCTGGTGAACGATTTGTTTATTTATCACTTTGTTCTGGTTTATCTGATTGTGGAATGATCTTAGTTACTTAGAAATTATGAACACCTGCATGTTTATTCTATTTAATCAACTAGATAGCTAGGACTTTTCGTAGTAAACTGTCATATCTCAGGAATCTTGATCTAGGCATTAAGCGAAATGCGTTAATGTTAGTTATTTAGGTTGGATTGAACACCGAAAAAGGCTATGTCTATGTAGTTTTCACAATTAGGTTAATGTGAATCAAGGTGGTAAACAGGGATCCTAGGATAGTTACATCTCATCATCATTGTTTTCTCAATTCAATGTAATCGATCATTCACATCAATCTAATCATAATCAGTAGTCGATGCACTTCATAATCAGTAGTTAAATTAGGTTAATTTTAGGACAAGTTTAGTTTTAGCATAATCTAGATTAGTAACGGATTCTTGGTGATATAATTAAGTTAATAAGTTAATTGCTAAAATCACTAATAACCACCAACTCCCATGGATTGACACCCTAGCTTACCCTATCTACAGAGTTAGTTTGGGTATCCGAACAACCTCACGACAAGGCAGTACCGGGTGATTTGGGAATTGGTTCAAAGGAGATGGTTGTGAAGACTTAGAGGGTTACTGGGCTTTGAACTCCTAGACATGCTACGAGTTTTCATCATGTGTGCCAGTGGTGGGGGTGGAGGAGGTGGAGGAGGTGGAGGGGGAGGAGGGGGAGGAGTGGGGACGTATGTAAGGCAAAGAACCGAGGAATAGCAACTTGTTGGGCCTGATATGGTTTGGGTGTTTTGGAATTGCGATTGTATTGATAGGTGGGGATGGGACGGCCAGAGAAGATAGGAGCATGAGGATCAGTAGGACGTGGGTTGTGGGCCGTATTAGGTGGGCCATATAGAAGAGTTAAGGGAGGTGAAGATGGGTCGTGAATAGGGGTAGGTGAGGAATTTTGGGCTGAAGTGGAGGCAGATTTTCCTGGGCCAGATTGAGGGCTGGTCGGAGAGGGTTAGCCGTAGCAGACGGAGCGGGGGATGTGGTTTGTGTAAAGAGAAGGGTTAGCCATAGCAGACGGAGAAGTACTGGCTACCGTAGCTGTTGCTTCTCTTCTTTGTCTCTTTTTTCCTCTAAAGGCAACATCAACATTTAATTAAATGATCATATAGCAATTAGTTATAAGAAAAGTATACAATCGTGTAAAATAGTTACCGTTTCTGTTTGCCCGGACGTTGTTATAGATGGAAGAGTGTCTTGTGATCCGCTCGCAGAACAGACCTACAATTCAATTATTATTTATGTAGCTAGCTAGTTTATCTAATTAAATAAAATCATAACCGGCTAAACCTTAATTAATTATCCAGACAACCATCCGGATGAAGTACAAACTTATCATAGCCGGAACAGTTATTAATTATATTCATGAAGAACTTTAACTATCTGGATGAACTATAACTAGAGACGCATGCTCATCCAGATGAACTATAATCTTCCGGATCAACTCAAATTCAAAATTGTTTCAAATTTGTACCTTATCTGCCGACCTCTGAGATGAGTTTGATTAAGGAGATTGTTTTAGCGATGTATTGTGCATGAAATTGATTATGTCCTACGTACAATTCAATTAGTTAATTTATTAATAAATTGCGCTCGTGGGAGATCGATCATATCGGTAATTATATAATTATTTATACTTAATTACCGTTGTATTTAAATTGGAATGCTCATTACAACTGTTGTTAGATCTTACAGCTGTAATATGAGACGCCTCCGCGGACTTTACCTCCAAAATAATTTAATGATTTATAATAATTAGTTGATAAAAAGTAAAGTATATAATATAAGAGGTTGAGTCCAATTGGCCAAGCCATTGGAGTTAAGGTGTTGTTCCCCTTGAGGTCAAGGGTTCGAGCCCCGTCAAAGACGGGTTTGGCGTAAAATTTATTTAGCCGTTCAAAAAAATATATAATATAATTAATTATAGGTATGTACACACACACATATATATATATACATACATACATACATACATACATACTAGTGGGGTACCCGTGCGTTGCAGCGGCCAACAGGCTATAACGCGTTATTTGACTTTTCTTCACGCGTTTGGCAGCAATGACAATTTACAACGCGATATTTGTTTCTGTTAGCGTGATGTGTCGCGACAACAATTTATAATACGGTACATGTGCGTTCGGTGACTACGAAAATTTACAAGACTCATGACATAGGGTGCAACCGCGCTATGTAGCGGCGACGCCAATTACCCAACGCGCTACTTAATTTTTTTTAGTTTATCAATCCTCACATGATATTTTGTAGCGTACTTCTGTTAGTTTCGTCATTCGTACTATCGTTATAGTCTATCTATGATATAAGTCTTGAAGATCTCAATTAAATAATAACAAACACACGAATAAAGTTAGGTTGGCTTCTTGACAAACAATTGGATTTAGATGGAGCTTTTTTAAATCTAAAATATAAGATATTGATTATTCTCAATATAAACGATGGCTTGCGTTGTTAACGATGTTTCGTCCCTAACCGGTTTTAACGATGCGGCGGCGGCGACAATCAAATAACGTGGTTTTTTTGATAGTTTGTAAATCCTCTCATGATTTATTATAATACGTCTATTAGTTTCTCATTCTTAGTATCGTTGTATTTTATCTATGTCATGAGACAAACTTCATACCTTTGTAGGGAACTAATGAACCTCCGATTTTAGGGGAAGACGATTCTGTTTAGAGCCCCCAAACGTACATTTGGCTCAAATAATTGTAATCCATGGGTGTAAAAAAGCTACAAGGTTATTGCCTCATCAAAGAAGTAACTATGATCATAATAGTCTATTAATTCTGATATCAAGCCTTTTGACTCACTAATGAATAAAACTATTAGCAAGCTTTTATGCATCAATAATTTTTCCATATCCGGGTTTTCAAACTATTATTCATATTTGTTCTTACTATTTTTTAGTTTTATAATCTTGACAACATTTTATATTATGATTATATTGTTTGTAATTTTTAGGCTCATAACATTCAATATCATCATAGTCCAACCATTAAGTATATAGTACCCATATAACATTATGCAATTGGCAAAGTCGGTTGGGAGTAAGTCATTTTCTTTCTATATAAATTTACAATTTTGAACTTTTTGCTTAGTTGTAGCATTAGGTTAGATCACCCAACGTATATCAATATAATATACATAGTAGGGTATTCACGCGGTGTTTGTGCTTCGGCTGTGATGAAAAAATATTTAGGAATGATTTCTATTTATAGAACCATTAAAATATTTAGAAACCCTGATATTATTTATTGTTGCTATTTTAGTATAATTGGATTAATTATGGATCGATACGTCTTCTAACTTATATCGGTCGGGTTCGGTGGTGCGGGGTAGTGCACGCTCGTCTCGATAAGGTTAGGGGATTCCAAGGGGGCAACGCCCCCTTGGCGGGGGTTCGGGGGCAGCGCCCCCTAGAGAGCGGGGTCCAAGGGGCGGTAGATCCATGGTGAAATTCGAGGGACTAATTGTGCAAAATCGTATAGCAGTTATCCTAAATAACTGCATATACGCTCCCCTGGTGAATACGTACGATCATATCAAATTTTCTGGTTCGGTTCTTCTTCACGGTCAAAAATTTCTTGAATTCGAAAAGATCTCCAGATCGTATCCGATTGAAATCTTAAGCGAATCCTCGAGATTTTCAGTCCGAAAGTGAATCACGCTTTCTGGAGTTTCCAAGCATTCGAATTTCTAACATTTATTGGTGGGTACCTGATGTAGAATGAAATATAGCTACCATATAAGGAAGATATGATAACTTTTTAAAGTAAAAAGCAGTGTTATAAATAACAATTAATCGCCGATCAATCGGCGATTAATCGCTTGGCACCCCTCAACTGTCTACGATTAAGGGCTTGATGGTCAGTTGGTCAACAATGGTCAACATCGGTCCTTGACGGTCTTAGCGGCCCTTGGCGGTCTAGACGATCAGCTTAAAATTTTAATTTTCTATTAAAAAAAGTTTAAAAAAACATCAAAAATTAAGCTGTATGCGTATTTTGAAAAAATGTTAAAGAAAGATGAAGATTTAAATATGAAAAGGTATCTGTTTTTTGAGATTATTAGACGTATTAGTCTTTACTATTGTAGTTTTTTACTTAAATGTTTATTAAGTATTAGATTATGACTTTTTTAAAGGTTTTTACTTATTTACTTGTTAATCATACTAAGATATTGCCATATTGGAAATATATATGTGTATATTTATTTTTTTATAATAATCTAGGGTCTCCGATAATCGCCGATTAATCCCCAATTAATCGGGTTAATTGCTTAACACCAGTCGACTGTCGAACAACCGTCGAACGATTTTTGCAACCTTGGTAAAAAGTAAGAATCGGTTCCTCACTTTGAAAGAAGAGTTACAACAGGCTAGTACATAGGCTTTTCTTTAGTTAAAAAAATGACTAAATCACACTTATAAAGCCTCGGTTACAACCTTCCCTTCTATATATATGTTTTAAAATGTCTAACATTTGACAAAAAAGTAATATTTTAAAAGGATTAACATTTGGAAAAAATACTAGATTATACCAAATTGCTACCAATTTACACTAGGAAATGTAGACATTCTAACACTATAAAGAACTGTCACAACCTTGGTGTAGTGCTGTTATATTGACCTATTCACCAATAACCCCATAACTGCAACATTAAAGCAAAATGGTAGAATTACGGTATTGTGTGTCTTTAGAGAGGTAATTCCCGAAAGGCTTTATGTTCTGCTCTCTTTCTCTGTACCTACAAAATTAAAAACAGTTTCTTTTAGGTAATTAAACATTTATTATAATTCTAAATGACATGAAAAGCAATGCCTAATTAAAGGCTCACACCAGCCTAGTAACCAAGTGTCCATGCAAGAGAAAATGTGCCTAAATTGACATTATGGGTCACCCCAAAGTGAAACAAAGCCTTTAGTTTAAAATTTGTGGCGCCCTAATCCCGGAGTCGGCCACGGGGGACATCACGTAATCGGATTTACTCATAAGCACATGATCAAGACAGAGATTATAATAAGCATAAAACTTTTATGACTAAAACAAATGTTTACAAGACAGGATGAACCTATACCACTATGGTCAAAATCTACTCTATGTCAGCCTTCAACGTACTCTTGATAGCCTGCCTTCATGCCCTGCACAAACATTCTCTTTGCTCCTTCTTCCAGGAGCTAATACATAACCTGATATGCATTCTTAAAGGTCAGCTTACCCTGGTGAGTTCTAAGTTTTCTTCTATCAGTTTAAACATAAACATTCATTTTAACATACTTTCATATTTGACACGTTATACATCATTCATACTTTCTTAACACGTAAGCAAGTTACCTTTTTTCCATACCATTCCCATGAAGGACTTATCTAGGAGTACGACTCCTCTGCTAGGCCCAGTCGTCACCAAACCTCTCACATCACTGCGCAAGGTTTCCTACCGGAACCATCACTATCCCCTGTGGGGATATACTTCTCTACCGGGAAGTCTAACTCTTAACTCATTTCTCCATGCTCTTATTTAGTTTTGACTCGTCAAAACACTTTTCGTCTATCATGTTAAAAACATTCTCATTCATTCATAAAACTACACGGTATAACCGTGTTTAAAACCACGTGTCAAAACCATTAACCGTTCGTTAACCTCCACACCGCAGTGTGGCAACACTTAACCGTTCCCTATCCGTAATCCCAAAAATACTTGTAAAATCACATTCACATATAGGCATAAAACATTTCACAGGTATAAGGCTTTCATAAAATAGTTAAGTAAATAATTACTAGCATGCACATCAGCCCAAAACAGTAAAACATTCAAAAGTGGGCTCTTAGAACTAAGCTTAGCTTTGCACAACATATTTTATCTTGACAGCTAACCAAAAACGTCACGCCTTGCATTAACCGATGTCCTATCAAGACATCCTAGCATGGTTTAGATACCATTATACCAATCACTTAGCCTACTAATTCATTCCAGGCATCATTGGTTCAAACTTTTCAATCTAACCAAAATTTCACAATCTGTCCAACATGCATACGGCCGTATTCATTTTCTCTAATACGGCCGTATCGCGGCATGTTTCAAATTATCTTGCAATATAAATTTCCTAATACGTACTCCTTCCAAATACGTTTATTGTACGATCATAATACCCAATACGGCCGTATCACTAACGGGTAATACGAGCGTATTCATCCATGCTTGAATACGTGCATATCCACTCATGTGAATACGAGCGTATTGCTCATGAGACATCAGGAAAACTCATACCAGTTTTGACAATCTCAGCAAACTTCTAATCCAATTTCTTTTACCAATGTATTAGTAAACTTATACTCATCATTTACAACCAGAAAACCTACTGAGATCATCATTATACTCCATTCTCTCTAAATCACAAACATGCATAAAATAATTGTACCACAAGCATAAAATACTTGTACATACCTCAAATCATTGACGTTTGTCTATGAATTTCTATCAGCAGCTGATCCATGGTGATATCTTCAACATCAATCACCTACACAACCTTTCTTTGATCTTAGAAATGCAAAACCCCATTCTTACAAAAAATGGAAACTTTATGCATGCTTGTTCTTACCTCAAGAGCTGATTTTTTGGTGATCAGAAGCCCTTAATGCTCCTTTGATCATCTTCTCAGCCTCCGGAAATACCCCAAATCGACATCAAGTCATGATCCATGCTAGTAACCTCAAATTAACATGGATAAGGTGTGAGATTTACAAACCTCACTTGATTTTGAGCATCCTTACATGTCCCAGGACTTATAATAGCCTATGGACATCCTTACAGAAGTTTCTTGATTGGAGATATCGAAGAGAGCTCAAGAAAATGAGCTGAAATGCTCAAAATCGAGTTTGTATAGTCCTGAACACGATACGGGCGTATTACCTTATGCCCAATACGGCCGTATTGTGCCATGCAGCTCCCGGAGTCCACAAGTGGCTAAAACGTGTCATTCCTGACAATACGGCCATATTGTTTTTATGCAATACGGCTGTATCGCGCGTCTGGCGGAAAACTTGAAACTTGTTTTCGCATTTCTCGCTTCGTTATAACTCGGAATTGAGCCGCGTCTTCACCCACGTTCCTCATTTTTAATCCTCTATCATTTCAAAGTGATTAAACATTGACTAGTAACTTAAATCAGTAAGTCCACTTCTCACTTGAAAACCGGGGTGTTACAACTCTACTCCCTTACATAAGGTTTCTTCCTCGAAACCTGTTTAGTCGATAAATAACTCAGGGTGAGATTCCCGCATCTCATCTTTGGTCGTAGCTTCTGAACCCTTAAGGTGCTTTCATTGCACCTCTACCATCTTAATAGTTTTATTTCTCAATTTCCTCTCTTGACGATCGATAATTGCGCTTGCTTCTTCTGCATAATGCAATTTATTGTCGATCTTAATTTCTTCTAATGGCACATGAACAGTATCATCTTCCAGGAATTCACACGGATATGGTACATAAAAGGTAGGGTGGATACCACTCCTCTTTTATGGCAATTCCAAGCGACAGGCAACTTCACTAACACGCGCCAAAATCTTAATGGCTTAACATACCAAGGACTTAACTTTTCTCTCTTTCTGAATCGTATAACATCCTTCCACGGTATTACCTTTAACAAAACATAATCTCCAGCATTTAAATCTATGGGTCTTCTTCTATTGTCGGCAGAAGACTTATGCCGATCTTGAGCAGCCCTGGGTCGTGCCTGTGTTATATCAAGCTTTTCGGTAGTCGAACTGACAATATCTTTACTTCTCTTTTCTTTCTACCTAACGCACTGGTATTCTATACCTTCTACCATAAAACATTTCATATGGCTTGCCTAGCAAGGTAGCTATTGTTGTAGAAGAATTCTACCAGTGGCAAGTGTTCATCCTGGCTTCCACTAAACTCTAAAATACATGCCCGTAACATATATTCAAATGCTTGCATTGTTCTTTCCCTTTGTCCATCTGTTTGTGGATGATATGTGTTGCTAATAAGTAACCTTTTTCCCATTTTTTGACATATTTCTTCCAAAACCTTGAGGTAAATCGTGTGCCCCTATCCGACACAATAGATATTGATACCTCATGTCGAGCAAAAATCTCATTAACAAATAGTTCTGCCATTTTCTCTGAAAAGTATGACTCCTGTATAGGCAAAAAGTGTGCATTCTTTGTTAATCTTCCACCACCACCCAAATGGAATCGTAACTTCTAGCTATAGAAAGGTAGCTTACTTATAAAGTCCATCGTGATGTGCTCCCACTTCCACGGTGGTATTTTCACTTCTCTATACAATTTACAATTGCAAATATTTATCTTTGTATTACCACTATCCACTGGTTTCCATCGACACCTATGAGATTCCACTGCCAGAATGTAAGCAGATGTGATATGGGGAATGTCAGATGGACTCTGCTCAATTCCCTTGGCAGACTTGATCTAGCAGTATTCTCAATATTTCATGTGAAGATCTCAAATGGTATCACATGCCTTCGGCTCATCTTGCCCATCATTTCTAAACCAAGAAATGCCTTTCCACAGGAGTTTCTTAACAAACTGTCATCCCTGACTTGGAACTCACTCAACTTTCACATTTAGTCAGCATATAAAGCATGTTGCTCTTGCACGGACTTCAACCGTGCCTTAAACCTGAGCGATCTTTTCAACTGTAGCCGAAACTATTTCAGTGCTAGCCATTATCTTCTGAGTCAGTCTATCCACAATCACCGTAATGGATTTATAACGCTTAGCTGTAAGAGCGTAGCTTGGTTATGAGGTCCATGGTGACATGCCATTATTTCCACTTCTGGAATCTCCAATCCAGTCCAAGCATCCAAGTTAGCTTACATTCAATTCTTTCGCCGCTAGCTCCAACTCGTACTTCAGATGCTTCACATCCTGGGGGTTCAACTTACATGATACATACGAAATTGCATCGTCTCTTCGTATTGGAGCGCTCTCCAATTATTAGAAAAAAACCTACTACACCCTTCGTCCTATCCGGTAACAGCAATACTGGAGCATGCGCCCATTCTTGTCATGTCTATCAAGTTCCAATACTTCAAGTCTAAGTGAGCGTCCTAGAGGACTCCACTCCGTCACTATCCATTCCATGTCTTCACGAACATCCTGCTAATGTCGAATTAGCTTTGCTTCCTTGAAACTAAAAACTTCTTTGCTCTACTTATGGAAACAAATGTTCCATCTCTTCCTTTGCCATCTTCCTAAACAGAAATCGAGATTTCATCTAACTATTGCAATTCAAGCCATCATGACTCTAGTCCACTATCTTACTCGTAAGATAAGGACACGACTTTCTAAGGAAAAGTAAACTAACGTATCAGGCATAATTAACTATCCTTCTGAATGTCTAACAAGAAATTAGGCAATAATTAATCACATGAATTTGCATCAAACACATTTACTGGTTACACCGAATCCTATCCTGTCAATCACCAAGCTAACCATAACAAAGAAGACAAGAGAATGTCATAAAACATTCCTGATACCGCATATGAATTGTCTATGTCTTCTTGAACATCAGTGCGTCTTCATCTTCAGTGCCGCTAACACATTCTCAGATAATCTCATTTCATCTCATGGTCATTTTACGCGTCTCAATACACTCCATCGAGTGTAACTCCTCTATCCATTACTCGAAACAAGATTCGAACTCTTCGTGTTTAAATAATCAACTAAATCATGTTAGCATTCACCCTCATAATTCATGCGGAATTCTACCATCTATCCATCTCATAAGGTCCATCATTCTTGGGTTCTTGGACTGCTCCAAGTCTTCTTCCACATCTTTTGATGGATTGCTTCTGTTACTTCACTCATCAGTTCTGCATGACTGGCTCTTGAAAATTCTTCAACTCCATTGCCTAGAATGATTTCTTCATTGAGCGTGCAATCCCATCTATTACTCCTATTTCGTCCCTTATCAGTTAGCACTGACAAGAATCGAGTCAAGCATTTTCAGTGAACCATGTTTCGTGACATAAGTTCACTTGGTACCTTAGGGACTCTAGCTCCATTTCTTGTTAATAATTCTAAGGCCGAATCTATACTATCTACAACGTCTCTATACTTTCTTGACATCATCTATCTTTACCCTTTCTGTCTCATGGTTCCATTCTACTCGAAGAGTATATCGGTCTTAACCGAATAGATGATATAAATCATTTCTTTAACTTAGCACCCCTGTCATTCTTGATTTAGCTTTTAACTCTCTAGGCATCTTCGACCCAATTAAGGAGGGTTACATTTGCGTGGATGTTGTAAGCATACAACAATCTTTTCCCTTGAACTCTTTCAACAAATAGCATTTGCATTCCATACTTTGTTGTTTTCAAAACCGTCTCTTTTCTGAGTTCCTCATCATCTCTAGCTTCCTTTCCTCTATATGGGTTATCCTCATCCCTACCAAGGTTGCATCCAACATTGAGAGCTTATAGTCAATAAAGCTCTATACGTGTGGCACTTCTATCTTTGATCTTCATTTCTTCTCAATCCAATCTTCAAAATTATCGGCATCGATTTCGATATCATTTTTGGTTCCATATCAGCCCCATCACTGACTCCATAGGGACTTCAGGCTTCAAATTGATTTACTATCGCTCTCACTGTCCGCTCACCGGATCTTACTCAAAGTGATGGGATAAGCTTCCTGACTAGCTCTAGCGATCGTGTACGATCAAAACTCTCTTCAAACATTCCATACATAAACTGAAAACTACACTTGGCATCCTTGAGTTACATAGCAACCCTAACTCTATGATGACATTCTGTCGCATCATACATATGCTCTGCACACCCTTTCTACATGAGTGTATTCCTCAAGGCAGGATGTTTCACCTGACCTTAATCTCCATTGCAGATTTTTACATGGTATATATCACTTCTTGCACTGCAGCCTCTGCTGCGACCATCTGCCCTATCCCGTGTGGAATATCAGTGTTCACGTGACAGGTTATAATGCAAAACGTTACGGATATAGCAAATCAGTTTTTATCTCGACCGGTAGATAATTACTTATTTAGTATACATTTCACGCTGCAAATTACTTCCTATCATGTTTCCTACCAACATTCACACCACGTTCTTTCCAACACCGTCCTCATCCAAACCTTGCTCAAGTAAACTCTTGATGTACTGGATGTGTTTATATACAGGGCGAACCGCAACCTACCCACCACACATCTAACACATGATGAATGTATCCTTGCTACATTTGAAGTTTGACCTAATATTATCCGATATCAAATCGGCTCTATGGACCTTCCAATCATCTTTCAAACATCCTTTCGCATAAAATCCATCTATGTAGGCATCCACCGATCCTACACTCAGCTCTCATCCTTGACTGAAACTTTGACAATCTATTCGGCATCTCATACCTACACCAATATACAGCCCTCTGGTCAATACCAGTATCATACCACCTATCCAGGTGTCTCTAATATCACAGATCGGCCCTCTCACCGTCTAGTGACCTACCCTGCATCCAAGCAACACAACAGTTGATACCCAAGATACTTTTCATGTGAGTGAATACAGTACTGCAGTAGCTAAGTACCCTCGGGTATCCACCATACTTACATATCTTAAGTACCTCCTGCTGTATGCCCAATGCATCTCTTATTCTTACAGGAATCAGGCTATTGTAGCTGGCACCATAAATTCCTATCCTATCTTACTTGATCTTCCCAGAGTCCTAGTTTAAGTCTAGATACCCCTGAAGTACCTAAATCTCTTAAACCAAGGCTCTGATACCAACTTGTGGCGCCCTGATCCCGAAGTTGGCCCCGGGGGACGTCACGTCATCGGATTCACTCATAAGCACATGATCAAGATGGAGATTACAATAAGCAGCGGAAATTAAAACTTTTATGACTAAAACAAATTTCTACAAGATATGATGAATCTATACCACTATGGTCAAAATCTACTGTATGCCAGTGTTCAACGTAATATTAATAGCCTGCCTTCATGCGCTGCACAAACACACTCTTTGCTCATTCTTCCAGGAGCTAATACATAACCTGATATGCATGCTTAAAGGTCAGCTTATGCTGGTAAGTTCTAAGTTTTCTTCTATCAGTTTAAACATACACATTCATTTTAACATACTTTCATCTTTGACACGTTATACATCATTCATACTTTCTTAACACGAAGCAAGTTACCCTTTTTCCATACCATTCCCATGAAGGACTTCTCTAGGAGCGCGACTCCTCTATTAGGCCCGATCGTCACCGAACCTCTCACATCACTACGCAAGGTGTTCCTATCGGAACCATCACAATCCCCTACGGGGACATAGTTCCCTACCGAGAAGTCTGACACTTAACTCATTTCCCCATTCTCTTATTTAGTTATGACTCGTCAAAACACTTTTCGTCTAGCATGTTAAAAACATTCTCATTCATTCACAAAACTACACGGTATAACCGTGTTTAAAACCACGTGTCAAAACCATTCTTAGTAGATAAAATTGCTCTTGAGATTATATTATCCGAGGAATGTATATTATCTTAAAGTGGATGGAATTGTCATGGAATCAAGAATGTGGACACTACGTCAAAATTCACCTTTGGCCACGGAAAAAAACCGTGACCAAAGGTGTTTGGTCACGTTTTTTTTATTCCAATCGACACCAAAGGTCCCGTCACTTTATGTATCCTACGACCACGTTACATTATCAGTGGCTGAAGCCACCTAGAAGCGTGGCTAAAGGGTACCAATATTTATTGTTGTAATCAAACAATTCTTCTAGAAAGCGTGGCCAAAGGGTCCCAACGGCCACATGTGTTTGTTTAACGTGGCCTTTGGTATTATATGGTCACATATATTTGTGTTTTAGCCACATACATTATAAAAATACATGGCCAAAGGGTTGCTGAAATCATACATTTTGTCCCAATACGCGTGGCCAAAGGGTGGCAACGGCCACGTTAAAATATCAAAAGCGTGGCCTTTGGTATTATATGATCACGTATATTTGTGTTTTAGCCACATATGTTATAAAAAAACGTGGCCATTTTTTTTTGTTGTATATATTTTTTTTAAATAATACTTCTTAATTACACAAACAACGGTTACAACTCAACATGAAGTACAAGGGAGGCGGGCAACAAGCTGCGCCGCCAACCCCTTCTAAATAGCAAAGCCTAACCGAGTGAAAACCACATTCAAACCCCTAGGAGTCGCCACATTCCTGTTCATGACCTTCTGGACGCGGGTCAAAGTATCCACAGCTTCCGGGACAAGGTAACCGAAAGTGTCAAACGCAAAAGGCACGAACACATGTTGATTCGCCAGACACGTTTCCTCATGTTTGCGCACTTTCCCAGCAGCAGTATTCGTGGCAGCCTGGCCTGCCCGGAAACCAGAGCCCTTGAACCCCACAAGAGGGGAAACCCCAGTGAGGTGGACACAAGCATGCTTCCCATGCTTCCACCCAAAGACAAGGACGTCCGCCGGTCGAAGGGAGGAACGCCCGTCCGCTGGGTCCGACAAAAAATTAACCGGGGCTTCCTTCTTTGCAGATATCCCGGCTCTTCTGAAAATGTCAAAAAGGACGTCCCGGACCAGATCATGCCGGTATTTGAAACCGGGCAGCTCTTTGCAATGGACCGCGTGCTCCCCATAAGCATCCAAACATGCCTTGCTGCATACTGGACATCTCTCATCCCTCGGGTACAGGGGGATCATAAGTCGATATTTAAAAACCGCCCGATATTCGACTGGCGACATGTGCTGCCCCAACCCATCAATAGGGAGTGCGAGGAGGAAATCTTGAGCATGTGGTTGGCGGAGGCATTCCCACACCGCTTTATCCCTGGCTGACATCCCGAAGTCAGCTTCCATCTCTCCCACGACTTTACCAAACAGGACATTCGCCAAAACATGTTGGGCCAAATGGGTTGCTGAAATTATAATATTTGTCCCAATACGCGTGGCCAAAGGGTGGCAACTGCCACGTTAAAATATGAATAGCGTGGCCTTTGGTATTATATGGTCACGTATATTTGTGTTTTAGCCACATATGATATGAAAAAACGTGGCCAAATGGGTTGCTGAAATCATACATTTTGTCCCAATACGGGTGGTCAAAGGGTGGCAACGGCCACATTAAAATATAAAAAGCGTGGCCTTTGGTATTATATGGTCACGTATATTTTTGTTTTAGCCACATATATTTGGAAAAAAAAAGTGGCCAAAGGGTCGTTGAAATCAGATACTTTGTCCCAATACGCGTGGCCAAATGGTGGCAACGGCCACGTCATAATATAAAAAGCGTGACCTTTGGTATTATATGGTCACGTATATTTGTGTTTTAACCACATATATTTGGAAAAAAAAGTGGCCAAAGGGTAGTTGAAATCAGATAATTTGTCCCAATATGCGTGGCCAAATGGTGGCAACGGCCACGTTAAAATATAAAAAGTGTGGCCTTTGGTATTATATGATCACGTATATTTGTGTTTTAGCCACATATATTTAGAAAAAAAAAGTGGCCAAATGGTAGTTGAAATCAGATATTTTGTCCTAATACGCGTGGCCAAAGGGTGGCAACGACCACGTTAAAATTTAAAAAGTGTGGCATTTGGTATTTATATATATGGTCACATATATTTTCTTAATTACAATTAATTAAACTGCATATTAATTAATATAGAGAAACCTTAAAATCATATTATAATTAAAAATTATTGTACATACACTAATCAAATGCCGTTCAAAAAATAACATACACTAATCAAAGTTTAATTTGTATAATAACTAGATTTTGAGCCCGCGCGTTACCGCGTGTTTTCATTAATATTATTATACCTGATGTTGGTAAATTAACCCACTAAAATGTTTATTGCATTATTTTAAGGTTTTAATTTGCAATTATGTTAAAGACAATTTCTAATTGATTTTGATATATTTGCAATCATGTTAAGACAATTTCTAATTGATTTTGATAGTGTCATTCACAAACAATAGTTGAGGGTTTTTTTTGGTTATATTGAAATAATTAAATAAAAAATGTCATGGTGCTATAACATTAAAAACCCTCTACTAAAGAATACATGAGTGAAATTTAAAGGAAACATATACAAACCAAAATAACAACTATTTTTACTTATTTGTTTTTTTTTTTGGAATAAGGTCATGGATCATTACGAAGTGGATCTCCCTCTTATTCTTCATTTAATTGTTGATTGCATTTAAGTCACATGATATTAAGTTTCCTTTAATTTCGTTATCATTGAACATTAAGTATATTAGAATAGGTGTTACTTGATTTTTAAGTTTTAAGTAAATGCTACTATTTTACATTACTCAATAAACCATTTCAACATACAAACTGATTTGTGAAATCTGATAGTATTCTGATAATGTTTATCATATGAGGGAAGATTATAAGAGGATTAAGTGACGATGTTTATGTATAAAAGATAAGTGGGGCAAAAAAATTACTTCTTTTGCCATTTACATAAATATTACTGGTTATGGTATAGTGTTCGATTTTATGAGCGGTTTGCCGAAATGAAAACTGAGTTCTAAATAATTTTTAATTCAAAAAAATTAATTCATTTTTTTCATATCATCATGGGAGGGTTCTTCTCAAACATTAAATACTATGTTAAAACTATATTTGTAAAAGATGTGATGACTCTCACTTATCTAAATGGCTTGCTTTATTCAAAACCAATCAACCTATCAAAACTTAAACGACTCGCCTGGCTTTGTTCTCGAACAGTTAAATAAATTAGAATTATTTAAGAAATATCATAACATCTTCAATAACGAAACTGAAGTAGAGACAAACATGTTGAAATTAGTTCTCCATTCAATTTCTTGAACAATTTCTTGAATTGAGATATTAAAGTTTTTTAAATTTCATGATGACAAATGTGATACCCTAAATAATGAATTTTAAATCGAGAACTTGTTATTGAAAATTTAACAAAAAAAAAAGGTCAGCATCGAGGCTATTCGTAATGGGCTTCATGGGGCGCCACCACCTACATATCGCCCCTATCACGCCCGGTATCACCACCCCTATTAGCACCGTGACCAATCCCCCCCCCCCCCCTGTGCTACCACCATCACTACGCATCTTCTCCTCGAGGTGTCATTGGGGAGTTAATAAGAATGGTGAGACTCTTTCACTAAGGGCAGCTTGAGAACGCTACCCTGATAAGATAACCCTCCATGTGATTTTCATACTTAACTTTGCTGCCTCATCAAATTTCAACCACATAAAGTTTAAAGTTTCTTTACTTTTTTTGTTGAATCCTTCAAAAGATTCATAGGTTTCTTGAAAACACAACACCCATCTCAAACCAGTACCTTTCCAACAGAAGATTACAATTCCAACAGAAGATTACTAGAAATGTTGATTGACATATCTGGAATTTCTTAACTCTCATTCGTTTCAATTGAAGTAAACAGAACATGAGTTTTTTGTGACACCGGCATAAACTTGGCTTCCCACTATTCGTCTAAGATCTCGCAAGCCTCCATTATCCGCTCTAGCTCAATAATGAGCACCAGTTAAAGTAAAACTTGCTGATCGTAAGTGAAATGTTATATCACTGAGCTTCAATTTCCCTTACAATAAAAAATAAATTACAACTTGGTAACAAATGATTCCAAGACTAAAAGTGTATAAAAATATATTGAAATGATATAATATATTTACCTAATCATCCCTTAGGGGTATATATCTAACATTGTAACGATATCTCAAGTTATTAAAACTTAGAATCATTGTATTAGGCCGTAGTTATGTACAAAAGTCAGAGGTTGAGTTTGGCAGTTTTTGCCTTACATTTAATTGGATAAGCCGAATATACCTTTAATCCTAAAACAAAAAAAAAGTTAAACACAACAGAGCAAAAAAAAAGGCAGGCTCGTGAAAGCGAAGCCAATTTCTGTGTACAAAATAGCATGCAGCTCTAACCAAATCCAAGGCCAAATTCCAGGGCCGTAAGAACAGCAAAAGAGAAAAAAAAAGTATTTCTAAATGATTCCATCAGAAAGGTTATGGTTATATGATACTCTTTCTTCCAAACCCAAAGGGTTGAAGAACAGAAATATTTTAAGTCATAACAGTCTCAAAAAGTCAAACATTAATATTCAATATCCAAAGTCACAACAGTTTCAAAAAGTCAAACAGAGAATAACACCCTAGCCCAAATCACGTTATTACAGTATCCCTGCAAACATAAAACAGATAACACCTCAAATCAAATCAATATGATAAGGGTTTACCTATAATGTGCAAGGTTAGTGAGAATTGAGGATGGTCAAGATCTCAGACGATCATAAGATGTGCATAACTCTTGAGTCGATCCATGATTCCGGCGGTTCCTTAACCCTATCAATCACAAATTCAACACTGTCATCGCTTTAAAAGCATAAAAATAGTTAGGTTTTGCATAGTCTAATGTTTGTTTTCTTTATGTTTTTTCCGGATTGATGGTTTGTTTGCAACTAAATATATTTTTAATGAATCTATTGCATACTGAGTTAATAGTTGCCATAAAGAAATCATACCAAAAGCATTGTTGGATACCAATATATGCTTGACTTTCAAATTACTACTTCAAAAAGAGAATAATGGCACAAAAAACAGCACAATATGAAAGGAACCATCTCCAAATATACTTAATTCAACATAGATTATAAAACAAAATACAGATTGATCGAAGAGACAACATGCTCACTTTTTTATCAATCAAAACCAAATTTATTAATATTTTCTTATTTAATCAAATGAGATATGAGATACATGCTAACTTAAAAGGGTGTCTTCCAGAATAATATAATTTGGGTACTTTTTGTTCAAATTTCTTCTGAATCAGACAAATATAACACACTGAAATCAAAAAGTATGATAGGAGATAAATAAAACAACTAACAAATTAATATCCGATCATATGGTTTTGGGCATGGGAAAGTTAGATTCAATTTAAAAGACATGATTACTTACCAGGAGAAGACAAAGATTGGATCTGGATCTAGGAGCGATAATAAAAGTGAGATGTATTTATAGGGTAGAACGGCGATGATTTCTTCTCTTAATTCATCTAAAATGGCGAATTGTGAGTCCCACACACACACAACAATTAGGGTTCCAAGAAATACAATCGGATAACAGAAAAAGAGGATTCTCTTAAACTACAATTTTAGGATTTTAATCAAACATCCTCCATGTCGTCTATCATTTAAATCAAGATCTCTCTGGCGATTTCTCTTCCTCTTCGTCGCAGTAACTGTCGAAGAGGATTTACAGGTATGAAGTTGTTGGGACAGGGGATAGTTGGTGTAGATAGATCGGTGGTTTCTGGTGTGTCGACGTAGTACTATTCTGGCCGGAGGGTTGCGCATGTGGTGGTGATTCGGCGGAGTGGGGCTGGGGAGAGAGCGTACTGTAGTTTGATGATAAAGATGCAAAGAGGTTTTAGGTTGTAAAGCGTTGTGACGGTCAGAGTATGAGGCCTGCGGATGGGGTTAGAGCGGTTATTAAGAATAAAATATTTATTTTTATTACAAAGAAGTTGGTCAATGTTTATTAAGGTAAATTAACTATAATTTCTTGTCCGTGCTCATCAGCTGCTTCTGCTGGTTCATTGTAATAAGTTTTCTGTTTATCAGATCTTGAGTCAGCTGGTTTGGTGTTAAGTACACTTTCGGCATCTTTTTCCGATCATTATTTACCTGGAAAATGACAAATAAAACCGATCATATTATATATATATATATATATATATATATATATATATATATAGTTAATTAATTATAGCAGATACGATTAATTAATGTAGTAATTAATTACCTGTGGTTATTCCAGTACTTTTTGAACCATATATAGAATGATCAACCGGCTGTGATTTATCTGACTTGTTATTAGAATGAAGGATCATTCGTTTCATCGGCCATTCAATAACATATTTATTTTCAACCTCCGAAAGCGTTGTTTTATCATCTAATGGGAATGGTAAAAATGTTGCACCCTTATTGACCTGATAAACTTTAATTCTACGGCAACCAGGAGGTAATGGACTTCCATGAATCTTCTCATCGTTTTCTTTTGGTAATAATTCAGCCAATCCCACGACATTCAGTGGATCCCCCTCCATGTGCAACGTCGTAGTTTGGCTCCGTTGATCAGAAGTGACATAATAATAATAATATTAATTATAGCATATATATATTAACAGTTAATTAATTAAAGTCAAAAATAGGAAAAAGTTGTGGTATATACCTCTTGGATTACTGGCTGATCGATAGGAGCTGCAATGACATCATAATTATTTGGTTTTTCCAACCGATCACTCTTCTTAGGAGGTACTTTACGAGCTGCAGGTTTTACTGGTTTTGCATGTCTCTTATTCTTTTCCTAAATTGACACCATGTAATTAACTGATTAGTAACACATATATTAATTAACAATAACGTCAAAGCGATTTTTCAAATCGTTAATTATATATATATATATATATACCACTTCCTGCTCTGATGCCCCAGCAGTACTGGCTACAGCAGCTGCTGCTTCTCTTATTTTTCTCTTTTTCCCCTAAAGACAGCATCAGCATTTAATTAAATGATCATATAGCAATTAGTTATAAGGGAAGTGCACAATTGTGTAAATTAAAATAATTAAATGATCATATAGCAACTATCCCAATTAACTCTAACTATCCTGATGAACTAGGAACTTCCGGATCAACTCTAACTATCCCGATGTACTCTAACTATGCTGATGAACTTTTTACTATCCTGATGAACCTTACATATCTTGAGGAACTTTAACTATCCGGATGAACTCTAACTATCCGGATGAACTATAACTAGAGACGCATGTTCATCCAGATGAACTAGAATCTTCCAGATCAACTCAAATTCAGAACTGTTTCAAATCCGTACCTTATCGGTCGACCTTTGAGATGAGTTTGATGGAGTAGATTGTTTCCGCGATGTATTGTGCGCGGAATTGATGATGTCCTACGTACAATTAATTCAATTAGTTAATTAATTAATAAATATGCGCTCAAGGAAGATTGATCATATATATCTGCAATAATATTTAATTACCATTGTATTTGCATTGGAATGCTGATTACAACTGTTTTTAGATCTTACATTTGTAGTAAGAGGCGCCTCCGCGGACTTTACCTATGAAATAATAATGATTTATAATAATTAATTGATAAAAAGTAAAGTATATAATATAATTAATTATAGGTATATATATATATGTAATTTGTCCCTTACAGAATTTACTGCTTTATCAACTTGTTTATCTTGAATCATGAGGTTCATAAATGCCGTAAGCTTATCAATTTTATCATGCTGTGCTTTAACCATATCAGTGAGGTGCTCAACCTCTTGATCCTTTTTCTCACGCAGCTGTTTTTCATTTTTTAGTTCCACCTCAAGTTTTTCGATCCGTTCTTTTGATCACCCTTTTGGGGCACCCTGCCAATATCCACGGGAAGTCACTCCATACCCAATACCTTTTAGGTATTCGCCCCTTTCCTTGCCAAGGACCAATGTAAGGGCATCCGTTCCCGGTTCTACGGTCACGGATCCCGCATTTATATTTGTTTAATTCTCGGCCTGCAATAATTAATTTAGCTAATGTAGTGAGGTGCTGTTAATTTTTAACATGTGAATAATTAGGTATATATATAGAGATTAAACTTACTATATCATCTGCTATGCCCTTCACCACAGGCATTTTGTATTCCCCCTCTTTATTTACCCTTCCTTTCCTCCACATAAACGCTCGAGAGGGGCAATCATCAGCTGCAATTTCTTTGTTTTGTACCTTGTATTATAATAATAATATATATCAGACTTGAAACATACATTGCACGTTCTTAACCATGACTGGGTGTAACACACATAGCTTATTACTAGTTTTTCTCTCAGATAGACATATCCTCCCCGTCCCATTGTATGATCATAAACATACTATGCTCGAACCTCTTTTTCACTCTTTGACACAGCCTTTCCAATAGAACAGTAGGATATATAATTATAATCTCATTAATTAACACTTAGCCTAATTAATGATATCTGCAGTTTGAATTGAATAAAAACCTTGAATTCGTCAGATTTTGTATATGCTTCAAATCTGTCCCAGTCTTCTTTTTTCACAATAGCGCGATATATCTTTGGAACTTTCTCAAGCACGGTGGATTTTGCTAGGTTGGGACGAAGGTGTTTCTCGAACATCTTTCTTTTAAAATTCCTTAGCAACCCACCAAGCCGTACCATTATAAAACCCCTTCCACAGTCATCAATTTTGAATAATTGCTGAAAAAATAACATATGACAATAGGATTTTTTAGTCACATATATGGAATTCAATAACTTAACAAACTTAATATGAGAAAATGTTTAATCTGTTTCATAACCCGAATCCCTGCCCACATCTTGTTCTTGTCCTCTTTTGGCACCTTCCTCCATTTTAGATACCTCAATCCAACCTCTGACCTTGCAATGTCTCCCATAAAACTCGAAAATTTTGGTCTATGCTCCCCGCCAATCCTTCCCAGCGCATCAAATGTTAGTGACCAATTTCCCCACCATTTTTTTCAAATTTGGCACACCACTTTGCCAACTGCGTCAACCCCCTCTTTTTTGCTTGGGGAGAAGAGGTGTAGCTTCCTCATTCTCAGTAACTTGGGCATCATAGTCGAGTTGGGCATCATTGTCGAGTTGGGCATCATTGTTGATGTGGGCATCATTGTTATCCATTTCATCTTCTTCACTCTAGAGTGAATAATGATCATCATTGTTATCCATTTCATCTTCTTCACTCGCTTGTGAAGAATCATCATTGTATTCTGTTATAATTAAGATCCTTCAATGCTTCACCTGCTTCATGATCCATTGTTAAATGAGCTAGATGAATCCTGAAATGAAATAAATGCGATGGAATAATTAATTAGATGAAATAATTGAGATGAAACAAATAATCTCCTGAAGATGACAGTGAAATTAATACTGACGAGAATCAGGTAGTGATCTCCTAAAGATGATAGCGTGATGAATCCTGTAGAGGAATTTTTAGTGGTAGGGAAGAAGAGAGTGATGAATCGTTTTGGTGATAAAATTTTGGTGAGAGGGAATAGGAACTGATCAATGAATTTTGGGGAAATTTGAAAAATGGTGGGAAGTAATTTGGGGATTAATATGATCGATCCGGGTGAAAGCATCTCACAAAATAAGGACGTGAAAACATTTAATTATCAGATTTAATATAAACTCAATTAATTCCAGACATAGATATAAGAGTATTTTAAACATAACTTTAAAGTTGATCTTTAAATGTAAAATGGAATATTAAGCAATAAATTTAATGATAATTGTATCCTAATGAATTTATATGACTAACGTGAAAAAAAGATGTCAAGTACCAAAGACACACCACAAAAAAAACACACACACACACACACACACATATATATATATATATCTTTCAATGTGTTGTAATATATACATTATCGGTTATATATATATATAGAGAGAGAGAGAGAGAGAGATTCTTTGTAGACACTGTCGCATGTGAAATAGCTATTTTTCATATGTGTTCACATGTGAAATTTTCTGAATAATGAGAAAAAAGAAAATTAATCACACCTTATTGGGACTCATTGGTCCTAAACACAACTTATTGGTTACATACACACCTTATTGGGCCATCATTGGTCCTAAACATAACTTATTGGTTACATACACACCTTATTGGGACTCATTGGTCCCAACTGACCCTCGTTTCCCCTAAACACACCTTATTGGGACTTATTGGTCCTAGACACAAATTATTGGTTACATACAAACCATATTGGGCCATCATTGGTCCTAAACATGCTTATTGGTTACATACACACCTTATTGCGACTCATTGGTCCCAATTGACCCTCGTTTCCCCATAAACACACCTTATTGGGACTCATTGGTCCTAGACACAACTTATTGGTTACATACAATCCTTATTGGGCCATCATTGGTCCTAAACACAACTTATTGGTAACATACACACCTTAGTGGGCCATCATTGGTCCTAAACACAACTTATTGGTTACATACAGTGGGACTCATTGGTCCCAACTGACCCTCGTTTCCCCTAAACACACCTTATTGGGACTCATTTTTCCTAAAAACAACTTATTGGTTACATACACACCTTATTGGGCCATCATTGCTCCTAAACATGCTTATTGGTTATATACACACCTTATTGGGACTCATTGGTCCCATCTGACCCTCGTTTTCCCTAAACATACCTTATTGTGACTCATTGGTCCTAGACACAACTTATTGGTTACATACAAACCTTATTGGGCCATCATTGGTCCTAAACACAACTTATTAGTTACTTACACACCTTATTGGGACTCATTGGTCCTAAACTCAACTTGTTGGTTACATACACAGCTTATTGGGCCGTCATTGGTCCTAAACACAACTTATTGGTTACATACACACCTTATTGGGCCATCATTGGGCTTAAACATGCTTATTGGTTACATACACACCTTATTGGGACTCATTGGTCCCAACTGACCCTCGTTTCCCCTAAACACACCTTATTGGGACTCATTGGTCCTAAACAAAACTTATTGGTTACATACACACCTTATTGGGCCATCATTGGTTCCAAACACAACTTGTTGGTTACATACACACCTTATTGGGACTCATTGGTCCCAACTGACCCTCGTTTCCCCTAAACACACCGTATTGGAACTCAGTGGTCCTAAACACAACTTACTGGTTACATACACACCTTATTAGGCCATCATTGGTTCTAAACACAACTTATTGGTTACATACACACCTTATTGGGACTCATTGGTCCTAAACACATCAAATTGACCCATTTGACCCCAAATTGACCCATTATTTAATTTTTATCTTAATTCTTTAAGATATAATTTATTTAGAATTATAATTCCCCAAAATTTAAGGTTTTTGTAGATCCGTTCTGTTTTTTGTGTTTAGGGTTTTTGTTTAACGAAATGGAGATTGTGCGAACAGATTACATTTTTTACCTAAAATTATGCTTCAGTTGTTGATTGGATTGCAATTGTTGATTGTCTCTGTTTTCTAGGATTGGGGTTTTTGTTTAATGGAATGGAGATTGTGCGAACAGATTACCTTTTTTACCTAAAATTATGCATCAGTTGTTGATCGGATTGCAATTGTTGATCGTCTCTGTTTTCGAGGATTAGGGTTTTTGTTTAACAGATTGATTTCATAAACAAAAATTGACAAACAAGTATATAACAAAAAGTGGATTTCATAGTACTGATTCTAATTCCATACACAAAATTGTTTCCTAATTTACATGTTCATTCCTAAAAAAAAACAAAAGACAGAGCAGTTGCGGGTTGAGGTTCACGGGAACCTAGATTCCATCTCCTCCATCAACTCCAAATGCCTACTCATAGCTTCTTGCCTCTGTTGAACCAACATTTGAAGCCTAGCATTGGAGACGTGTATCTCTTCCACCAAAAAAGTTTCCATCTGGTATCTTGATGGACTTGGTGGCTCTGTAAGTATTTGGTTGAGCAGGGCCAACCCGTCTAAGATGCATTGTCTCTCTGCCCCCATAATCACCCCGTACCGGTCCAGAGTAGCAACAATCTTTATCTGCAAATAATGTTCAACTAATTCTTTCAAGTTTGCCATTTTGAGAAGGATTTGAGGGTTTTGAGAAAGGGTTTGATAAGGATTTTGAGAAAAGGCTTGATAAGGATTTTGAGAAGGGTTTGATAATGGAGGTGAAAAGTTTCTGATTACTGATCAGGTGGTCTGGTTATATGTTCAAATCACTTGAGTATGCCTAAGCTCAGATGTCTAATCACTATAGTATACCAAAGGTCTTATTTTATTGAACATTGCACATTATAATTATTGGAATTTTGGTTTTCCTACAAAAATTACTTTCACACATTCTCCAAGTTGAACTGAAATTTCTACATGATATCAAAAAACCACTAAAATTCTAGTCACACGATCTGAAATTATCCGAAATTACTTTCACACGATCTTAAAAATCAAATTAACAAGTCAAAATTAAACAAAGAAAGTCAAAATTACCCACTGAGTTCTCTTTGCATATCCTGTTGAATGTTTTGATTTTCTGGTAATCAAATTAACAAGTCAAAATTAAACGAAGAAAGTCAAAATTACCCACTGAGTTCTCTTTGCATATCCTGTTGAATGTTTTGATTTTCTGGTAATCAAATTAACAAGTCAAAATTAAACGAAGAAAGTCAAAATTACCCACTGAGTTCATGAGGATTGAGAGAAGATGAACTAGAGTTCTTCAGGATTATAAAGAGTTATTCAGTAACAGAACCGGATGAACTAGAGTTCTTTAGGATCAAGAGTAATTATTCAGTAATAGAACAGGATGAACTAGAGCTCTTCAGGATGAACCGGATAAACTAGACTTCTCCAGGATGAACTATATATACTATAAATAACCAAAGTTGTTATTTCTGTTCGTAGTCTATTGGATATTCCCATGTATTTAAACCCATTATCTAGTGAATTAAAATCATTCTGGTTGAATACAATTCTTTATACACTAATATTTAGTCACACAACCTAATATCTATATGTAGAAGACAATAACCGGATCAACTAGAATTCATCAGGAAGAAGAGTCAAAAGACACATCGGATGCATAACACATAAACAATTAATTACATATATAATACAAAAGATGTGATATCAGTTAATTAAATAGAAATATATATAATAAAAAAACAACATAAACTTATTGGTTATATACACACCTTATTCTTAAAATATTAATGTTTTAGAGAAGAAGAACAAAACCGGAAGAACTAGAATTCCTTAGGGAGAAGATTTCATCTGGATTGAGAGAAGATGAACAGAAACAGATGAAAATACATTATATTAAATTAAAATTCAATTCATTACATATAATTAATTAGTAATCCCAAAACAATTTTCAAACCAGAACAATTACTCTTAATTAATCCGGAACCCTAAAAAGGTTAATCATTTCCCACACCAGTAGAAGCTTGAAATCTTCTCCGGTTTCATGTAAGTAGTGTTCGAACGCAATGAACATTAGGTCTTCCTTGGTTTGGTTCTCCTCTTCATTCTCTTTGTATATCATGTTGAATGTTTTGATTTTTTGGTCCATGTCTAGCCATTTCGATCTTACGACGCTTGTGTCACGGTACCGCTCACGGTAGTGCTCGTAACGCTTCATAGCATTATGAAACTTTATGTTGACATCCAGCAAAAAGACAATCATGTCTTCGTCATTAGGATCACCTAATTGATCGGTAAACATCGACTTAATTAATTAATATATATAAAAATGTATAACTGATCAAATAATCAAATGATTGGTATAAAGAACAATTAAGAAACGTACTAAGTAAAGGAGGGTTTGTAGGCAACACATAGTCCCTATACTTTACGTCCAACCAAGCTCAGTACAACCCCAGTTCTTCCTGCTGGGTCCATTCTTCTGCCATCTTGGAAGAGTATAAATTCGATGGGGAGAGCAAAGAGTGTGTGAAAGTGGTGGTCTTAATGGTTAATTGATTAACTTGTTTATATAGCGTGGTTGAGGGTTTTGAAATTTAAAAACAAACAATGAAAAATTGAAATTAGTCGTTACTAGTTACATCACCTGTTTGGGTTTTTAAAATATGATTCTAACTTGGCCCGCTAAATTCTAAAAGAGGCGGGATAAATTAATGAGCGGATTCAATTGAAAATTTCACTTATCACTCTCGATTTCCCCAATTCCCCGCTCCTCATTTCTCCATTTGTCATTAATCGACAGAATTTTCCCTCCGTCATATTACTTCTCCAATAAACGGGTTCACAATAAAGATTTTTGAAAAGAGTTTTCAGTATTAGCAAAACAATCGTTTTTAATAATCTTTGTTGTTGTATCTGTTAGCAAAACAAACATGGATAAGTCTTGGATGCTAACTAGTAGAACCACGAAATCATACGCCGATGGAGTTAAATCATTCTTAAAGTTTGCAGTTACAAGTTTGAAAAAGACAGAAATTCCATGTCCATGTGTTAATTGTCTTAACCATTACTCTTATCATGTTGATGATGTAGATTATCATTTGTTTTCACAGGGATTTGATCTGACTTATACAACATGAACTAAACACGGAGAGGAACACGAGCCCGCAGGAGATGAGCTTCACAAGGAATAATCTTTTGATTCCGGAATGCCATTCGATGCATCCGAAACGATAGAAATGGTCAGAGCTACTGAAGAAAATTTCATTGAGGACCATGAGAAGTTTCAAGAACGACTCATGGATGCTGAGAAGCCCCTATATGAAGGATGCCATACCTTCACAAAGTTATCTGCCTTGGTTCAACTACTGAACTTGAAGACTAAGCACGGAGGATCATATAAGTTTTTTAATAAACTTTTAGTTTTGCTGAAACAGATGCTACGTGAAGGTAATGAGATTGTGAAAAATACATATGAGGCCAAGAAGATTTTGAAGTCAATGGGTGCATGGTACACCAAGATACATGTGTGTATCAATGATTGTATTCTTGACAGGAAGGAGAACAAGGACCTAACTGTATGTCCAACTTGTGGTGAGTCCAGGTGGAAGGTGGATGAGAGGACTAAGAAACTATACGACAATACTCCTGCAAAGGTAATGTGGTATTTCCCCATCATTCCAAGATTGAAATGACTAATTTAAGTGAAAACCACATCAGAAGATCTAAGATGGCATGCCACCAGTTCCAAAATACCCAGTGTGTTACGCCACCCATCCGATTCACCGGCATGGAAATCCATAGATGACATATATCCCAAAATTGCTGACGATCCTAGAAGTCTTCGTCTTAACATTCCAACTGATGGGGTCGACGTGAATAGAGGGAACATAAATCACAGTGTGTGGCTAGTTCTATCTGTCATTTACAACCTTCCACCATGGTTGTGTATGAAAAGAAAGTTCATCATGCTTTCGCTATTAGTATCGGGAGCACTTGGAAACGATATTGATGTGTTTTTGGAACCATTAGTTGCTGACTTAGAGCTGTTATATGAGGAAGCTGTGGAAACATATGATGCGTATGCGCAAGAATAGTTTACTATGCGTGAAGTTGTTTTATGGACGATTAATGATTACCCTGCACTTGGTACACTTTGTGGTTGCCCGTATAGTGGATTCCATGGTTGTGTGGTATGTCGGAAACAAACTAAATGCATTAGGCTTCCTTTCTCAGCCAAGCAGTGTTATGCTGGTCACAGAAGATATCTACCAAATACGCATGCCTTCCGAAAGCAAACAGAGGCCTTCGATGGTAAACAAGAGTTGAAAAATGTTGTAGTTCCTATGACCGGGGAACAGATATACAACGAAGTTCAACATATCAGGAATAAATGGGGAAATGGATTAACGTGTACTGATTCAGAAATCCTAGAGACCTCAACCGGAAGAGGGGGGAAGATTGACAAGAGAAAAAGAAAGAACAAAGAGAATCCACCATATTGGAAGAAATTCAATATATGGTTTCGAAGACTTAGATATTGGAGGCATAATAGTGTCCAACATTGCATTGATTTCATGCATATCGAAAAGAATGTGGCTGAGAGTCTTGTTGGAACTTTGCTCAACCTTCCCGGAAAGACAAAGGATGGACTGAATGCTAGAAAGGATCTGAACTTTTTTGGGTTAAGACCAGAGTTGTAGCCTAAAGAGAACAAGAACAACATAGTACTTCCTGCAGTGTGTTACACGTAACAAAAAGATGAAAAGGAAAAGTTTTGTGACACGTTGTATAACTTGAAGGTTCCACAAGGCTATTGTTCTAACTTTTCTAGTTTGGTTAGTCTAAAGGACATGAAACTTCTGGGGTTCAAGTCACATGACTATCATATGCTGATGCAACAATTTCTGCCAATTACAATTCGGTCAGTCATGCCTGAACCGACAAGATATGCTATTATCAGGCTCTGTCTTTTTTTTCAAATCAATATGCAGCAAAGAGATCAACATCGAAGAACTAGATAAATTGCAAGCAGATCTTTGTGTCACACTATGCCTGCTTGAGAAATATTTCCCGCCATCATTTTTTGATGTTATGCTTCATTTGACGGTGCACCTTACTAGGGAGGTAAAATTATGTGGCCCAATATGCTTTCGATGGATGTATCCATTTAAAAGGTGTATGAAAGTAATTAAGGGCAACGTGAGAAACAAAACTTATCCAGAAGGGTGCATTGCTGAGGAGAACATTGTAGAAGAAACGATTGAGTTTCTCAGCGAATATCAAAAAAACATCACAACTATTGGTGTTCCAACTAAAGAGCATAGCAGTGCGGATGGAAGTCCGGGGTCAGCTGGTAGATTAGTTGAAGTCTCTCCATAGCTCCTATCGAAAGCGCATGTATTTGTGTTGCTAAATACACCTGAAATTGAGCATTATATCGAGTAAGTAATTTAGATTATTAACCTTTTTTGATCTGTTTAATTAATTATAAACTTTTATAGATAACTTCAATTCATGTAATTGCAAAGAACACATGAAATTTTTGGTAGTAGACTAAATGAGCTAATTAAGAAGCAGAGCACAACATTTGGAAAATGGTTACGCAACAAGGTCAGCTAAATTTGCTTATTGTTTAAATTCCGGATGAACTATAACTTTCCTGAACAACTGACCTGAGTTGTCCGGAACAACTCTATTTTCTATCCGGATGAACTATAACCTTCCTGGTGAACTGAAACTATTTTCTTATAGTTTTAATTCCGGATGAACTGTAACTTTCCGGAACAACTGACCAGAGTTGTCTAACCTTCCTGGTGAACTGAAACTATTTTCTTACAGTTTTAATTCCGGATGAACTGTAACTTTTCAGAACAACTGACCTGAGTTGTCCAGAACAACTCTATTTTCTATCCGGATGAACTATAACCTTCCTGGTGAACTGAAACTATTTTCTTATAGTTTTAATTCCGGATGAACTGTAAGTTTCCGGAACAACTGACCTCAGTTGTCCGGAACAACTTTATTTTATTTTTGGAAGAACTATAACCTTCCTATTCATAATGATCTCTGCTGATGAACCTACTATGAATTTGAGGTTGAAAAGGAGATGGCGGAGTCCCCAGAAACTATATCAGAGACCGTTAGGTGGAATTCACATGGTCCGCACAGAAGCGTGAGGAAATATGAAGTATATGACATCAATGGCTATTCATTTCGTACAAAATCTCGAGACGGTAGGGTTTACCAAAACAGTGGGGTTGCTGTAGAGGTAAATGACATGCACATCTCTAACGAGGTATTAACCTATGGACAAAAACCTTACTATGGGGTTTTGAAAGAGATATGGCTACTAGAATACCATATTAAAAACATCCCTCTATTTATGTGCGACTGGGTTGAGAATACACAGGGGGTCAAAAAAGATAGTCTTGGTTACACTTTGGTCAACCTTAAAAGACTAGGTCACAAGGAGGACCCGTTCATTTTCGCGTCACAAGCACAACAGTTGTTTTACGTCAATGACCAGCTGGATAAAAAACTGCATATTGTCTTTATGACACCTCCCAGAAATTATAGAGATTATTATGAAGACGATGCCAATGAAGAATTTAGTACGGTAGTTTTTCCTCACAACGATAATGTATTGCCACCCGTAGATACATGTGACAATGTTTACCATAGAGCTGACTGTACTGGAATGATATTACGTAAAACCGATTAATTGATCATTGTAATGTTTTTGAATCTTAGCAAATTACAGTATCCACAATATTTGGTTTTTTTTCTTTATGTATTCTGGAATATTATGGATCTTAATTTTGAGTTAAGTGTTTCCTTTTTTTGATTGTGCATGCAGGTCTCCTCTCTTTGACCAAACCAGAGTCAATAAAAGTAAAAAATAAACAAACAAAATCAACTGCTACTTTAACAAACACAATTACATACATAATCCAAAGGGTATGATTTCATTAATACATTGATCTATAAAATTAAAACTGAAAAACTACTAACTTAAAAGGGAGAATAAACGGCTGAAGAAAAATCCCTCTTTGCTTTCTCACATGCACTTGCTTCTGATCAAGTGAAAAGAGAGAACAAGTCCATCTTTTCTTTCTCACATGCACTTGCTTCTGATCAACTGAAAATGGTGAAGAAGTGGCTAAAGAAATATCAGGTTCATGGGGCCAAAAGGGAGAGAAGCACCTGAAGAATACAAGTGCTGCAAACCTCAACATGTGCCCTTACTGCTGACTATTATAAAATTACACAATAACTTAAAATCTGCTCTCAGTAAAGCATTTGTATGAACCATTAGAGATTCCTCGTCTCCATGGTTTCCATAATAACTTAAAATCTGCTCGCAGGAGATACAGAGTGCAATCTTTCCCTGCACAAGAAAAAGTTACTAAATCTGAGACGAAAATTTTAATCGAATTTCAGTGGTGAAGATGATAACTTACCGTTTCCCACATACTGATGACACCAATTCCACATTTTTTGCCGGCGATGATGGACGAAAATCAGAGAGAGAAAGACTGGGAGAAAAAGTGGCATGGTGGAGATGATGATTAAAACTGATACAGAGATAATTAAGTATATATCGATACTCGAGGGGCATGGTAGATGGAGATTTGAAAGATAAAGTAAATGAAAAAGTAAATGAAATAGTAATGATTACAAGTGCCGTCCACTGTTGGTATTCTTTTAGCCACCTAAAATTAATATACCGTGACCATTTGTCATAATTTGTCACGCAACCAATGTTTAATTATGAGTGGCCATATCACAAGATAATCAAACATGATAAACATGTATAACCATCATATATTCAATTATAACTACTAATATCATAACTAAATAAACATATAAAATATTGTTCTTAATTTGTTCATAAACATATACATCAATTAATTAATAATCCGGATCACTACAATCTTCGGATATGTATCCTGAACTTGCATTATCATCATCATGATCATCATCATCATCTTCTTCGGATTTAAATTCATTGAATTTTGTATCAAGGACACAGAATAATTTCGTTGCCTCAACAGAGTAGGCAAAACAATCAGGAATCTTATGCGCATGGAGTTGCCTCAGGATGTTCTCATCGTTGTTTTTAATCACAGATTTGTGGGACTTGAAGGATCTTCTCTCCTGTTACTGTAAACCAAAAAAATACGATTATTCTTCACATACCAGTAATTAAGGGAGCGTTGATTATCGGCCATTTGATACCAGAATTGGTGTAAACGAATTGGTGTAGAGAATTTGAGATCAAGAAAGGGATGGCGGTAAAGGAAAATAACAATGATGATGATATATAGTGTAGTAGATTTTAACCCGCTCAAATTGGTAAAATTGAAAAAAGCGTGTTGTTTTAGAGGGAAACAAATCGTCTCTTTTTCGCCATGCGTTTAATATTTTACTGTGACCATAAAATAGATTTTTTTCACTCACAACCTACCATTTAGTCACAGTTAATATATGTGGCCATATGTAATAGATTTTTGTCACTCACAACCTACTATTTAGTCACACAACCTAATAACAGTGGTCATATTTACTAGCTTTTAGCCACATAACTAAGGAAAAAGCGTGGCCATTGCTCACATTTAGCCACGCATAATATATACTTAATAGTTTTGTTTTCTTTTAATTTACTAAGTAATAAAATCTACTCTTCCGTCACACAACATTATTTAAGCGTGGCCATACATTCCTTTTTGGTCACACGAATAAAAAATCATAAAAATTCCATGGCCGTTTAGTGCATTTCGCCACTCTTTTTTAAGTGTGACAAATAAGTGCCACATGTTTTTCTAAAACAGTGGCTAAAGCCACTGCACGCGATTGTTGTTGTCACATATACAAAAAAATACGTGGCTAAAAGGGTCAAAGGCTATATATTTGGCCACGGGTACAAAATATGTGTGGCTAATACTAGTGTTTCTTACCTTTGGCCACGTTTTTTTAAAAACAGTGGCTATGCGTTATCAAAAAAACTATGGCCAAAGCCACTTTTTGACGTAGTGGGACAAAAGCTTCCTTCAGTCGATTCTTCGGTTCCATCACCAACTCTTAAAAGAAAATCAGAAAACCATGGATCTTTAAGTGATCGCATGTTTATGGTCAACCGCATTACTCTAGTCATAGACCAAAGAGGCGACATGCGTAAGGTTGCGTCTACAATCTGTGCTCGAGTTCCACGTTTAACGACCGGCAACACCTGTCTGAAATCGCCTCCCATAACCATTATAATGTTTTGCAAAGTTTGATTGACCGCCTCTATCGCTGTCGCTTTTGCCATCGATGATTCATCCCAAATGATTATTTTGTATGACCTAAGTACTTCAGCGGCTCCAATTTGTTTGTTGATGTTGGACATCGAATTATTTTCAAGTTTAATAGGAATCTTGAATCTAGAGTGCGTTGTTCTCTCTCCTGGTAAGTTATTAGCAACGGCACTTGATGATGCTATTGCCAGAGCAATTAAACCACATGAACGGACTTCAGCAAGTAAAGCTTTGTACACACACATTTTTCCCGTTCCACCAGGACCATCACACCGGTAAATCATTATTGACATGATTCATGATTTCATCGTAAACGGTTTTTTTATCAGCTTTAAGAGAAGCTTTGGCGCATAAATGTTCAGGTTCCACAACTATCCCGTAATTCTCTTGCATCTCACGACGACCTCGAGACTGTAAGTTCACATCTTCTGTGATGATACGAAGATCATAATAATTGATATTTTTACCCATAGATTATAAAAATACTTTAATTTTAGTAAGAACCATATTTCGAACTCGTTCGTCACTTTGAATATGTAATCTATGATCTTCATCTAATGAATGAAAGTGGCCATTCCATAACTTACGAACATCTCCAGGTTCACAAGAAATCAAAATTGTCGTGAATAACCTTCTAAGAACAACAAGAAACTGATATATGGAGGCTTTTGCGAGACATTTTGAAGGACTTTCATCGTTCTCTATTAAGCCTATCTCGAGAGCTGCTTTTCAGAATGTCGTGTGCCTTACACCATTAACTGTGCAAAGATCTTCAAATGAAGTAGGACCTTTTACATTTGACAACAACAAACGTAAGTAGTACCTTACTCCTTCAGTTGGATTGGCGGAAACAATGAGACCTCTTTGTGACTTATGTAAACGTGGACTCCAACGACACGAGCTTACATTCCACGTGAAGTGTATAGAAGATCTTTGTATAAATATTGTCTTGCCATTTCATCCACACTATTTGTATCAAAAAAGGCTATCTCTTTCCCTATCAACAATTTCAGACAATATATCATCATCCCTAAATCTAACTATCTGATTATTAGGGAGATGAAGTTGTAATGCCAACAGAGCAGGATGGATTTGAGAAAGGGGGAAGGAAAAAATGCACCGCATGGACTTTAGGGGTGAGAGGTAACGTGCATCTTGAAATCCCTTTATCTGATTGATCACAACGTCTTGCTCATCTTGACCAATTTGAATAACCTGCTTGCCATGTCCTTTGTAAACATACCTGAACAAATACTTCACAACTTTTATACTTGAGCAAACCTCGACGTTCATGTGGCAGTTGAACATCATCAATAGCCTTGGGTTATACGGGACAACCCATATGTTATTAAGAGTTTTTCCTCATACGTCCACTTCTATCCTGGTGTCTCTCCTTCTATATAAGGGATATGCGTCAGCTTCTTGTGTTGTATGTTCATTAAATTGTCTAGGATAGCGAAAATGACAAACCGGTGGATTACCCTGCATACAAGGTCTATTTGATCGTAAATGTACGTAAGGACCATGAAGCATGTTTTTGACAACAAGCTCATGCATTTTGGGATGTCTTTGTACGTCAGGGATTTCAGCATACACGACCTTATCCTAATGGTCCAGATTACCAAGTTTGTCTTTCGAGCACATGATAATAAGAAAATGCGCATGCGGCAAACCACGCTTTTGAAACTCGATGACATAAACGTATGCCTTGACTCTCCCGAGGATAACTTCCTTGAAGAGTTGTTCCTTAAGATCCTCTAATTTAGTACGAAACACTCTTGAAACAAGTTCTGGACGATCTTGTTTGGTTTGGCCAGCTTTTAAGTTATCACATATCTCAGGCCAGTTCGGATTACACTTCATTGTAAGGAAAAAATCAGGCTTGCCATCCTCTTGAACTAAAGTCATCGCATCTAAATACCGATGACGTATATCGCGAGGCCCTCCGATGAAAGATGCGGGCAACACAATTATCCTTCCAACTCTGCTTGGATTAACCTCACCAACATTGACGCAATCGACAATACCTTGGTACAATATTCTCTTATCTTAGCCTGGTTTTGTTCACAATATTGTAAACGTGATGTCTCAAGTTTTATGTAAATATCTACTGCAAATTGTTATAGCAATCTACAACCAAACGACAACACGTTCTCGGTAGGATCGGATTTGGAACTTGTAACAATAGTACCCTCGCATAGTAACGGTTGTTCTAGCACGTCCCGTGTTAGCCTCTGAATAATGAAAATGGTTTGAAAAAAAAATAGTTAAAATAAAGGATATTATCATATGATCTTCACTTCCCAAAAGAAATGTAACTTGTTCATACCTTCCATATCTTCGTCGTTATCTTCTTGGTTGTTGTGAACTTCACTGAACGATGCTCCTTGACGCGTTATGTTTTGATGTCAACCCGTCTCACCATTGGAAAAAAAGGATATGACAATGGATCGTAATAACCAAAGTACGACTGAATAGTTAACGATGTATTCAGACCTACCATACACAACAATACTTCATTTATACGAAGTGATATTGTCATTATATTCAACCCAAATACCAACAACCTCAGATGTTGTTGGCCGGTTATGCACCCTTTGATCAAGTTCCACCGAAGCCATTCAAAGTGACTCGATAGTTGTCTAGAGGTCCTAGTTGATCAAGACTTCAAAATGTGTGGACGTATGGGTTTGTAGAAAGAACTCGTGTCAAGATCTTAGTAATACGTTAATCAAGATTTGGCCATTGAAGTCTATGATCTAACTCAGTTTCAGGATCATAAAAATACAATTGTAAATACCTCGGAGTTCCATCCCTCGTAACTATATGGTCGATTTTGTGATATATTCCTTTATGAGCACGAAAAATATATACACTTTCTCTCATATTGTTCACTGAATCATCCAATGTCACACCCATTGAGGCAAAAGAGAAATTGGTGTTATAAGCACGTATGTGTTTCACAAACAATTTTCCACATTCATCTTGGGACGTGAAAAGCCGGTACAACTCATTCGGAATTTCTGAATTTGCTAACTTTGTTTTCCCATTCATACAACAAAAGGTAGAAAATTCATATGTAAATAGCTTTGCCCTACAATGAGTACAAGGCCTTCGATCCCTTAAAACACGATGGTCTCTAGGTATACCTTTATAAACAAAGTCATATGGATCTTGTTCTAGGTTCTCATCTCGAACACCTAAGATATTCGTTATATGTTTGTCAATTCACTACTTTAATAAGTAAAGATATAACTTGCCACGTGTCTTTGTCTTAATCCGTCTATACTTTCGTTTTGGCACTCAAATCTTGAGCGACGCGTGTTCCCCTCTTCTTCCTAAACCTAAGTCGCATAAACATAAACCCAATCGCATTCAATTGATCGGTTTTGGAATTGAAGAATTGAAGGCTCCATGATCCTCTCCCTCTCCCTACCCCTACTGCCATTGAATTCTTTACGTTTCATAAATGAATCGCATTATCAAAGTCTTCAATTGGGGATGTCAAGCGATGGGGATTTCAGTTGTGGTTCCCAAATCAGCGTCTTAATAAACCGTGATGCGTCTCCATTCCTCACCTCCATCGCTCCATTGGCCTACGCACGTAGATTTTGTTGCCTCCCTCTGAGTCTTTCTACCTCAACCTCAGGTAAGTTGTTGATAATTGCTTCTTCTTTTCCATGATTGGCAGGTTTCCTAGGGCCTTGGTAAGTTGTTTCTACAAATATTTATTGTTCTTTGTGGTACAGAAGTTTGATTTTTAAGTTAGGGCTCCTGGTGGTTAATTAGAGGTAAGAAATGTCGGAGGCATTGCCTAAGTCGTCCTTTTTATATTCTGCCTTCTCATATCTGTAACTGTTTGTTTTTCGTTGTAATATCTTTCGATTATTTTGTATACTCTTTGCTAGGTTTATATGTCTATGTGTCCGTTTTGTTGTAGGCATGTTTTTGGATGTAGATAACAATTATAAAACCAAATTTTGAAACAACACCTTCTCACTACGTTTCATCCTCCCAAGTATAGATGCCACTCACTGGAAATATGGATTTAGTTTGTTTTCATCATAGAAATTTAAAATGGATTGCTTTGCTTTTGATTGCTTTTAAAATGGATTAATTCACTATGTTTGAAATGTGCTAAAGGTCCTTTGTTATTGTATTTTATGAACTTCGTTGTATTCTCATGGGATCTTCAATAATAGTTTTATATAATGTATCTTGGTTGGTCTCTTTTTGCAGGTTTGTATTGATTTCCTTTTCATTTGCGGTGCTGCATTCATCTCTGTGCATGTTACCTGTTTCTGGATCTGCTATATATATATATTTTCATATTCTGAATTTAGTAGAATGTGTTGTAGTGATTGTTAGTGTTTAATCATTTGACCAACTAGAATGCTACAGGACTTGTTTAAACTAATCAATCAATTTTAAAACTCTAAGAGATTTTAGATGTTGAACATAAGGAAATTCAGATAGACTCATAGACTAAAGAGATCTGAGTTCTATCACTCTATGTTCTGTGAAAACTATTGGCTGCCATTTAGTCAGTGAAATTCAAATGGACTCACAGACTAAAGAGAACTGAGTTCTTGTAAAACCACTAGTCGATCTTACTACAGCATGATTCGGTAATCGGATAGCAACAAGATGTAAATAAAGCTTTGCTTTATTGATTCACTTAGAGAATACAAGCTAGAGAGAGAAACACACTCAGTTTACACACAGTTAAGAGTTGTAGAATGACAGCACTAAACTAACTCTCTCTAACACTAACTATTTATAGTTACTTAGTCATAAGCCAGCGGATCACCAGCAGACCATCTGGTCCGCCGTATCAACTGGTCCGGCGGATCATGTGATCCGGCCAGATGACTAACTAACTCACACAGACGCTCTTGTCTAGATACAATACACGAGACACAACATTAGCATAGGAATATGCTCTAACAAACTCCCCCTTAACGTGTAGTGTATCTATATTCTAACTCAACTTCAGTCTTCAATCTTCAGCATGACTGCATTTGATCTTCAACTTGAAATCTTGTCAGAATTAGAGCTTGCATGGCTGGATCAATCTTGAAAACTCTTTGAACTTCAAGATCCACTTGCGAAAAATATAACATACTCCCTCTTTCACCATGCTTGAGACTTTTCACTCAGATAACCTGCAATTTCAGAAGACAGAAACGCGGCTTTCCTTTTCTTTTGAAAATTAATTTAATCTTGGCGCAAAACTTCTCTTCGAGAATCCAAGATATAGTTTTTGAAATTTTGATTTCGTATCTTGTATCGATCGGTCGAAAACAAATAAGAAACAAAATCTTTTTGGCTTTTTGAAACTTTATATCAAAACACACCGAAAATCTTTTTGAACTTTTCAGATATGAAACATAAATGCAATACAGAAATGAAATACTGAATCACACACTAATTTTTTGTCTTTTGCGAGAAAGATCACAACTTGGGATCATATTGGTCATAACATGCTGAACTACACTTCAATTTCAATTACTCCAGCACATAAGTCATGTCGATTACTGGTATAATTTGTCCATTCTAAACTCAGGCACAATCATACTCA
Source organism: Deinandra increscens subsp. villosa (assembly GCA_039602395.1). NCBI lineage: Eukaryota > Viridiplantae > Streptophyta > Magnoliopsida > Asterales > Asteraceae > Deinandra > Deinandra increscens. The sequence goes on along the minus strand of JBCNJP010000017.1, from coordinate 39,151,925 downwards.
TACCATCTGGATATGTTATTGTATTGATTAGATTTGCATTGACCAGTGTACCCCACACTATCAGACATACTCAGATATGTTTTTTTTTTCTCATATCACACTTTGTGATTTCATTTGTGATTTAATCACATAATGATTGTATTCATGATTCAGTCAACTGTGTTCCATGCAAAAAGAAATAAGAACGTTAAATCGTCTACCTTAAGGTCGATCTTTCGATACGCAGATAAGGCCTCGGATTTAACAAACTAAGAAAATAAAACAAGTTGAAATTGTATAACCCAACAACAATCAGGTCGATACTCCCGTACACGCAGAGAAAGTCCGATGAGTTATACGAAACACCAAAGAAAATAAAGCAGAACGTCAAACGAACAACAATCAGGTCGGTCTTTCGACACGCAGAGAAAGTCCGATCGTTTGACAAAATAAAGAAAATCAAACAAGTTTAAATCTTTGCAAAATGAACACATGTATACACAGTGACTTCTCATTTTCTTTTTCACATATCTTTTCTTTGATATCATGAGATATGCATCAAGATGTTGTCCACTTGGTCAAGCATTAGTATTTAGTATTTATCACATCTGAATACTTTCTGATTTAATGCCGAGCCTACCAAGTACATCGAACAATGATCTTATGGCTTTTTCATCTATTTTATCCATGAGTCAGACACGTAAGCCAATGTACCATCATTTCCCAATCATGTCGGATACAATTTCTCATTTTTCAATGTTTTTGTATTTTTCCATTTTTCTATGTTTTTGTATTTTTCCATTTCTCCCCCTTAAAATGAAAACTCTATTTTTGAATTTTCATTTTAACAAAAACAAAAAAACACAACGACACTATTTTTGGCTTTTCAATTTTCTCCCCCTAAACTACATACAAAATGTAAAAGAAAGAAAATTGACCAATCGATACTGATACCTGTCAGGTTAAGCTTTCAGAAAATTTCAGTGTGAAAAATGATATCACATGTAATTTAAATTAAGAAACGCAGAATACTCCTCCATTAGGAACTTTGCAATCACCAACGGGTCTTCTAGGAATACCTGCACACTGATTTAAAAATTAGTACTCAAATGACCCGAAGCACACAGCTTCTGGTCGACCAGTGTCTTCCACAAAGTCAGTTGCAGCTTTGCTGACCACTTTAGGGCGCCACTGCATCTTTGCAGGTGCAGTTTGCACAGAAACATCATCTTGTGATGAATCACCAACACTAGGCTCACTTTTGAAATGTTTTGATTTAAAATGTGATGTTGGTGAGTCATTAAAAATTCTGCCGGATTCATCAATTATCGTGGCAGTTTTTCCAGAAAATTTCCTTTTAACAGTGACAGGACAATTCTGTGCTATATGTCCCTTTTGGCGACATTGATAGCACAAACGATATGAACGTTGAAATTGTGACTTGTCCTGAACAGGATAACATTTATCAGAAAATTCAGATTCATCAGAAACATCATCAAAAACCTGAAATCGGTTAGAATGTACCCAATTCAAAGTAGGACTCTGAGGTGTAGCATTAGAACCAGATGAAGAAGATTCGTTCGGTGAACTTGCAGATGAACCTTTCTTCTTTTGCTTCCCTCCAAATCCTTTCTCCATTGTTGAAATGAATACTTGAGCTAGATGATATATTTGCTCCAGGCTTGTGTCCTTCTTTTCCTTCTTAACCGTCTTTGGCATGTTCTGCTGCTTTGGGACCTTCTTGCCTTTACTACCCAACCCAGATTGTTTGTAACCAGGCAATTTAGAAACATCTATTGTAGCCCCTGAAGAACCAGATTTAGCAGACTGTGTAAATTTAGCTTTAATGCCTTTCAAATTGTTTTCTTCAACCAACTTAGCATCCACTTCTGCTTCATTCAACTTCTTTTCATTCTTCTCAACTTTTTCGCCATCAGACATTTCTTTGTCAAACACACCACCTTCACTTGAAACAAACTTAACAAACAGAGGTGTATCAGATGTTGCAGAGGTAACCTTTTTGTTGCCAATTTTTGAATTCTTCGCCTCTAAATTCTCAGACACAAAATCAGAGTAATCTTGTTTTACCACTGGAGTGCTTAAATCAACAACAGACTCTGTTTGAATCACTGGATGAGGAATTTGGTTAAAATCATCACCTCCAAATACCTTCTTGAAGTTATCGTCTTGACACAAATAACTTGTAAAAGAATGAGAATTCTTCAAGTTATGCAATTGACGATTGAGATCGAGAATTTCAACTTTCAAATCAGCTATGAGCTTCTGAGCTTCAGCAAGAACTTTTTCTGATTGAATCAAATTCTCAGATGTGGTGTTGACTAATGATTTTTCTCGTCTCATCCCATCATGAGCAGCAAGCACTTCTTTGGTAATTTTATCCACTCTTTCCTTATATATCTCAATATTCCTTGTTAATAAATTTTTGTCTTTCTTCAAAGAAGTGATTGTGTCCTGCAGTTCAGACTGAACAATCTGATATTGAGTTCTATCAGCAGTAACTTCATCCAATGCCTTCTGAAGTTCATCATTCGATGTCTGAAGTACTTCAACCTTTTTGATAGATTTTTGAAATAACTGTTCAAAATCTTCACTAACATCTTGAACTTGAGACTTATATTCTGCAACCTCCTTTACCAGCTTTTCATTGACCGAAGTAAGCTTGACAATTTTTGACATGAACTCCTCATTCTCGTGTCGAAGTTGTGACTTTTGTTGATCATTCTGAATACAGCTTTCTGACAAGTTTTTCTGAATATCAGCTAATTCTGTCACCAACACACTCTTTTCTTTGAGTAACTCTGCATTTGTTTTGCAAACTTCATTAAATTCCTGACATTTCTTGATGAAACTCTCCAATTCTTCATCCTTTCGTTTAATTAGAAATCAAATCTGCAATACTCTCTTTTTCACAATGCTGGAAGTTATCAAACTCCTTTAACAAAACTTTCTTTCGACTCTTCTTATATTGCTCGTTTCCTGCACATCTATCCTTCAGTGCATCCCATAATGTTTTTGATGTTGTGCAATTTTTGAATTGATGCAAGAGTTCTCTTGGTAAAGCCATTGTGAGATTTGCATACGTTTTCTTTTCTCTGGCATACACTTTCCTTTGATCTTCATCAAGATCACTTCGTGGAATTGGTTCTCCATTTTTCTTAGGATATGTATAATCTTGTTCAATAGAAATCCACAAATCAATGTCAAGAGCATTAACAAATGATTCAAATCGTTGCTTCCAATTCTCATAATCCTCCAATCGAAGTAACTTAGGAACTTTCTGAGTTGTTCCTATCTCGTTATCATAGTTCAATATGGCTTGCATTGATGATTGAACAGCTGAAAAAGCGTGAAAATCGCTCATTTTGAAATTTCAATACCGAACGTGAAAATTTAAAACTGAAAAACGGGCGTCTTCCAAGCGGATTTTGGGGGTCAAAACTTGACGGTACTGGCCGTAGGCTGGTACACGTCCTATATCTCGAAAAGACGAACGTTTTGGCTGGTATTGGGTTCCGTAACTCCAAACGGTTTGCAAGTTACGTCAGTTTTAGTGAAGATATGTTTTCTGCCAGCGGACCAACACAACTTGGCGGATCAAAATACTATCAGCGGATCAGTTCCGGATCAAATTAACAAGGCGGATCAGATTTGTACTAGCGGACCAGATTCCGGATCAGATTTCGTCCGGCGGATCAAATTTCTTACGGCGGATCAGATTTTGATACGGCGGATCAAAACTGGTACGGCGGACTAGAATTTTCAGCGGATCACACTGGTACGCTGCAACTGTCGCGGATCAGACTGATGAAGATTGCCTGGCGGATCAAATGGCGGATCAGACTGCTCGTCGGGCGGACCAGATGCAGAAAACACGAAAATCGACTGATTTTCACAGATTTCGACAATTGAAGCTAGATACTGGATCAGTATGATGCGAAAACACTCCAGGAACATCCATAAATCATTTTTATCCTCGGAATCACTCAGAATTATGAAAAATTGATGAAAAACGTAGAAAACCCAAACTTTCTCTCTCTAGAACTTCGAAAACTTACCAAATCACAGCAGTAGAGCAACCTGGAATGCTCTGATACCACTTGTAAAACCACTAGTCGATCTTACTACAGCATGATTCGGTAATCGGATAGCAACAAGATGTAAATAAAGCTTTGCTTTATTGATTCACTTAGAGAATACAAGCTAGAGAGAGAAACACACTCAGTTTACACACAGTTAAGAGTTGTAGAATGACAGCACTAAACTAACTCTCTCTAACACTAACTATTTATAGTTACTTAGTCATAAGCCAGCGGATCACCAGCAGACCATCTGGTCCGCCGTATCAACTGGTCCGGCGGATCATGTGATCCGGCCAGATGACTAACTAACTCACACAGACGCTCTTGTCTAGATACAATACACGAGACACAACATTAGCATAGGAATATGCTCTAACAGTTCTATGTACTTTGATCACCATCATCTTTTACACAAAATGGTGACGAAGACAAGCTAATTAACTCTTTTATATATGGAGGATATTCTCATGTCTTAAAGTGTGATTTCAACATGTTAACATAACATATTTGACTAAACCAATTGAACATTCAGTTGCAATAATATTTTATTTTTTATGGTAACTAACAGACTGTTTATGTATAAAAACTCCAAAGTTGACAAAAAAAAAGTGTTCTGTGTTATCCATCCAAATTTTAACCACCCAAAGAAATTGACTTTCTTACCTTGGATTCATTACCATACCCATCCATTTTGCCACTTATTGAATCAAAAATTTTCTTCCTTCTTAGACCATGTTTACCTTCACCTTGGCTTCTGATGTTTCACAAAATCACCATCGAAATATATATATGTACTTATTTTCTTAACATTTTTCATTTATTTTGAAAGTTAGAGCTAAAAATTCACAAAAAATTCTTTCTTCTCTGATTTTATTTCTTCATTACCTTAGATTTGTTGTGTTGTTGTCTCAGTTGGTCCTCATTATGATCACATAGGAGGGATTTGATTAGCTCAGATTTTGATGTTGGACAAGATGAAAGCAATCAGATGATTTATGTTTAATTAACATAAGTTTATAAGTACCCCTGGTTTGTATGCTGTTTTCTCCCTTTGTCCCCTTTGCTTAACGGTTTATTTATATTTCATTTATATTCAAGAAAGGTCGAACACTAATAGTCAACTAACTGCTTATGCTATGTATAGAGCAAGGCTTAATCAATGCAGGCACAGTCCTTTAATGGTTATAAAGCATAGGAAAACTGCAAAAGTGAAATACTAAACAAAGAAACCAATATAAAAATACACGTTTGTCTTTCTTCTTCTAACGAAATATCTAAGCTCACAAATTTGTGTTGGCTTCGTTGAATCAGACCAACAATTTTCTACTAAAACTCATAGAAATGGAATTATGTGTATATCTGAAGCTCCATCAATTTCATTAGACAACTGTTGCTCCTGTTTTTTCAGTGGCGTCAACATCATTATTAAAACTTTGGCCACGTATTTTTTCAATTGAAGTGAACACAGCAATAGCAAAAGACATCTACAATTGCATTTGAATGACAAAAGTTTGGGTTTGTATTGGAACATTAGAGTTTTCCAAAATAACTTTAAACTTTCAATTTGGACTCTTTCGGTAGAAAATTGGTAGAATGTGGTTGTCAAGGACTTGGATATTTGCTAAAAATTCTTTTTTGTTCACTTCATACTCTTTAGGCCTTTGTTCAGGAGAGGTTGTTGGCCGAAGCATAGTTGTTTTAGTAATATGCATTATTTGCTGCATACTGTCTCAAAATGAATGATATACAAAGGGTTAAACACTATGCAGTGAAGAAAAAAACAAATAGTATTAAAGTTTTACTTATGAATAGTAAATGAATTGAATGTAAAATTATGTGGACTGTCAACTTTGATTTCAGGTCAATGGACTCTAACTCGGTAACTCACATTCGCCAACTCGATGTCAAGGAGCGCTACCTGCTAATGAAACTATGCATTGTTCAACTACGAAAGCGTCCGGTGTTCTACGACCCATCTGAAACTTATTCAATTGAAATGGTCCTTCTTGACGAAGAGGTGCTTCTTGCACGTCTTGCTTTTTGGTAAACATGTCTACAATGATTTCAGTAGCTTTGGTTCCTATTATCAAGTGTTGTCCTGTTTTCATTTCTGCAACATGGTGCTAATATCCAAGGAAGGGAGTGTTAAAGAGGTGGGTTTTCAGGTTCGAGAAATTACTTAGGGAGAATGCAGACTTCTATGTGCATCAGCCCAAAGTCACCCCAAACACCTCCACTCACAACATGAACTCCAAAAATAAGTCTACTACAATCGTGCAAACAATATTTGCTTACCAATACTTCACTAAATATGCCCCGGGTGTCCCACGGGTAACAAACCTAGTAAGTTGATAAGTTACAAAACATGTCAACTATTATAAAAAAACATATTGTTAAATAGAAAAAAACCTTATGATACTCCATGAATGACTTCAGTTAAGAGACGTGGGTTTTCTATGTTCATATCTCGGATAGATGGTTAGACAATAACTTCGCGAAATTGAGATAATAATGTACACGGTTGAATTTGAATACCTAACAATTTACTTATGTTAAGGGACGAAAGTTGCTAAAAATTTCAAGTTTAATAGAGAAAGGATTGCAAAATAAATAGAAACCTCGCGATATTATAGGCATTACTTCGTCAATTAGATAGGGGAGTGTGGTTGACAGCGTACTATTGCTGATTATGGTTAGTGTACGTGGCACATTCTATGGTGTCATGTGACTACTATTACTTTGGGAGACATCATTGCTACCAAGCTTGGATACTTAGATATTCTCTCTGCGTGAAGTATAATATCGTGCCTGTTATTCTTTTCTTTTTTCAGCTGACGTAGATGCACTTGAGGTAGAAGCAACATTGCGATCTTATAGTATTTTGTTTTCTTTGCGTAAAGCGTAATATCGTGCGTTATATTCTTTTCTTTTTTCAGATGAACTTGAGGTAGAAGTATCATTATGATCTTTGAGTTGTCTATTAGTCGTTGTAAATTAAAATTTACCTTGTAAATTAAATAAAAAAGAGTTACAAAAGACAATATTGTTCTGAAAGCCTCATAGATAACCAAATTCTGAATACACTAATAGAGAACATGAAGACAAAAAGTGAAATGAAACTTAAGTGTTGGTGAAACAACAGTCTCGAGAAACATTGCACCATCTTTTAGGCGAAAGCAAGTAGGATGATAAAAACATTCAAAAGGCTTCGTATCGATTTGGATTTCATAAAGCTTCCCCTGGTTAGTCATCAACTAGCCAATTACCTTTTGTCATAAAATGTGACATGCTGCACCATTCATCCAGTGTTATCATTTGAGGACATGAGAATACCTTAGTCCAGTGTTCGCCTTCTAGCTTCCACAAATCAATTGACATCTCACGATAGCTGGTGCTGACAAACATGTGAAGTTCATTCTTTACATTCAATAATTCCCCTTTATAAATTCCATTACAAGGGACCGGTGGAAATCTTATCTCATTACTGCTCCAAATTAACATCAAAACAAATTACTATGTTTGCTCCGTCAATGCAGCTTACAGAAACCATGAAATATAGAGTGTCACCACATAAAGTACTGGAGGACCAATAGAAAGTCGGCCTAATGTACTCCGGTCTTGTTATGAAAGGTATATTCCTCCAAGAGTCAAGTCTCCTCGAATAGACATGGATGCCATATACACCACACCTACGCTTAATATGTAGGACCTTGTAATCTTGAGAAGCGTCAATGTACAACCCAACCGCATCAAGATTATTTTCATAAAAGCCATGAAAATCAGGTGTTGACAAATTCTTGTAAGAACCGGTGACTGGATTCCAAAGAAGCAACTCAAACGTAGAATCCAAGCAAACATACAACAATCCATCCAAATGTGAATGGATAGAGATATCATTGAATGGAAAATCAACGATGGTGCCTAGCCTATAATTGCATGACTGAATGTCGATTGAATGGACAGAGCGTGTTAGGTCGCCAACCTAAAGATTCTTTGATTAGATGAATTTAATGAGTGGGAATAATGTATTTTTGCAAAGTCTTCTCTTGACAGCAAGGCATACCATTCCTTAGAAAAAGACTTAGATCGGCCTACAACCTTCAATGGCGCCCTCGTTGATATCTCAAACACGATTATTTCAACAGAAATGTCAACCATTGTGATACCTTTATTTACTACATATAATAACTAATTAGTCTATATAAATGAAAGTATAGATGATATAGCTAACCTACCAAATAGTATTTGAATGGTAATTATGCTATGAAAAATGCAACAAACTACATGTAAGCAAAGTCATATAATACTTTTAAGAACATAATATAAGACATCAAATATTTCATAAATTGTGCATAGTACATATAAAAAGAAATCAAACTAATAATCTATATAACTTTCTAACACATTGATTCCAAACGAACAATACATTCAAAAAATGTATTAAGAACGCATAATCCTAATTTTGCTTACATAACATCTCGAAGTTTCAAAACAAAATGTTGAAATCATCACTCATGGCTTATTATCTTCCCTAAGATATCTACAACAAATTAAAAATTAGTGATATTACATAGTGAACTATTAGATTTTGTTTGCATCAAAAGTACTTAAACGTACCGATAATTAGTTTTATAGACATCTTGTCATGCGCAAGTGTTTTTATAGAAGGCACTAATGAATATAAACGGAATCGTCTTGGAACATCTATTGTAAATGGAAGAAATTTAGTGTGTTCACCAATCAAAATCTTCAAATCACTCGCATATAAGACGTAGTTTCATGTCTCGGCCATTCCTCATAAGCAAAACTCTCAATTTGGAAACGATGTAGTACAAACATGTTGTCTACCAGTTTATTATATTGAAGAGTTTTATTAATGATTCTGTGACGAAATCCACCACTCTTTGTCTCTAAAAAACTAAAATAAATCTAGTGATTTGAGCACAAAATAGACATATTTTAAATATGAAAAATTGATCTTACATTTTGGTTAATAAAAATAATCCATAATTTGTTTTCACGGATGAAAGGCAAAACGAACTCAACCCAGACGAAAGATAAAGTATACCAAGCTCCATATTGTGTGAATGAAGAAAATGAGTCAAAGATAGAATGCGGGTCCATAATTAATTGTAGTTGATCATAAGAACAGAGACAAAATTTATGTTCATGTCAAAATAGAAACCAAATACGCTTTAAAAACCACGCAGATCTAAACATGAGCTCTTATCTAAATGCAAGAAAATAAACTTTTAATATATCTATCACATTAACACATATTCACAAATGATGCTAACGCAAAATTAAAAAGCTAGTAAAAATTGATGAATGAATGACTCACAGAGAGCTAAGTATCAGCAGCGAGAGAGAGCTCTAATGGATGAAAACCTATAAGAATACACCAAAGATATGATGAAAACCTAAAAGTTCAGGTAGACTAATATACATAAAATATGATGTGAACTTTATTGCACAAATAAAAAGCTGATTGTGATAGTTATAATAAAAGACTCAACAAAATTTGATGTGTTTTGGGGACCACAATTTGGGACCAGGGATTAAGTTGTAAATGGTACTTGTTAGAATAATAAAAAAAAAAGTAGATCATATTGCTAATAATTCGTGATATAAATTTCAATTTCACTCAAGAGTAAAACCAAAAAGTACCTAAGTAGAAGAGAAGATTGAATGACACCTCCAAAGCTGCAAAGCTTTATCCTGAAAAACAAAAGGCCAAATTACAAGTTCAAAAACAATATCCAAGTGACATATGATTATCTAAAATATTACAACTCTAAATGACAGAAGCACATAAAAAATGGGTCATTTTTTGCACAGGTCAAAATGGGTCGGTTATGTTAGAATGACCCCTTTCAAAACCTTTGTCCATTCTGTTCTTTTTATTTATTTGAAGGATTTGAAATTTTATGTGTAATTGATTGTATAGTTGTTGGAACTTAAAATCTATGTGACTGACACCATCAAATCTGTTTACCGAAGCATTCGACTGAAGAATCCATGTGAATTGATTCAGAGACGCGGGTTGTGATGCTCGAGGCTTGCAGATTGGACCGAAGACCGTTTTCCGGAAAAGTCAACCGTTCGGGTCAACGGTCAACATAAAAGTCAACGGAAGATCGGTTCGAGCGAGTCAAGCTTCGAATTAATTAAATCAACTTTGATTTAATTAAAATTTATGTTATTTACCTTTCTTGTAATTTTCAGTTATGTTATGTTTTTCTGTTGTTAGTCACCCTCACTATATATATAATGAGGGTGCCCATTACAAGAAAGAGTCTCTGAGTGTGGAGATGATGATTTTCTTGTAGAGTGTGAGATTTCCATTCTAGAGAAAGATAGTGAGTCATGGATTTCCATAAGAGAGTGTTTGTCATGATTTCTTGATTGTAATCATTCGATTAATGAAATCATTCGACTTGTTTGTTCATCATCTTTCTCATGTTTATGATTATCCTTTGATTCTTCTCATCTTCATCTTCATTCTCATTTTTTTGAGTTTTTCGAATCTGAACCTTTGTTCTTGCTCAAGATCAGGATTCTTGATGTGAGAATCGGTCCTGACAATAGTAATATAACTTATAGTTTTGCAATAAAAATGACCCGCATCACTAATAGCATGGCTTCTCCAACTTCAATCATGTTGGGTAAATGACAAAAATCAGTATATCATCACATAGAACACAAAGGTTGTATAGTAATATAACTTATAGGTTATGTTAGTACCTGAAGATGGCAACATGATGGATCAGATAAAGCTTTTGAAGAGTTAAAGATTTCAACCAAGTCCTGTAGGCCGAACCCTGGCCGAACCCAGGCCGAACCTAGGCCGAACCTAGGGTTCAGAAAGTAGTATGTCTATAAATAGTTTGATAGGTTTGAAATCTGTAACGGGTTTTGCTTATGTGTGTGTTTTGTAGTGTGAAACAACTCTGAGTCTCTTTGTAATTCGTACCAGTTACTGAATGAGTGATTGATTATTATTTACACAATGATGTCAAACTGTTCACGATCCATCCGCTCTAGCATTTACAAGTGGTATCAGAGCTATCTGGTGCTGCTCAGTTTAATTTGGTAATTTTTGTTGTTAAAAACTCGTTTCATCTTGTGTTTTCATCTCTAAAACCTTTGTTTCTACAAATCTGGTCATTGTACATCATGCTTCACGTTCAAAATCTTTGTTTCGAGTGTTTTTCGTTCGTTTGATCATCTGGTGCTCGTGAGTTTTGGTTTACTGAGAGTTAGAACTTTTCAAAATTTTCGATTGTCCGAACCTCAAGTTCGTCCTGATAACCGCTTCGAACTTGGAGTTCGGTCAAAATTCTGTTCGGTGAGAGTTCATGTCACATTCGGAGGGAGTTCGGACCGAGTTCAGAATATGTTCGGAGAGTGTTCGGTGTTGTTCATTATAAGGGTTCAGATATCCAGTGTTCGGAAGGAGTTCAGACAAGTTTCGGAAAGACTAAATTCAATAAGAGTTCGGACGAACTTCAGAAAGTGTAACCGAGTTCGGACTAAGTTCGGAAGAGTTCGGACAGTTCATTAGAATTCGTGAAGAGTTCGGACCAAACAGTAAACTTCAATTTTCGAAATGTCTAATTACCAAGCATTCACTGCGATTCAATCACAAATGTAGACTCTATTGAACTACGATAATGAGACTGGGACTACTCAGAAAGTTCCCAAACTGTTCAAATTTGAAGACTATCATAATTGGAAAAAGCGGTTTGAAGCGTATATTGGGATTATGGATTGTGATCTATGGATTGCCATGGATGCACCGTACGTCTATCCTGTTAACGAAAACAATGTTCTGATTATGCAAAGGAATTTGAATTTAGTGCAAAAGACCGATTACACTAGGGGACAAAAGGCTTATGGAATTCTCACACGAGCACTTCCAAAGGAACTTTTGCATTAATTTAAGAGGTGTAAACATTCCCAGATTTATGGACGGCATTGAAAGAAAGATGTGAAGGAAATGAGCAGTATAAGAAAAGCAAAAAGAAGGTCTTGAGGAAAGAGTTTGACAATTTTAAGTATTTTGATGGTGAAGGGGTACTGAGCTGATATCTAGGTATTGCCATCTATTATTAGAAATGGACACGGTCCAACTCAAGAAAGATGATGATGAACTGAAAGAAAAATTGCTTGAAGGGTTACCGCCGAAGTGGGAACCTTATGTGCTTATGCTTACCAATGATAAAGAGTATTCGACTTTAATGTTTGTAAAGTTGATAAGAAAGCTGTAGGCTAGAGATCTGGAAATGAAAAATGTCAATAATACTCCAACTGAAGTTCAAAATCCTAATGTTTACTATGACTCAAATGCTGCTACCATTTCAGGAAAGTCTGGAAAAAATACATCAACTGCTCCAGCCACTAGCCACTGCTTTTATAGCTGGAGGTGGTTCTTATTCTGGAAGTGGATCAAATTCTGAAACTTATGAATCACAAGGATGTAATGTTTTGATTCTAGTTAGTAATACCATGAATGCTAGCAAAATGGCTCTTTTCCGTCACAACTACGGAAGATTACATGGCATTAGTGTCAGCTTTGATCTCATCTTACTATGGAGTTATCACGGGAAAGGTTAGTAATGCAGAGTTAACCGAAGAAGACTACGATCAAGTCGACCCGGATGATCTGGAGCTAATGGATATAAACTGGCAATTTGCAATGCTAGCAAGACAGGTAAAGAGAAACATGAAAAGCTGATAGAAAGGATTTGAATTCAGGTGGCGGGATTGGATTCGACAAATCAAAAGTTAGATGTTACAACTGTTCTAACTTTGGTCATTTCGCCAGAGAGTGTTCTCAGCCTAAAAAACAAGAATACCAAAAGTACACTCGCAAGTCAAATGAATCGTCAAACAGTAATGCCAAAGTCAATTCTTCTGGATCAGGGAGTTCTTTAAACTCTAGTTCTAAACCTGAAACTACAAAAGCACTTGTCTCACAAGAAGACAAGACATATAATTGGGGTAATCAATTTTCTGGCTCTTCTTCCTTGATTGTAAAACATGTGCAGGATGAGGATGCTTTGACAGAATCAACTTTTGATGGAGATGAAATTTATGATGAAATAAATGAAGAAACACATGTTAAAGAAAAGTTTGAAGCTAGTGATGGAAATATTGAATCTAAAGTTGAAGAATCAATTGATGATATTCACATGAAGCTTAAAGAAAAGTTTGCATTCATGGCAAACACAATTTCTGTGCCAGCTGAGTCAAATGAAGTGTTGCTACTGAAGAAGGAAATTGAAGTCTTACATCAAGAAAAACAAGCCTTGATGAAAGAATGTGCAGCTGCCAAAGTTGAGGCACTTGATACAGCAACAGACTTCGAAAATTTGTATAACAAAAGTCTTCCTTTGAAGCAACAGTATGATAAAGCACAACAGACAGCCTTGGAAATTGCAGACAAGATGATAGCTTCGCAGAATGAGATGCAGAAGCTATCTGATGAGAACAAAAGTCTTAAGATGGAGAATGGTTCAATCAAAAGGAATAATCTTCAAGATTCGGTTGTTGCTCTTATGACCTATACATCTGAGGTAGTTCCTACTCCAAATCTTTGTAAAAATTGTGATCAGTTTTCTACCGCTAAGAGTAAGCTATTAGATGACAAAACAAGATTGAGTGATCAATTGTCGGTAGCATGGGCTGATATGGAAATTGACAAGACACGGTGGGAAGGTACCACTAAGGATTTAATGGCAGTTCACGAGCAACTTCGTCTTAAAAATATACGAATATTCTCAAAAATCTGAAATGCTCGTGAATGAACAAAAGGAACTTGCTAATAATCAAAAGATTGTGTCTGATCTTAAGATTAAGGTTTTTGAATTAACAAACAAAGTTGACATTTTTCAGATCCCTTTGTCATTTTCAAACTTTCTTTACAAAACTGATTCTGACAAATGGTCTTTCTCTTACCAAAGATGATGGTAAGGAAAATTCCACATCTGATCTCAACCGTGTTTGGGATAAATCGACTAAAAAGAAATCTGATCAAAGATCAATTGATCAAAAGTCTGACAAGAAAACATCTGAAAAATCTATTTTAGATTCTACTGTGGATGAAATATTTTATGATGTGTCAGATTTTGACAAAGTTGATGATCTAATTTCTGAACCAGAAACTGAGAATGTCAAACCCATTGCTAAACCCATTCTGAAAAATGTTTCTAAGCCAGATCACAATGACATGATTTTAAATCATAAATTTGCTTTTATTAGAACTGAGCTTACGAAACTGAGTGCATATGAGCAAAAACAGATTGCAAGAGGCAAGTCTGTGGGTGGCAACAAAGTGAAATATGGGGGAGTTAGATTTGAATCTGAGTTGGTAAAATCAAAATCTAAAACTTTTGTAAAAGGTTCTTCTTCAAAAATGCCAAATCAAGAAAAGATAAAATCTGGAAATAAACTTCTGAATCGCAATTTGATACCTCTGCAAAATGGACAACTTATCGTTTGAAAGGGTCTGATGTCATGTACAACGATAACGGATTTCCGTTGAAAATGGTTAATCCTGAATTGATCAATAAAGTTTTCATGGGAGGTTATAGTCCAAAATTTGACCCAAATGTGAAAAGTGTGCCTATTCAGAAACCAAATGGTAAAATCATAATACCGAAGGTCACATATGATTCAGACCATTCGGATCATTATTCTGATGCTGGTGGGTTGGGTAATCAAAGCAAGAAATTTGTTAAAAACTCACCAAGACCCAATGTGCCTCAACCATTTAAGGCACATCGTCAAAATTTTCATGATAACTCAAATTTTCAAAGATCAAATTCTTTTTTCAAAAGATCTCCTTATCATGATGAGAGATTTTATGAGAATATTGAATTTGGACCATACCCTCAGGGTTATGGAAGGGGTCCAAATTGGCATGGTGGTCTAAGGAGACAAGGTGGACCATGGGGGGGGGGGTTATTAGAATAATAGATATTTTCATAATGAAGGTTTTTCTGAATATGATAAAGGTTATGATTCAAGTTTTGGTGATGATTTCAATGGTAACAAAATGTTTCAAAATCAAAAGAAAGTTACCAAGCCTAAGAAATTAAAACCAGTGATAGAAACTGTGGTAGATGATGACACGGTCAAAGAAGTTGTTATCGATAAGTGTAAATGCTTTAAATGCAAGAACCGTGTTCATACTTACCGAAATTGTCCACTGAAAAAGGATAAAACAGACAAATCTGACGATGTCTCTGATGGTTATAATACCGAGACACCTGCTTCTGGTACCTCACAAAAGAAAGTCAGTTTTGTGGATTTCAAGGGTCGAGTTCACTTTTATGATGAAACCTCTGAATTTCATAAACATCAATCTAATAAGAAATTAGATGGAGGATCTGAAAATGTAAAATCAATTTTGAAGAACTCAGATTCTGGATCCACAGTTACTGTGAATGACAAGTGGAAACCTAAGGGTTCATCCACTGGTGGAACCGATTTTGTTGAAGATGACGGTCGACCCAAAGCATCAAGCTTGGGTTCGTCCCGAAACTAATCTTTTGTTTTAATTTATGCAGGGATCTTCACGACAGTCGATGAATATCTTTTGGGTTGTTGATAGCGGAGCATCTCGTCATATGACTGGTGATATCTCTCTTTTCCATGATGTAAAACATTTTGATGGAGGCAAAGTCACCTTTGCGGGAGATAAAGGCGGTCAAGTAACCAGGATTGGTAAATTGAGCAACGGTGTGATCACTTTTGATAGAGTGGAATACGTGAAAGAATTAGAATACAACCTTATGAGCGTCTCCCAAATTTGTGATAAGCGGTATACTGTAGCTTTCACAGGGAGTGAATGTCTAATTTTGAAACAAGGATACAAAATCCCAGATGATTTTATTGTAATGCGAGCACCAAGATGTTCAAATTTGTATGTTCTTGATATGAACTAAGCAAAGGCTAATGTGGTAGGTCAATGTTTTTTTTATCAAAAGCATCAGAGAGAGATTCTGTTTTATGGCATCGACATTTGGGTCACATCCACTTCAAAAAGATGAATGAATTAGTGAGGAAGAATCTTGTAGAAGGGGTTCCGAATCAGCAATTCACGTTCAACGATGTTTGCGTTAGTTGCAAAAAGGGAAAACAGAAAAGGAAATCTCATCCTCTCAAAAAATTCCATTCAATAGATGTCATCTGGAATTGCTACACATGGATTTATTTGGTCTTGTGGATCGCAAAAGCATTTCCGGGCATTGGTATTGTTTGGTGGTCACTGATGAATATTCATGATTTTCTTGGGTGGATGTTTGACTACAGTGGAGGAGTTTCTACATGTATATTTTCAATCTTATACATTACCGCCCAAAGGAGTTTGACCAGATTGGATGTTTGACTACAAAGGTCTTTTTGAATCATATGAGTCAACACCAGAAGAAACCGATGATCACCTATGTCCTGTCTATATTGAAATTCAAGGTGATGTTCCGGTTAAGAAGATTGTATCTCCATCTACTGTTCCAGAAATACCAATCGCTGATGATGTTTTGACCGAAACCACTGCTGATACCATGTTAGATGCTGATATTCTGTCTTCTGATGATGAACATGAGTTTCATGAAGCTACTTCAGATCCGGTTGATAATTCTATCACGCAAGTTGTTCAACCTATAATTAAACACTTCTGGTCAACCCGAGATTGAAGTTATTCAAGCTATCTCACAACCAAGAAGTAGTTCTAATAACAACGATGTGGCTGAGAATGATCATGTTTCGAATCTGGACGAGAGTGTTATTGTTCCTACTCATCAGACGCTTCGGATAAACACCTATCATCCACAAGATAATATTTTAGGTGATTTAAATGAAGGAGTGAGAACGAGACATCAAATCGAGAACAGTGCTTTAGTTACAATCAGGGAATCGGGTATTCAAGATGAAGCCTTTCATTCATGTTTTCTGTCCCAGATTGAACCAACCGATGTTGATCAAGCATTAGAAGATGGTTCGTGGGTGAAGAGTTTGTTAGTACCTGAAGATGGCAACATGCTGGATCAGATAAAGCTTTTGAAGAGTTAAATATTTCAACCAAGTCCTGTAGGTCGAACCCTGACCGAACCCAGGGCGAACCTATGGTTCGGACCAATTGTAGGGTTCGGACCAGTTGTAGGGTTCGGACAGTAGTATGTCTATAAATAGTTTGATAGGTTTGAAATCTGTAACGGGTTTTGCTTATGTGTGTGTTTTGTAGTGTGAAACAACTCTGAGTCTCTTTGTAATTCGTACCAGTTACTGAATGAGAGATTGAGTTTTTATTTACACGAATTGTTAATCGTTTAGCTTACACAATGATGTCGAACTATTCACGAGCCATTCGCTCTAGCGTTTACAAGTGGTATCTAGCGTTTACAAGATGGTTCATGGGTGGAGGCAACGAAGTGTACGCACCGATTGCCAGAATTGAAGCGATCCGTATTTTTTGGCATATGCGGCACATCGTGGATTCAAAGTCTTCCAGATGGATGTCAAGAGTGCATTTCTGTATGGAAAAGTAAAAGAAGAAGTTTATGTCACACAACCTCCGGTATTTTACGATCCTGATTATCCGGAAAACGTATATAAGTTGGACAAGGCACTTTATGGTCTCCATTAGGCTCCTCGAGCTTGGTATGAGACTTTGTCCACTTATCTATTGGAAAATGGATTTAAGCGCGGGTTGGTTGATTGTAATTTGTTTTGTCGGAAAACGGGGGAGGATCTGCTGTTGGTGCAAATCTATGTCGATGATATTATTTTTGGCAGCTCAAACGAACAGCTTTCGAAAGATTTCGAGACGTTGATGCAAACCAAGTTTGAGATGAGTTCTATGGGAGAAATGTCGTTCTTTTTGGGCTTACAAGTTCAACAATTTGCTAAAGGGATCTTCATACATCAAACGAAGTATGTGAAGGATGTCTTGAGCCGATTCAAATTGAAGACGTTCGTGTTCCGGGAACTCCGATTCAGCTGTCACATGGCCTTTGTCCTGATGAAGATGGTGAAGCAGTTGAAGCCACTTTGTATAGGGCAATGATAGGTTCATTGATGTACTTAACAGCTAGTCGTCTTGACATAATGTTTGCACTTTGTATAGGGCAATGATAGGTTCATTGATGTACTTATCACACTTGAATGCGGTTCGAAGAATTCTAGCTTATCTGAAGGGTAACACAGATCTCGGGATCTGGTATCCTCTTGAAGATAAGTTCGACTTATCTGCCTACTCGGATTCGGATTACGGCGGTTGCAAGATTAACTTCAAGTCAACCACGGCCGGATGTTAATTCCTAGGTGATAGATTGGTGTCTTGGCAATGTAAGAAACAGACATCCGTTGCTACGTCCACTGCATAAGCTGAATACATTGCGGCTGCTAGTTGCTGCTCACAGTTTTTATGGATTCAACAACAATTGCGGAATTACGGGTTGCAGTTTCTTACCGCGCCTATACATATAGATAATTTGGCTGCCATTTGTATTACTAAGAACCCCGTTCATCACTCTAAAACAAAACACATCGACATCCGATATCACTTTATACGTGATTGCTATGAGAAACACTTGATTGATCTGCAAAAGATCCATACTGATTTTCAAAAAGCGGATTTGTTTACAAAGGCATTTGACAAAACCCGCTTTCGATATATTTTAGAGATCAACGGCATACAAAAATTTCCAGCTTATTAGCTGTCGGTTGATCAATTTTTGCTTTTGGTTTATTTTTTTGTTGTGTTTTCTTTCTTATCACAAAATCCAAAAATAGAGTTTTGTATTTTAGGAGGAGATATATCAGAATATATAAAAATATTGAAAAATGCAAAAAGCATAAAAAAATTGAAAAATTCAAAAAGCATGAAAATTTTGAAAAATCAAAATTTGATAAATTGATTCGACCTAGCGAGAAATGATATTACATTAGCGTGTGTTATCAACCATGGATAAAGTAAAAATAAAGGTTGTAGGTACTTGTTTGGTTAGTTGAATGCGTGAAGGCAAATCAGATATATGCTAGTATGATATAAACATAAAATTTATGCTTGATTATTGTGAGCCACATCATGATGGATGCTGTGTAATTTTGGCAAATAAAAAATGAAAATAGCAAAAATAGAATAAGAGATATTCTGGTGTATGCATGCTTTCATTTTGCAAAAATTTCAACTTGATTGATTTTCTTTATTTTGTCAAACGATCGGTCTTTCTCTGCGTATTGAAAGATCGACCTGATTGGTGTTCGTTTGACGTTCTGCTTTATTTTCTTTGGTGTTTCGTATAATCCATCGGACTTTCTCTGCGCGTACGGATGTACCGACCTGATTGTTGTTGGATTATATAATTTCTGCTTTATTTTCTATTTTTTATTTTTCTAAACAATCGGACTTTCTCTGCGTGCCTACCAACCGACCTGATTGTTGTTTGTTTAGGGTTCTGTGTTATTTTTGCATTAAAAACCATGGACGATAAATCTCTGATGAAATCAAAATTCTGTGAAAAATACAAAAATAGAATAAGCCAGGCTACCAGTATTTCGGATTGTGTGGGCTATTATTTTGTCAATGCTTGTTAAATCATATCTTAACATATCAGAAAGCTATAAAAATTGATTTGCCTAAACTGAAATAAACTGAAAAGTTGTATTTGCTGCCAACTTGACTTGCATGCTGATTAAAACTGAAATTGAAATGTGTCTGATGCACATTGGCTGATATGATCTCGCGTCTGGATCTTTCTCGCAAAAATTTAAGTTATTTTAGCTTTCAAATATGTTATTTCATTTCTGTTTAGTTATTTGTTTTGAATATATGAAAATCTCAAAAAGATTTTAGGTGTGTTTTAGCATAATCTTGTAAATATCCAAAAAGATTTTAGGTGTGTTTGAAATTTTTATAAAAATCAAAAAGATTTTGTTTCTATTTTATTTTCGATCAACCGATAGTGAAAATCATTATTGTGCCGAATACAACCAAATGGACTTGAATTTAGGAAGTTCATCATTGAATTGAACAAAGTTTGTTGAAAATTGACAAAACTTAACTTTTGGGGTCCAATTTGAAGATTCATCAAAGTTCAGGGGTCAAATTATAAAATTTTAAAAACTGTCCAAACCTTAAGTTCGGACAGAGTTCAGACCACTTTCGGATTGGCTAAAGGTGGAGTTCGGAGAAAATCTCAAACCGAACGTGGAGATCGGATGGAGTTCGGAGAAAATTCTAAACCGAACTTGGAGTTCGGACAGAGTTTGGACGTCCGAACTCCTCAGGCTATAAATAGCCAAACTTGAGGTTCAGAGTTCACTATTTCTCATTATTCCGAACTTGTACCGAACTCTTGCCAAAAATTTTCAAAAATATCTTGACTGCGTATTTGACAATTCTGAGACCGGATTAAGGTAGGGTTCGTGATTCCGAGTACACTGGTGTGTTTGATTGTTGTTTTTGGTCGCGTTTTGTGGGTTTTCTGTTCGAAAAACCATTTCGAGGGTTTTTTAGTCCATAGATCTAAAAATTAACCACTTTAAATATGATTTCAAAATGTTAAAACGAGTGGCGTTGGACTTGTAATCAAAAACCGCTCAAGCGATTCAATTTTTGAAGCTTGTTTTGGTCTAATTCGATTTTTCGAGATTCAAATCTTTCGGTGTTCGTCAGGTTCCGAACCTGGAGTTCGGACCACGTTCGTCCAAAGTTCGGACGGTTGACCAAAAGGGTTCGGACTTTGACCATAGGGTTCGGACCAGGTTCGGACACTTATCATAGTTCGTACCAAGTTCGGACAAGGTTCAGACCAAGTTCGCATAAGATAGATTTTTGACTAAAAAGTTGATTGTTTTTGCGAACGACAACGGACTGATGAAATTGGTGAATATATCTGTTAATAACATGGAATTTAATGAACTTTTCATTTTATGTGTTTTCAGATATGGCAGACGATTTGAAAGTTGGTGACAAGCATAATGTATGTGCTTATCTTGGCGTTGCTCGATCAAAGCTCGCTAAATTTGGAGGATCTAGAATATTTGACTTCTTACGTAGATCGAGGATTCATTATGCAATCACACAATCGTGTGATGTGTATCGTGATATTATGGTTGAATTCTGGAGTACCGCAAGAACAATCACAGATGATCCTATTAGAATTTCTGCAACATTTCAGAACCGAACTGTAGAGTTAACTGAAGCTGATATAAGAAGAGTCTTGAAGCTGACAGCTGACACAACAACAACACCATTAGAATTTCTACAAGCTGATAATGTGGCACTGTTGAAGCGGATTTGGTATACTGGTGATCCAAGTAAGGAGTGGATTTACAAATCATTGCTCAGTGTTCCATACAAATATCTGGTGCATGTATTGCTGTTGTGTCTGGGACATCGTCTTTCAGGGCATGATGAAGTCAATCGGATAATGCTGTCACTGCTAAATGCCTTGATAATGAATCGTCCATACAACGTTGCTGGATTAATCTTTCACTACATGAGAGATAATCTGACTCAAAGGCATAAGAAAGCAACGTTGTATCCAAGATTTCTTCAGCTGATTCTGAATGATATGTATCCAGATTTAGTGAAGATTGGCGATTAAAAGATGGAGTTAAAACATATGAACGAGGCTAGTGTGGGCGCCTTGGCTTCTTACCAGAAAAAAAGTCACCTGAAAAACAGCCAAAACTGAAGAGATTGATTGGTCACTTGGCTAATCCTAATTTTGTGGCACCAGCTCAGGGTGCAGCTCGTCATCCAGCAGGAAGTGATTCAGAAGAATTGGATTATGGTTGGATTGAATAACAGAATCAGCTACCACAACAAGAAGAGTTAAAAGACCAAAAAGAAGAATACCAGTTGTACAAGAACCCGTAAACCAAGAACCGGTTGTATCACAACCTCCTGTCTCAAAACCGGTGGTCTTAGTACATGAAGTCCATGCGACTGTCAGTGTGTCTGAAACACCAGCAGTTAACACTTTGATTGATGAAGATGATGAATTTGATGATGAAGATGAACTTGTGAATTTGGGGGGTAACTCTAAGGATGTGTCTGATACAAACGATCCGTTTGTTCGCATCAAGATCAAATCCAAGTATGTAAAGGTGAGAAAAGGTAGTGAAGAACATTTCGCGTATCGTACCAGTTTGATGAAAAGAAATGATCGTTACAAAGATCGTGTGTACGATGTTGTAAGCTCATCCGAATCAGATGAAGATCACACTCTGTGACATCCGGGAATTTCAAGGTTTACTTCCGTTAGACAAACTCCGTTAGTTACGTTATAAGTGTTAACTTAGTAACTAATACTTAACTAGGCCGAATACGTCCACGACCTTTGGTTGATCACCGAACCCGCCCATATGTGCTATGTGTTCATTATTGTTGTCATTATGTGCAATGTGATTTAAATACATGATTTAGTACTATGAATAGCATGACAAATTGTAAATCCTTGATTATGTGAAAACTGACCACTTTTGGGTAACCAGCGAAACTACCGGGCGAAACTATAATGTCGCCCGGCATCCTGTTGGCTCACTTGCGATCAGAGCCAGTTTCGCTTGGCCAGCGAAACTGCCAGCGAAACTAGGCCCTGATATATAATAACATAAAACCCTAGTTGCCTCATTTTGTTGCACCATTCTCTCCAAAACACACACACACCTCTGGAAATCTGGTCAGTCGAGATCCACACCGAGCCATCGAGATCTCAGCCCCGAACCATCATCCATCAAGCTTGGAGATCGAACCGTGAGTCCCAAAACCACGATTTTTATGCTTTTCTATGTGTTTCTTCATAAAGCATGCCCAAATCTCTGTGTTATCATTAGATCTTCTGTAGGAATGCTTAGGAATGCTAGATCTACCATAAAGTTGATAACTTTACGTGTAAAACTGATCCATGATAGAGATTTGTGCCATTTTAGTCATTTTAGGGTTTTAAATGCATTTTGGTGATTTGATGATGAATATGCATGAATAAGGTGTTAAAACTTGTTGTTTGATGTTGGTAAATGCCTATGTATGCTAAACAATGAATTGCATGAAGTATTGAAGCTGTTAGGTTGATTTTTAGGCTGATCCGTATGTTTTTCGCGACCAGCGAAACTGTTGTGTTCTCTGGGCGAAACTGTCCAGCGAAATTATGTACATCTTCATCCAGCGACACTATGTAGCGAAACTATAGTGTCGCCGGGTAAACCAACCAGACCAGCTCGAGCGAAGCTACCGAGCGAAATTCCCTGAACGAAAGTTCAAACCAGTTTCGGGCGAAACTAGGCTAGCGAAACTGTGCCAACAGTTTCGAGCGAAACTAGCCTAGCGAAACTGTGTCACCGGGCATTGCCTAGCGAAAATGCTGCCCGTGTACACAGCGAAACTGCCTAGCGAAACTAGGCTAGCGAAACTGTGACCAGAATCTAAACTTGTGCAATTTGCTTGAATGTTATGCCATGACTTACATGATTATACTATGATGATACATGTTTGATTTCTGATGTATATGAACCCTTGTTTATGATCAACCATCGGTGTCGTGTGTCGATATGTCGTGTCTTAGCTTAACGTGCTATGTTATGGGCCATAGTGAACGTTGTTTGAAATAAATTAGACACAAGACTAATATATAAGACCTAAATGAATTATAGGTCTTCATTAAGAAATCAATTCAAGGATAATTAAGCAAGTCTAGCCGAGCAACCAAAGGTGAGTGTCACTAACCCGCAAGATACGATCCCGTTAGGGACGGAAAGAACAACTTAAAAACAATGCTGACAAAACTTACGAGTGCTGAGCACCGGACGAATAGAAATCGACTGTTTTTCACCAAAGTGTTTATGGGAACACTTGGGGGGAATTCAAGTCGCTGTTTAAGAAAAATAAAACTGATAAATGATTTTTGGGTTCGAAGGAAACCCTAAGTGAAATGTTTTAATATGGCTAGCATAGGTTAAAGGCTTTAAACCAAATGATATCACATGATTTCTAAGGAATGTTTTTGGTAAATAAAAAGTCCTCATAATTAATTGTGCCATTAATTCGTGGAAGCGAGGGGATGTTGGGTAGATCTACTGGAGTTTGACAAACTCCGCTCCGGGGCACTGGAGGTGCACGGGGAACAATATCAGCCTATTTGACACCGTGATCCCAAGAGGAGGACACGGGGGAGGCAAAAAGAGCAGTGACGAAAGTCCGCAAATAATAATAAATGACGGTGGAACACCGCAAAATAAATAGTCAGCTTGGTACAATCTTCCTTAGTGCATGAAACGACGGATTAGCTACCCGCGATATCGGTTGAGTTCTTTAATTCTTACAAGACTAAGCGCATATTAAATAATCGGTAATTGACGTTTAAAAGCATCGTCTTTCATAAAATAAATATTACGTATGTATATGTTGACAAAGTAAATGATTATGAGACCGGGCCAATGCATGACAAGCCCACCGTGAACTCACCAGCCCTTTTGGTTGACACTTGCGTGGTTTTAACTTTTGCAGATCGCTGAGGAGTATCCGGAGCAGGTTGACATGGCACAAGAAAATGTTCACTTTTATTTGAACTAACTTGGGAATTTATATAACAATTTATGTTTTGTAATTAAAGCACGCGGTTAGTGCTAAGATATTTATGTTTACATTCCGCTGCGTAACTTTTGAAACTGTTATATTTATGAACATTTGGACTTTACTCTGATTCGTTTAGTATTTGTAACTAATGGTTGTGGTCCTGGTCTAGCCGCACCCCTTAACGGTATAAACTCCGTTAGTGGTTATTTGGGGGTGTGACACACTCCCAATGCTGATGAATGTCTTGGCAGGGGAAAACAGCCGATAATTGCTACTTCTTCAGTAACTCCATCAAAGAAGAGGAAAAATTTAGTTTCTGCCGGTGGGAGAGGGAAGAAACAGAAAGGTCAACAGTTTATTTTGAAACCTCGTTCCGGTGTAACTTCTTCTGCAAGTCCAGCTATGTCTTTGCCAGAAATGACTACAACTACCACAACTTCTGTCACTACAGCACCTGATGATGTTTTTCAAGGGGTAAGTCAGTCAGATTTTCTGCAAGACTTGATGAATGCAACATGATCTACAACGGTTAGCACAACACCTTCAGAAGTACTGGTGCTCAGTATATCAATCAGCCTATGGGTTCAACACCCACAACTCCTGTGTTCTCAACAGCTACGGCAACTACAGCTTCAATACAATCAACACCTGAAGTTAATTTCAACCTAGATCAAGGTTCTGTGTCTTTCTCTCAGGCCAGTATCCTTCAGAGTGCTTTAACTGATCAACAATCACAGATTGATAGTATGAAAGCTAAGACTGAGGAGCAATCGAAGGTGATTACTGAGTTGAGATCAAGTAATGATGAATTGAGAGCTCAAAATGACTCTCAAGGTCTGATGATTACTACCTTGCAGAGAGATTATCTGCAATTACAGTGTCGGGACTCGGATAAAGATCTGGAGATTATACGTTTGAGTATTGCTAGTCAGACCAAGAGTGCTCTCAAGATGACCATGGAAGATTCATGAGGGTTATGATGTATTGTTATACGTTTGAGCTCAACTCAAGATGACCATGGAAGATTCATGAGGGTTATGATGTATTGTTATAATTTCTTGATTGTAATCATTCGGTTATATGAAATCATTCGACTTTATCATTTCTTTTGTTGATTATCCTAGATTCACATCATCCCATCTCCTCGTCTAATCTTTGCCCTTGCTCAATGTCGAGATTCTTGTAGTGATATCGGTCCAGAAAAAGCTGACTAGAGATTGCTAGAAGATCAAATTCTATATTCGACAGTAACGTCCAAGGGGAATTTGTTAGAACATGAACCTTGTGTGGTCGTTACTTTTCGAATCCTCAAAACAGACTGAAGTTTGCAGGGTCGCAAACTGGACACGAAGTGAGACCCGAACTCACACTCCGTATCCACATGAAGTGACACGAAGTGCCAGTTCGTGTCAGTTCGGGTGACTTCGGTGAGCTCCAGTTCGGGCAGATCAGCAAGCATATAAATAGGATTTGGTCTTTGTAATTCATAAGTGTTGGTCTAGGTTTATCCAGATCTATGTGTTGAGAGGGGAGATTCTGTCCAATCTCCCCCGGTCCTTTACACGATATATACTTCCTCGGTTATGTAATCATTCAACACTTTTAATGATCAGAACTTCCGTCTCTATCTATTTCAACCATAGAGTCGATCCGAAAATGCATTTACATCTGGTATTAAAGCCTTCTGGTTCATTCTACTGATCTGTGGTTGCTATTTTTGGACTTTTTGAAGCAAAAAGTGTCGTTTTGAAGAATTTGGAGTGTTTTTGCTAGATTTTGACCATTTCAGTCGAGTTTCTTGTGAAAATTTCACTCCTAAATCATTTCCTGTCACCTTTTTTCTAATCTACTGCTGCAAACCTTGTTAAAATCTGTCCAGAATCATGATTTTTCATTTAAACATGTTCAGTTCGTCTCAGTTCGGGTGAAGATCATCCAGTGAAAAATAACCGTCACCGAAGTGACAGTTCACTTCAGTTCGGTTCAATTTGGTTCAATTCGGTCAAGCGAAAATGCATTTCTGACAAGTTCGGATGCTATCCAGTCCGGATCATTTCGGTTCGGTTCAGTTCGCTTCATTTCCTGTTCAGATCAGTTCGGGTGTTTTTTGTGAAGTCTTATTTTAAATTCAGTTCGGATCCAGTTTGGACTAGTTCGTTTTAAAGCTTCAGTTCGGATTCACTTCGGCTGGGTTCAGATCAATTATCTTCACTTCGGTTCAGTTCGGATAAACAGAATCTGAAATTTTTCGTGATGTCTGATTTTCAAGCTTTTGTCGTTATGCAAAATGCGATGCAAACATTGATCAATTTTGATAACGAAAACGGGACAAGTCAGAAATTTCACAAGTTACTGAAATTGGAAGATTATCATAATTGGAAGCAACAGTTTTCTGCTTATGTCAGCACGAAGGATATTGATCTATGGATTCCAATTCAAAAGCTTTACACACGTCCAACTGATGGTGGTGAATATAAAGAAATCAAAGATTTTACATCTAAAGAAAGGAAAAGCTATGAACTCGAACAAAAAGCTTTTGGTTATCTAACCATGGCTTTACCTACCTAATTGCTACATCAATTCAGCACTTGGAATAAGACAAAACAACTGTGGGATGCTTTATCAGCAAGATGTGAAGGAAACAATCAATACAAAAAGAGTCGACGAAAGGTGTTGAACAAAGAATTTGATTGTAGAGGCTAGATTATGAGGCTTGTAATATTAAATATGTTGGGCTGGGCTTAGAGGGTTTCATTAGTTTAGTAGGCTAGTTTATGGTTGGGCTTGAGTTTACTATTGGGTTTATGACTCAAGAGGCCCAATGGTAAACCCATTGGGGTGCCTATATAAACCCCACTAGACCTCCTCATTTGGGGTGCTGATTACGATTGAGAGAGGAGGAGCCAGAGGTGTTTACGATCAAGTGATTACGATCGTAAACCCGAGAGAGTGAGTTTACGATTTCTGTTTTGTACCCGAAAAGTTCATCTTGTGTGCAAGTTCAGGTTTTTCATTGTTTTTATCATCGTATTCTTGTGTTCTTCTCATCTCTTATCTTGAATCAATCAATCACTTGGATTCCGCACTCGTGATTGATAGAGTATCGTGAACGATTGTTGATTTTGGACCTATAATTGGTATCAGAGCTAAGAAACGTGTGTTTTAAGGTTCTCACGATATTGGATTCAAGCATTTTCTGGAAAAGGTTCGAGTTTTTGAAGGTTTGAAGCTGCTTGAGGTGTTTACGATTGGTGTTGCTGTTGTTCTTGTGTGTTTACGACCATTTTCTGGGTTTTCTTGAGTGTTTACGACTGGCAACATTTGAAGATCTTCATCGGAAACGTGATTACGATATCAAGAAACGATTTTTGTGTGTTTACGATCTGAAATTTTGAGTTTACGACTTAAAGTTCGGAACTTTGGGTGTTTACGATATTTTCAAACCGGAATCGCGTTTACGATTCGTTCATATCGGAATCGAGTTTACGACTGTACTTAATCGTAATCGGTGTTTACGATTGTTCTCGATCGGTAACGTGTTCACGATCAGGAGTTTACGATCCGGAGGGTTTTCGACAGAGATTACGATCGGGAACAGTGTTTACGATCAGAAACAAGTTTTGCGGCAAAAAGTCACTATTTCACACTTTCACGGGAACGGTCATAACTTTTGACTCGTTTGGAGTTAGAGGCTCATATTTGAACACGACATTCGTGACACCGAGCCCCAGAATTACCCCAGACTAATGTCTAGGGGAGCTCGTTTGGACCCCCAAATTCCACTCCGAAGGCCTCCGTTTTTCAGTTTTAAGTTTTTGACACTATTCTTTGAATAGTGATTTTGCCGTTTTTGCCGATTCTTCAAAATCTTCAAAGGCTACATATCTAAAGAAAGAAAATGAGTTCAGTGGTTGAAGAAAAGAATATAGTTGATGACAAAGATGATTTCACAGATGAAGTTGACAAAACTGAGATATGCCCCAATCCCACTTGTGCTCGTATAATTCCTGGACTTAGGCAAATTTTTAAAAATTATCAGATAGAATTATTTGAGATAAAATGCGAGAGGAGTTCTTTTAAGGGTAGATGGCAGACATTGTGAAATATCAAAAACTTGCTACTGAGAAAACTCTACTGTATGACAATGCAAAGTTAGAAATAGCTGAGCTTAGGAAGCAGGTAGATGAGCTCACACATAAGAACAATGAGTTGTAAGTGAAACTAGATGTGAATCAAATGAGAAACAAAAGAATGCTCAATGCTGGAAAGGAATTGTCACATGCTGTTGTGACTGGTCAAGTTGGGAAAGACACATCTGGGTTTGGGTCAGAAAAAACTTATAAATCTTTGGCAATGAACAGCATTATTCCTCCACCAGTTCCCAGAGACATTATAGGAATACTTCTTAGTGAGGATCAAGTTGAACGAACCGAGTCTGATTATAAAGAAGCTGCTCCTCCTATTGATAGTGTCTTGGTTGGAACTACACCATTGACTCAAGAAGAAATTGATAATGAAGCAAACATGACTTATGGTGAAGGGAGAGTAAAGGATATATCAGAAAATGATGCTAAGTGTCAGAAATATGACAGGTGCCATAACTCTAAGTCTGATGATGCTGGGATAGAGTTAAAACCATACCCTAAAATTGAAACCCCATGCTTCAAAGTAATTGACGAAGTCAAAAGGGAAAAGGTGATCTTGACGACACGGCCTGAGGGGAAGATATTTATGACATCTGGATCAATGTTTGACCAAGAACCAGATGTAGGACATGAATTACCATCATTCTCCTCCAAGTTCAAGGGAATAACCGATGGAGTGATTAGTGAACCTAAAGTTGAGAGGCCAAAGATCACCATCAAGCATCCGAGTATGAAAACAACGGCTGGAGTGAAGAATGAAAAACTCAAGGGAGTAGCTGTGTCTCCCATTTCTTCAGTTGGATCATGCAGTTGCCATTGTAATTGCAAGAATGGTGTTTCAACGTCAAAGAATCAAGGAAGCACAAAGACAGGTTCAACACAGGCTTCGAGGACCTAGCAGAAAGTCAAATCTGGAGTTGCAGACAAAGCAAAGAAGCAGAAACAAGGCAAACCAGCTCCGTATCAGCCACCAAAGACAAATGGGTACACGTCTGACTTCTATCTAAAGAAGCAGACTTGCTTTAATTATGGCAATGCTGGTCATATTGCTAGAAACTGTCTTTATCGCCCCTATGAACCCTATTATCCGAGAAGTCAAAGGGTTTCATCTCAGGAGTCTGTAAAGTATAAGCCGATGATGGTGCAAACACCTAAGGCAAGGAAGACAGTCTTCCAAGTTACACAAATTTTCAAAAACAGGTGAAGAAACCAGTTTCAAAACAACCAAAGCTTGAAAAACCCAAGGTAACTAGAACTGTTTTCAAAAATGATTCTAAAATGCAGAAGATTGAAATACCTAAAGTCACAACTCAAAAGGTGACTAAAACAAAAACTGTTTTGAAAAGTGAATCTAAAATGAAGAAGGTTGAAATACCTAAGGTCACAACTCCAAAGGTGACTAAAAAAAATGTTAAATCACCTGGAACTTGGAAACCAAAGCCTAATGCAGCTACAATCGAATCATCCCAACTTCCTGATTTTTCAAAAGGAATGTTTTTAAAAGAAATTTCATTCATTGATTCCTCAGGGGTACCCAGAAAAACAATGGCCTGGGTACTATTAGCTAACTAATCTCTCACTCTGTGCAGGAACAATCAAGGAGGATTATCACTAACGTTTTTATTACCAATTTGTTTGTTGATAAGTGATTGTTCCAGGCACAGTTTAGGAGACGTATCTTCATGCCATGTCAAGTAATCTATACAATGGAAGGTATGTCTCTTTGAGAGGTAAAATGTCAAAATCATCATGAAAGGTACTGTTTTTAACTTGGTTGTTTGAATGATGAGGCAGCAAAGGGTCTTTTGAGTCAAATCTATTTCTTTAAAGTGTCAATTAAGCTGTTGATTGATTATGTGTTTGACTTCAAATGCAATGAAGTGTGCATGTCATGAAACCCAATTTTCTAAAATTTTCAAATCAATACTTTGAAAGTTAGCTTGGCCAGATATCTTCAAAATTTTGTGTTTTGTTCTTTTAAGTTAGCTGAAAAAATGATGTTCACAAGATTGTGACATTAAAAATCAAAAAGCAAGGGGAAGAAATGTAAAGATGAAGAAAAAGTTGACCCCTCAAAAATAGTGTGCTTTTCAATTTTTAATTGTTTGTGTCTTGTTTTTGAGAAGTTTAGGGGAAGTAAAATGAATGACCGGGTTGGAGATGGCTGACACGCGTAAGGCGGAAGTGAAAGGCAAGCTCCACGGTGATATGCTCGGTAGGCTCGACCTAAACTTATGACCTCCAATGAAACTGCAGTGAACGTAAAAGATATATATGTTTAGTTTCCCATCCCAGGTTGCATGGTTTAAAAGACTGAGCCCCGGCAAAAATGGGTTGAGAGTGGTAATTACCTAGTATTCACTCTCTCACACGCCATGTCTCTGCTGTCATGACTACACCACATAATAAAAGAAATGAAAAAGAAAAGAAAAAGAAATGAAAAAGAAATGAAAAAAAAACGAAAAGAGAATAAATAATCACTCAGTTGGTCTTCTTTGCGTGCTTAGTGGCCGACCTGATCACCAACTGATGGTTAATGAAATAAGTGGTAGTCATAACGGTGTTGCATGGTTCCTCAAGCTGGGGGTTTGTGAATCCTCAATAAACTCTGAGGTTGGGTAGGTTTTGCTGTGTACGCTTGGGTGTGGGGACAATTAAACATAACGGTAATATTGTACTATATTAAGCATGACGCATTCGGTTGGGATTAAACGGGTTTGAGTTTAAAGCGGACAAACATATCGGCAATCACCTGGACTAGTTGAGTAACTGAAGCTGAAAAGGGTTCCTTAGTCAGATTCATACGGTTTGATCCCTTGTAAACTTTCTCGTGTTTGATATTGGTAAGTATTTGTTTGTTTTTATCTTTCGTGTGTGAGTCGTTAAGTTCTTTTTGGTGTGCTTTCGTCTTGGCCAGGTTGATTTGAGAGGTCAAAATGTGTTTTTCATGGGTTTTAATGCATGACAATATGCCCCCGACAGATCTTGCCAAATTTTTAGGGGAAGGAGTATGGGATAATAAGTATTATCCGAAGGGAACTCGAGGATGATACTTATTATCTAATGAAAAAGACTTCCTCCGTCAGATCTTGACAAATTTTTAGGGGAAGGAGTATGGGATAATAAGTATTATCCGAAGGGAACTCGAGGATGATACTTATTATCTAATGAAAAGACTTCCATAATACATAGTATCTGAAGGGAACTCAAAGATAATATGTATTATCTCAGGGGAAGTCCTTAGCTGAGGGGAAGTTATCAGCTAAGGGGAAGTCTTTAGAGGTCTTTGGGTTCAGGGGAATTTTTATAGAAAACCTGTAATCTATATTAGGGTTTTTGGTTAAAATTATGTTAATTTGAATCAACTGAACAGATGATAATTACCTTCTAACCCAAAGACCAGTCATCAAATGTCTGGTGGAGTTATTTTTTTTCAAATGTGTGTCAGACAGGTTGATGATAGAAAGATGCTGCTGCTGTTTAAAGTTAAAGAACCAGCCGGACAAGACTTCCATCTGGAAAAGCAACTGTTCAGGGGAAGTTGTTGGTGTCTTTACAAGTTTTCAAAAGTTTCAAAAGAGCTTCAAAGAAGATGTTCACATGTTTAGGGGAAGCTGAAGATTTCAAGTCGATCTTTGATGAAGAAAATGATGCAGAGAGCAGTCAGAGATTTTGAAGACCCAAGATCATCAACCAAGTTCTTCAAAGTTAAAGGTGTTCAAACTTTTTACCCTCTAAATTTTCAAGATTCAAGACAGTTACCGAAGATTCAGCAAGAACCAATTCCTTCAAGAGAAGCAAGTCAATGAGAATCCTCCATCTCATTAACTTGTTCATTTCAAGAAGTTCAAGCTGATGCTGATCAAGAGGAAGGCCCAAGTGCCCGTTATGAAACCCAATGAAGATTTCTGCGGAAAGAATCTTCATCAGCATCTTTGCCAGCCAGTCAAAAAGAAGTTTTTCAAAGATCAAAGACATTTAATATCACAAGCCTAGGGGAAGTTTGTAGAGGCTAGATTATGAGGCTTGTAATATTAAATATGTTGGGCTGGGCTTAGAGGGTTTCATTAGTTTAGTAGGCTAGTTTATGGTTGGGCTTGAGTTTACTATTGGGTTTATGACTCAAGAGGCCCAACAGTAAACCCATTGGGTGTTGATACTTGATATGTGCGTCTTGTGAAGTATTAAACAAAGTAAAAGATCATGTCAAACTAGGTCTGGCTGAACTAGGCCCGAACCTGAAGTTCGGACTGGCCGAACCCGAGGTTTGGCCGAAGCTCGGACCAGCGGGTATATATAGATGTATGGTCTTTGTAATTGTAGAGTTCTGAGCATGTGAGATCTCTTAAGTGTGTGTTTCTGAATGTGTTTTCTCTGAGTCCATTTCTGAGTGTTTACGGGTTGTAATTGTTCTTCGTTGATCAATAAAACAATCGGTTATTTACGTTTCGATGTCCGATTAGCTAGATCGAGTAGACGATCCAATGCTCACGCATTTTCAAGTGGTATCAGAGCTTTCTGGTTCACTCTACTGATCTGTGGTTGCTATATTTGGATTTTTGAAGCGTTTTTGAAGTTTCTTGAGTTTGTTTTCGTGTTGTTCATCAATTCTATCGAGTGTTTGGTGTCAAAATTGTTCCTAAGTCATTTTCTATCAGTTTTTCTGAGTCACAGTATCGAGTTTTGTCAAAATCCGTCCATTTTCAGGCGTTTTGGAAAAATGAGTTCGAAGTTCGGAGTTGTCTGATCAGGTTCGGAGTAACTGCTTCGAACTTGAAGTTCGGTCGATATTCGGTCAAGGTTCGGAGCTGTCTCGGTCAAGGTTCAGAGTAATTTGAGGTTTGGAGCTAGATCGGAGTCTTTTAGGAGTTCGGTCTGTTGATTTTAACTCGGAGCAAGTTCGGACAACGTTCAGAGTTTGGATTAAAGTTCGGACAGAGTTCGGAGCTTAGTTATAAGTTCGGAGAGAGTTCGGCCGGCAGAATCTTAATTTTTCAAACGATGTCGGAATTTCACGCGTTTGCTGCAATGCAAAGTGCCATGCAAACCATGCTGAATTTTGATAATGAAATTGGAACAAGTCAGAAAGTTCCCAAATTATTGAAGCTGGAAGATTATCAAAATTGGAAGAAACGATTTTCTGCTTATATTAGCACAAATGACATTGATTTATGGATTCCAATTCGAAAGTTTTATGAACGACCAATGGAAGATGGAGATCTTAAAGAAATTCAAGACTTCGATGCTGACGAAAGAAAAAGTTATGAGCTTGAAAAGAAAGTTTATGGTTATCTTACTATGGCTTTACCTACTGAATTGCTTCATCAATTTAGCACTTGCAAGAAATCTAAGCAATTGTGGGATGCTTTATCCGCAAGATGTGTAGGAAATGCTGATTATAAGAAGAGTCGATAGAAAGTCTTGAACAAAGAATTTGATAATTTTCAGGATTATGACAATGAAAACATTACTGCTCTAGTTTCAAGATTTTCACATTTGATTAGTGAATTGAAGGTTGTTGGAATTGAAAAATCTGATGCGGATTTAAAGGAAAAGATCATGGAAGCATTACCTGAAAAGTGGGAGAATTATGTTTTATTGCTCACTCATGACAAGGATTATTCTACAATGACATTTCACGAGCTTACTGGAAAACTTCATGCTAGAGAAATGGAAATGTTGAATTCCAAAAAATCAACTGCTACTTTGCAGAATCCTGAACTGTATCATGGTGAGAATAGTGCAAGCATGAGTGCAAAGTCTAAACCAAATCAGAATACCACACCAAGTGTTGCTTTTATAGCTGGAGTTTCAGGAAATTTTGATAATAATTCTTCAAAGGGTTGCAATTTCACAATTCCAAATTTTTCAAGTCAAAATGCTTTTTCAGCTGAATCAACAGATGATTGTGCCAAAATGATTTCTGCATTGATTTCATCATCTTTTGGTTTCATTCTCAAAAATGTTGCTGATGAAAAGTTAACTAGTGAGGATCTTGATGCTCTTGATGATGATCAACTAACTGAATTGGATGTATCTTGGCAATATGCTATGTTATGTCAAAGATCTAAAATATTCTTTAAGAAACATGGAAGGAATATTTCTGGTGATAAATTGGGTTTTGACAAGTCCAAATTAAAGTGTTACAAATGTTCACAACTTGGACATTTTGCTAAAGATTGTCATCAGGCACATGCAAATAAGTCTGGTGTTCCTCTATCACCAAAGCCTGGTTTTACTCAACCATCTACTAGTAACACAAGCAAGACCACAGCTTTGATGGCTCAAAATGATGGTGTATATGATTGGGGTCAACAGTTTGGGTATGATTCATCTGCTTTGATAGTTACTCATGATCAACAAGAAGATTTTTGTTCAGAAACTAGTTCTGATACTAGTTCAATTCCAAGTTCTTATGAATCTCCTGAAAACTTGGAGAGTTTGATGAAAGAAAATACTTTATTGATGAATAAAGTTCAACAACTGTCTGAGGCAGTTGATGTGATTAATTCAGAGTTGAAGATTTCTAAAGATCATGACAAGGAATTGATATTAAAGAATGAGTATTTGACCATGGAAATCCAAACATTGAATGAGGTTTTGGAAGTTTTGAAGCAAGATAAGAAGAATGTTGAAATTTCAAAGGCTAAGATTTGTGAAGAACGGGATGAGTTGGTAAAAGATGTCAAGAAATGGAAGGATGAAGCTGAAGATACAGCTGCTGATTTTCAGAATTTGTTTGATAAATCAAAGGTCAAACTTGATCTGCTTACAAAGAATGTTGAAGAGTCAACTGCTAAGATTGAAGCATATCAAGTTGACATGGGAAAGTTGTTGGATGAGAAGCGGGAGTTAGTTCGTGTCAATAAAGTTCAACCCGCGAATTTGGAGATTCAAAAGCACAACGAGAATAAATTGAAGAAGGAGTTACATGAAGGACTTGATAATCTGCGTTTGCAAAAATTTGAAACTCACAAGGTTGCGAAGCGATTGAATGCTAAAGAAAAAGAATTTGCTGAAGCTCAACAGAAATTTTTCTGATCTGAAGGTTCAAGTTCTGGATGCTAATCGATTGCTTAATAATGTTTCAAATTCTCAAGTCTTCACAAGCTTTCTAGCTAATGATGGAAATTTTGAAAAGATGTTTGATAAGACTGCTTCACCCCCTGCTCATATCAAAGAAGCTGTCAAGGAAGTGAAGGAAAACTTTGATGAATTAGATTATTCAAAGATTTCATCATCTACTGCTGAGGATGAGAATGTTGTGCCAAAGAAGAAGAACATGAAGAATAAGAAAAAAGAAGGAAACGAAATCTACAGTTTCTCCTGCACGTAAGTTTGTATCTGGTTCATCTTCTGCTGATAATGAGAAGTCGACTACTTCTAGTGACAAGTTTCAGTCTCAACCTGAGTTTGATAAAACGATCTTTTATGATCAAAAGAATGTAACTGAAGTAAAGGCTGAATTTTCTCGATTAGCGAAGCACGGTCATTATTCACCTGAGGAGAAAATTTCTAGAAAACATGAAGGATTGGGTTTTCACAGGATGCAAAACAAAGCTGAGAAGGTTCCAGCATCATCATCTCAAGATTTGAAGAAGTTAAAGATGAAGCAAGTGAAGAAGGAAGTTTTTCAAGCTGATAAAATTCAACCCGAGCGGTTTTACAAACTCAAGGGTTCAGATCATTTATTTTCTGACAAAGAATTTCCTCTTCATTGTGTTGATGCTCGAAAGATTGCTGAGGTCATTGTGAAAGCTACCATTTCTTCTGACCGTTCTCAATCTCGAAGCCCTACATCCAAATGGGTACATGATCACAGACATCAGGTATATGAATCTCATTCTGATCATGTTCGAGATATTCATGTGTGTTCTTCGCAGGTACATCAAAGATGGGACAAAACGACAAGAATCTGTTATATTTGTCGTCGTCCAGGGCATATGGCAAAAGACTGTCCATCACCTGCTGATTCACCCCAAAGATTTCCCAAGAAATCAGTTTTTAGTAAACCTGCCACACCAAAGTTCTTTGATGAACAAGGCAGAGTTTTTGATGAAGTTGAACCTACATTCTTTCATAAACAAAAACGTTTTGTTCCTATGTTTTCAAAGGTTCAAAGTGTAGGTTCATCATCACAGTCCACCTGTGATTGTTTAATCAAAAACTGAATTACCAAAACAATAACAATGGAAACCTAAGGTGGTTTCTAAGCAAAATAAGGACACTGGTCGACCAGAAGCAATTCGCTTTGGTTCGTTTATGGACTAATTAGTTTGACCAGTGTGCAGGTACTTCTAGAAGACCTTTTGACGATTGCAAAGTTGTTGATGGAGGCGTATTCTGCTTAACTTAAATTTCCTGATAAATCTTTCTATCCTGCAAATTTTCTGAATTCTAAAATTGAATCGTATTCGTGTTGATTGATCACTTTTGTTTGTTTACAAGTTTTTCTCAAAAATACCAAAAATAGAGTCTCGTTTTTGTGTAAAATGAAAATCCAAAAATAGAGTTTTCATTTTAAGGGGGAGAATTGTAAGTAAGGGGAGTATTTGAGAAAATGCATGTTATGGGGAGAAAGTGAATACATGCCACATATATAATGAAGGAAGGTGAATACATGCCAAATATATAAAATTGTGAGAAATTGATCATTGGGAAATGATGGTACATTGGCTTACGTATCTGACTCATGAATAGAGTAGATGAAAGAGCTATAAGATCATTGTTTGATATGCTTGGTAGGCTCGGCAAATCAAAAAGTATTCAGATGTGATATACACTAAATACTAATGCTTATAATGCTTGACCATGTGGATAACATCTTGATGCATATTTCATGACACAAAAAGAAAAAAAAAATGTGAAATTCAAAATGAGAAGTCACTGTGTATACATGTGTTCACTTTGTAAAGATTTAAACTTGTTTGATTTTCTTTATTTTGTCAAACGATCGGACTTTCTCTGCGTATCGAAAGATCGACCTGATCGTTGTTCGTTTGATGTTCTGCTTTATTTTCTTTGGTGTTTTGTATAACTCATCGGACTTTCTCTGCGTGTACGGGAGTACCGACCTGATTGTTGTTGAGTTATACAATTTCAACTTGTTTTATTTTCTTATTTAGTTAAATCT
Source organism: Deinandra increscens subsp. villosa (assembly GCA_039602395.1). Classification (NCBI taxonomy): domain Eukaryota; kingdom Viridiplantae; phylum Streptophyta; class Magnoliopsida; order Asterales; family Asteraceae; genus Deinandra; species Deinandra increscens. Next base: position 39,113,978 of record JBCNJP010000017.1, on the reverse strand, counting down.
GAGACCTTATCTGCGTATCGAAAGACCGACCTTAAGGTAGACGATTTAACGTTCTTATTTCTTTTTGCATGGAACACAGTTGACAATATCATGAAAATATTATGCATTGTGATAAATCACAAATGATGTCACACAAAAGGAAAAAGAAAAGAAAAGCTGAAAATGTCTAATTATGTCTGATAGTATGGGATACACTGGTCAATGCAAATTTAATCAATACCTTAACATATCCAGATGTTATGAGTATGATTCTGCCTGAGTTTAAGTTGGAAAAATTATACCAACAATCAGCTTGACTTATGTGCTTCGATTAATTGAAATTGAAATGCAGTTCAGTGCGGTATGTTCAATATGATCTCATATAGTGATCTTTCTCATACCAAAAATAGTGTTGATTCTGTATTGCAATTTTATTTCATTTCAGAAAAGAACAAAAAGATTTTCGGTGTGTTTTAACATAAACTTTGAAAAATCAAAAGATTTTGTTTCAGCGTTATTTTCGATCTGATCAACACGTGATACAAATCATTTTCAAAATCATATCTTGGAGTCTCGAAGAGACGTTTTGTGCCAAGATTATTTTAATTGTTTGAGCAGGTTGCTATGTGCACAAAATCACAACTTCAAGTCTTCTGAAGATATTGATGAAAGACCAGAGATACACTAAAATGTCATCAAGTATTCAAGATCAAGCTACAATCGAGTTGAGGAGGAGTTTGGTTGAAGATTCATTTCATTGAACGAACAGATTCTACACTTGAGGGGGAGCTTGATTGAAGATACAAAGTTGATGATGTTGAAAAAAATACTGCACACGACGAGGGGGAGTTTGTTGATACCTGATATGTGCGTCGTGTGAATTATTAAACAAAGTATAAGATCATGTCAAACTAGGTCTGGCCGAACTAGGTCCGAACCTGAAGTTCGGACTGGCCGAACCTGAGGTTCGGCCGAAGCTCGGACCAGCGGGTATATATAGATCTATGGTCTTTGTAATTGTAGAGTTCTGAGCGTGTGAGATCTCTTAAGTGTGTGTTTCTGAGTGTGTTTTCTCTGAGTCCATTTCTGAGTGTTTACTGGTTGTAATTGTTCTTCGTTGATCAATAAAACAATCGGTTATTTACGTTTGGATGTCTGATTAGCTAGATCGAGTAGACGATCCGATGCTCACGCATTTCATTGGGGTGCCTATATAAACCCCACTAGACCTCCTCATTTGGGGTGCTGATTACGATTGAGAGAGGAGGAGCCATAGGTGTTTACGATCAAGTGATTACGATCGTAAACCCGAGAGAGTGAGTTTACGATTTCTGTTTTGTACCCGACAAGTTCATCTTGTGTGCAAGTTCAGGTTTTTCATTGTTTTTATCATCATATTCTTGTGTTCTTCTCATCTCTTATCTTGAATCAATCAATCACTTGGATTCCGCACTCGTGATTGATAGAGTATCGTGAACGGTTGTTGATTTTGGACCCACAATAACTTTCAGTATTATGATAAAGAAAACATCATGGCTCTTGTGTCAAGATTTTCACATCTTATTAGTGAGTTGAAAGTGGTTGGAATAGAAAGAATTGAAAGAAAAGATAATGGAGGCATTACCGAAGAAATGGGAAAATTATGTTTTGCTGATTACACATGATAGAAATTTTTCAACATTATCATTTCATGAGCTAACTAATAAACTTCATGCACGAGAAATGGAGATACTAAATTCAAACAAATCAACTGTTCAATTGTAAAATCCAGAATTGTATCATGGTCAGAATGCTGCAAGCATAAATGCTAAAGCTAAACCAATAGGTGTTAGTTCTGCACCAAGTACAGCTTTCATTGGGAATGTTTTGGGAATTTCTGAAAATTCTAATTCTTCAAGGGGTTATAGTTTTATAATTCCAGGTATGACAAATCAGAATGCATTTTCCGTCGAGACAACTGATGATTATGCTGCTTTAATATATGCTTTAATCTCATATTCTCTTGGCTTTATTATTAACAATGTTGGTGATGCTAAGATTCGTAGAGAAGATTTTAATGAAACTGATGAAAATAATCTAGATGAAATGTATATGGCATGGCAACTGGTTATGTTGTCATAAAGAGCAAGAAGGTCTTTTTAAGAGAACTGGTAGGAGAACTATTACTCAAGAAGGGAATTTGGGTTTAGATAAATCAAAAGTCAAATGTTACAAATGTTCAAAACTTGGTCACTTTGCAAGAGAGTGTCAGCAAGCTCAAACAAGTAAATCCTGATTCAAAAACTACCAATGGTTCTCAAGCTTCATCAAGTACAAAAGCATTGGTTGTTCAAAGTGATGGAACTTATGATTGAGGAAAAGTTTTTGATAAATCAGCATTGATTGTCACCTCTGCACAAGACGATTACTATTCTGACTCAAGTTCTTATAAATCAGCTGAGAATGAAAATTATGAAGCTAAAGTTTATAATTTGTTGAAGGAATATGATTCTTTGTTGAAAGAAGTCAAATTTCCTACTGTTGAACTTCAATTAATGAAGGAAGAGTTGGAGATGTTTAAGAAAGAGGGTAAGAAATTTGAGCTGGAGAATGCAAAGTTATCTGAAGAGAATGTTGAGTTAGTTTACGAAGTTGAAAAATGGAAGGCTGACGCAAAAGATGTTGAAAATGATTTCAATGATTTGTTTGAGAAATCCAAAATTAAAATCGACTTGCTCAATAAAACTTCTGATGAACTCGCTGTAAAAGCAAAAGGTTACTCAGAAGAAAATGAAAGATTGTTGGAGGAGAGGAAGGAATTAACAAGGGGGATAAGATGTTAAATACCAACATTGATATCCAGAAAAGAAATGAAGATAAGTTGAAGAAAGAGTTGTTTGGGGAGTTAGACAATCTGAGGTTGCAAAAATCTGAAACTAATCGGGTTGCTAAGAAGTTGATTGCAACAGAAAAGGAATTAGCTGAAGCACAACAAAAGATCTTAGATTTGAAAATTCAAGTAACTGAGGAAAATCGTTTTTTGAATAATGTCACCAATTCACAATCATTCACAAGCTTCTTGGCCAAAGATGAGAATTGTGAAAGAGTGTTTGATAGAACAGTTACACCCCCAACTATTATCAAAGAAGCTGACAATAATGTGAAAGAAAAGGTTGAAGATTATGATTACTCAAAGTTTTCATCAGCAAATTCAGAAGAAGAAAAGGTTGTGAAGAAGAAGAAAAACAAAAAGACTGGCAAGAAGAATGAGAAGAAATCTGTGGTTCCAATGTTTTCAGAATTTGTGTCTGCTTCATCATCAACTGAGAATGAACAATCAGGTACTTCAACCGAGAAGAATCGATCTCAAACTGATATTGACGAGACAATTTTCTATGCAAAGAAGGGTGTTCAAGAAGTTAAAGCTGAGTTTTCAAGGTTGGCGAAGAACGGGCATAAATCTACTGGTTCAGATGAGAAGATCTCAGGTAAAAGTGTTGGTTTGGGTTTTAAGACAGGTTGTTGAGGATGGTGGTGTTCCTGCTCCAAAACAACAAAAGCTGAAAAAGATTACCTTGAAACAAGTTCAGAAGGATGTCTTCAGAGCTGAAAAAGTTCAACCCGAGAGACTCTACAAGCTTAAGGGTTTAGAACAAATATTTTCTGAAAAAAGAATTTCCACTTCATTGCATGGATGCTCAGAAAATATTTGAATTGTTTGTTAAGTCTCATGGAGCTCAAAAGAACTAATTGAATCAAATTGCAAGATTTTCTTATGGAGGTTCTAGTTCTACTCTAAGAAGCCTGACATCGAAATGGGTTCATGATCATCGACATCAGGTATATGATACTTTTTATGATCATTTTCGAGATGTTCATTTTTATGAAGCTCTACAGGTTCCAAAAAGGAAGAACATAAACAATCATTTGTGTTTCATTTGTCGACAAAAGGGGCATATGGCACTAGATTGTCCGGTTCCTGCTGCTTCTACTCAAAAACGAGGAAAGGCTCCAGATGTTGGTAAAATTGCCAAATCAAAGTTCATTGATGAACATGGCAGAATCTTAGATGAATTTCAACCTACTTTTTACAAAAAGCAAGAAATATTTATTCCTGAATTTCAAAGATTCTAATTGTAGGTTGTTCGTCACAGTCTAATGTGATTGATTCATCAAAGACTGCATTACCATAACAACAACAATGGAAACCTAAGGTGGTTTCGAAGAAAAACAAGGACACTGGTCGACAAGAAGCATTTCGCTTCGGGTCATTTAAAAACAAATGTGTTTGACCAGTGTGCAGGTACTTCTAGAAGACCTATCTGTGATTGAAAAGTTGCTAATGGAGGAGTATTCTGCTTATTTTAAGTTAAATTTCATGATTCATTTTTTCTAACCTGAAGTTTTTCTAAAAGATAAACCAGAGACGTATCTGTGTCTGATGATCAATTTTCTTTCTTTACTTTTCCGTTTATAGTTTTAGGAGAAAATTGAAAAGCCAAAAATAGTGTCTTGATTTTATAAAATGAAAAATCTAAAAATAGAGTTTTTTATTTTTCGGGGGAGAAAATGCGTTTTATGGGGAGAAATGCAAAATATGGTGAAGGTGAATACATGCAAAATATATAAAATTTTAAGAAATTGATCATTGGGAAATGATGGTACTTTGGCTTACGTATCTGACTTATGGACAAAGTAGATGAAACAGCCATAAGATCATTGTATGATATGCTTGGTAGGCTTGACAAATCAGAAAGTATTCAGATGTGATATACACTAAATACTATGTTTGATCAAGTAGATAACATCTTGAAGCGTATTTTATGACAAAAAGAGAAAAAAAATGTGTGAAGAACAAAAATGAGAAGTCACTCTGTATACATGTGTTCATTTTGTAAAGATTTAAACTTGTTTGATTTTCTTTGTTTTCTCAAACGATTGGACTTTCTCTGCGTATCGAAAGATCGAACTGATTGTTGTTCGTTTGAGATTATGCCATATTTTCTTTGGTGTTTCGTATAATTCATCGCACTTTCTCTACGTGTTGTGACATCCATCACTTTAATTTTAGATTAAAAATGATAATCTAGGATTTATTACGGCTTATTTAGAATTAATTATGAGTATGTGGATTATTTAAATATTATAGTCTCGTAAATGTGAACTGGCTAATGAAACGAATAAAATAATTCGTTTGGTTTTAAATTATGAATGTATATGAGTTAGAACCTTTAGAAAAGGTTATACATTCGGTTGGTGATAAATTAGAGAAAATTACGCTAATAATAAATTTGAACCGTGTAAAAACGTCACTACTTTTGGTCTCCGACCAAGTACGACGAAACTGAGGAATAGTCATACGGTTCTGAGCATAATTTAAAATTATTAATTTTGATATAATGGTTGGAATTTATTGGATTCGGAAAAATACCCGTGAAACACGACATACACTATGTATTATTAGAAGTCTATAAAAATTGAAAGGGAAATATGTGTGTGCATATGTATGTGTCGTATATATATATATATATATATAATATATATATATATATATATGTATATGAGTTATATTTATGGGAGGTGATGTGTTGTGTAGAAGATTAATAAAGGTTATGATTACACATCAAATTTTTATAACCTACACATGCATTTAACCAAAAGTTTATAAAAAAATTTACACCTCTCCTCCCTCTCCCTCTATATCTTCGGCCGAACCCCCTCCCCCTCTCATTCACCTCACTTCTACTCTCACTCTAAAAACACACACACACAAATCCTTTGAATCTTCAAATCTTCATCCAAGCTCAAGAACATCAAGAACACTTACTTTCTCTCTCTAGATTCAAGTAAGAAAACATCATCTAATCATCTTCTAAATCTCGAAACCCACTTCCAAATCTAAGATCCAACATCAAACTCTTGATTAGTTATGGTAGATTTGGAAGGATTAAGCTTCAACACCCAAAGATTTGTGTGAAAAACCCCACCTACACACACAAAAATCGTGAAGTGTGTGTTAGTGTGTGTAAGTGTGTGTTGAACTTTGATGTTAGGGTTTGATTATATAAAAACCCACATGAATGTAAGATCTAACTTCAAATAAAGACTTTTAAAGAAAGATCCATGAGAAATCTCAAGGTTAAAACTCAAGTTTCATGGATAAAAATAAAAACTAGTAAGTTATATGATACATGCATGAGCTAAAATCTATGATTTATGTGATTTTATGTGTTAATATGATGATGATTTACTCTAGAAACTTGATAATCTTTGATCTTGGTTATATGAAAATGATATGTATAAAGGATATTAAGTTGTGAAACTCTTGGATTTTTTAATAAAATCCGAAATATATATATATATATATATATATATATATATATATATATATATACATGAATTTGGAATAAAAAGGATAAATAAAATCAAGACTTAGTGTTACAATTGTAGTAAACCCGCCTCATGGTCGTCAATGACGCCTACACGGTCGGTAACTATTTGTCACTAAGATGAAACCCCGTGACTATTTCTCATAGTAATTCCGCCTATAATGGCCGGTCATGAGGAAACACGAGCGGTACACACTAAAAATGTGATATTTGATAAATTGCTAAGTTAAATATATAAGCATTATGTTAAATAAATAAAGAAATTATAAAAATTCAATAGAGGTCAGAATATTTATGATGAAAAAGTAACCAAATCTAGTAATAAAAACTTGGAGTAAATGAATGGGAATAAAGTAATAATTAGAGTTAGACTTTTAGAAGCTTTAAATGCATCAAATAGGTAGAAAATGTAAAAAATGGCAAAAATCCGAAAAATTAAGTTTGGTTAGTAGTAAAAGGTTAGTAATCAGTAGATATGAGTTAGAAAAAAAAATTAGAATTTTTGGAATTTACTTAATAATTAAAATGGAATTTATATGCTTAAAATGGCTAAAAAAGCTTAAAAATAGAATAAATTGGAGAAATAATATGAAATAAATTGAGGACCTATTTTGGACATTAGACAACTAATATAAGTGAGAATAATTAAAAACCTAGATGAAAATGGCACCCGAACCCTTAAAACGATAAAATTATACATTAAAAACGTGTAAATTAGTAAAAATAAGGTATAAAATGGGAAAATAATTGAGATCAATAGCTAAAAGACTTGGAACAGATTTATAATGTTTAGGAAACATATAAAAATGATGTGCAAATAGAAACTTAAGTATTGGAGAAAAATTGGATAAAACCCGTCACCGAAAAAGCCGTAAAAATGGGTAATTTAGCATAAAATAGAGAAAAATTAGAAAATAAGTGCTATAATGTTTGGAATGATGATAATTAAGTATAATAACTTATATTGAGCCTTAGCATAAAATTCCGTGAGTAAAGACTAGTTTCTTTTGCTTTATTTGTTGAAATTAGTCGAATAAGGGCAAAATCGTCATTTTGCCCAAATAAATTGAAAATTCAGAATTTGTCACATTAGTTAAGTAGAATTGCCTAACTAATCTGATCCTAATAAAAATAGGACCAAGATACCTGAATTTGCATATTTAGAAGCCAAGCTAGTACTTACAAGCAAAGGTGAGTTCACTCGAATCCCTCTTTTAATACACGTTTTTACTAAAGTTAAATTAAAGTGGAATAAAGTTAATTGGGTATATTGAGTTGACAAATGGATGTGTGGGTATGATTATACGTAAGTAATGGTATGGACGCTCATAAAAAGATGAGCCTGGCCAAAATTGCAAAGAGTATGGTGCAAAATTGCAAAAAGTATGGTGCAATAAGTCCGCCGTCTAGAATCATTAAAAGAAGCGTGAGAGGTATTGATAGATCTATCGGGTTGACCCCCATACCACTGATCAGTCGCTCTGGTCGCGCAACAGGGTGGTAAATACTTTCGAACATTGGTCTAGCGTTGATTTAGAGCTTAACGTTTAATTGTACATCATAATGCCTAGCTAGCTTATGAACCATACTTGTCGCTAAACTCATTATTTGGTATAAAGTGAAATGAGATGTGGGCAAGAGAATAAGAATAAATGGAAATGTAATCAAGGGATCTATACGGTGATTGTGGAATTAAATTGTGAACTCACCAACCTTTTGGTTGACACTGTTTATTAATGTTTTTTTTTTAGGTACATGATGCTTGTCTTGAGAGATGGACCCGGTATACCAAAGACGAAGTTATTGTGTGTTCTCTTTTGTACTTAATGTAAACGTTTTAGTAATGATGATGTAAGGGACTATGACATGGATGACTATGTCATCCATTGATAAATAAAATGTTGATTTTATCTTTTATTATATTACTAGTTACTAAAACGCATGGGTTACCAACTTTGAACACCGCCACGTAAGACTTCCGCTGAATTAAGAAAATTGGGGTGTGACACGTGTCCACAAGACCGACCTGATTTTTGTTGATTTATACAATTTCAACTTGTTTTTATTTTTCCTTTTTAGTTAAATCTGAGGCTTTATCTACGAATCGAAAGATCAACCTTAAGGTAGACGATTTAACGTTCTTATTTGTTTTTGCATGCAACACAGTTGACGATATCATGAATACAATACACTATCTGATAATCACAAGTGTAATTACACGAGAAAAAGAAAAATGTCTGAATATGTCTGATAGCGTGGGGTACACTGGTCAAAGCAAATCTAATCAATACTTTAACATATCCAGATATTATGAGTATGATTCTGCCTGAGTTTAAAATGGACATATTATACCAGCAATCAACATGGCTTGTGAGTTTCAATTAGTTGAAATTGAACTGTAGTTCAGTGCGTCATGACCAATATGATCCCAGATAGTGATCTTTCTCATACAAAAAATAGAGTTTGATTTTGTATTGTAATTTCATTTCATTTCAGAAAAACAAAAAGATTTTTGGTGTGTTTTAGCATAAGTTTGAAAATCAAAAAGATTTTCAAACTTGTTTTGATATAAATTTTCTAAAAGCCAAAAAGATTTTGTTTCTGTTTTGTTTTTTATCTGATCGACACGGGATACAAATCAAATTTTCAAAATACCAAAATATCTTCGAGTCTCAAAAAGACGTTTTGCGCCAAAATTATTTATGATTGAACATGTACTTAGTGAAAGAGCATGTCACAACTTCATGTCTTCTGAAGTTGTTGATAAAGATGAGAACACAATGTGCATCGTCAAGTATTCAAGATCAGGCTAACCATCAAGTTGAGGGGGAGTTTGATTGAAGATGCGTTTTAATGGATGTACAGATACTGCCACATCGAGGGGGAGTTTGTTAGAGCATGATCGGTTCGCCGTGTGAAGTATCTGAATAAGAGGAAGATGCAAAATTAGTTTACACGAACTTGCTTCCGAAGTGACATAAAGTGTCATCCGAAGTCACACTTTGGATGAGTTCGGATGCACACGAACCATAGGTTCGGATGAGTTCATGAACAATAGTATATATACTCGTTTGCTTTGTATTTTCATTAACAGTTGAACAATTGAGAGAATGTCTGTGTGTTAAGTGTGTGTTTTGTAAGGTGTTTTCTCTGAGTGATTTCCAGATTGTAACTAGTTCTTTTGTGATCAATAAACAATCTTTTAATTACATTTCATATCCGAAATAGCTAGATCGAGTAGACGATCTGATGCTTACGACTTTTCAGAATACCATAGTTTCCATTCGCACACAAGTTCCACACACCAAGAAGTCACACATAACAACATAGAATGGCATAATATTTAGAGAAATATAGCGTTTAGTGTTTGAGTATAGCATACATGTTACACCCCAAAATAGTAAAAGTAAAATAGGGCTATGAGTACTCACATGATAAGTAGATCGAGTTTGGGAAATAGCACCAAAAGTTGGAGAGATTTAACCCTAAGATCACCCTAATAAGACAATGGATCAAGTGAATGAAAGGGGATGAAATGACTAAGGTTTAGTGTTTGAGGACTAATTTGGGATGTATTTTGTTTAAGTGATTAACAAATAGTTATAAGCTTTTAGCCACATCAATAAATAAAAACAATGGCGGTTCCTCAAATTTAGCCACACATAATAACTTTAACCGTCACCACAATATATAGTTACTAATTTTTTTATTTTAATTTACTTATTACTAAAATTTACTCCTTCGTCACAGAACCTAATATAAGTGGCTATATATATTACTTTTAGCCTTAGTCACAGAAATATACCATGACAATTCGTCATATTTTCCGTACTTTTTGAAGCGTGGCTAGTAATTGTCACACCTTTTATAAAAGTGTGGCGAAAGTATGGTCACATGAATAAAAAAATGTGACAAATACTTTCGTCACATTTGGCCACACTTTATGGAGTGTGGCTAGTAATTTTCACAATTTATTCTAGAAGTATGGCCAAATGTATATGTGTATTTTGTCGCACGTAGGAAGAATATGTGGCTAAAACTAGTGTTACTTATCTTTAGTCATGCTTTAAAAAAAAAGAACGTGGATGGATGGTTTTGGAAAAAAACGTTGGCGTAGGCCCTTTCTAACGTAGTGGTTCTTGCTAAAAGATAAATCCAAATCAATCGAATTGTTGTCTGAAATTGGTAACTTAGGGGCTGACGTGCTTGAGTAATTATCCTTGTTAAAAGAAGATATTCAACACATGGAAGACAACATGGCAAAAGACGCTAAACAAAAAGCTCGAAGTGAAGCGTCGATGGGGATGAGAACTCTGTTTTTTCTTCAAAAAATCATCAAATTTCACTCTAACACCAACCGTATTCATGGATTCATAATCAATGGAAGTTGGTGTGTAAACCTGAGGAGGTTAAGGATTCAGCACTCTCTTTTTTCGAATCCTTGTTTAATGAAAGCATAACGGATCGCCCTGAGTATATTGACCCATGTCTTCGCCAACTTAACCCTAATAAGAGAACTTTGTTGACTAATCCTTTCAGTTTGGATGAAATCCGTTCGGCGGTTTGGGATTGTGGTTCAGACAAATCTCCCAGAGCCGACATATTCACTTTTGGTTACTTTTAAAGGACGATTATAAAGTCATGTTGGACTTCTTTTATGAAAATGGTTTCATCCCCAAAACTTATTTCTCTTCATTACTGGCTCTAATTCCTAAAATCAACGACCCACAGACTCCAAAAGATTTTCGTCCCATCTATCTCATCGGTATAATTCAAAAGCCATTTCGATATGCCTCGCAAACCGTCTCAGAATGGTTATGGAAAAGATCATATTAGATCATCAATCGGCTTATATTGTTGGGCAAAATATTATTGATGGTCCCATCATCGTAAATGAGCTTATCTATTGGCTAGAAAAAAGTTAAAATGAAGCATTTCTATTTAAGGTGTATATCAAAAAAGCATTTGATTGTCTCAATTGGAACTTTCTCTCCTCGGTGCTTTTTCAAATGGGTTTTGCTACTAAATGGTGTCTTTGGATCTATGGATGTCTCAAGGCTTCTCACATCTCCATTCTTTAATGGGTGGCCCTCAAAGGAGCTTCAAAGCGCAAGAGGTCTCCGACAAGGAGATCCTCTCTCCCTTTTCTTTTTATAATAACTATGGAAGCCCTATCTTCAATCATGAGAAAAGCTACTAGCATTGGCCTTTATCATGGTATTCAATGACCTAATGGATGACCGAACATTTCTTACATTTTTTTTTCACAGACGACGTCCTCTTCCTTGGTAAATGGTCGATCTCTAATGTCAAGAACCTCTCTAGAATCCTTCGATGCTTTTATCTCACTTCCGGGTCAAGGTTGGTCTTTCTAAAAGTGTGATGGTTGGCATCGAAGTCAACAACCAAGGTGTGTATATTATGTCTAATGTTTTTGGTTGCAAACCGGGTTACGGTCCCATTGATTATCTTGGTCTTCCAATTGGTAAAAATATGAACTTTGCGATTAATTGGCAACCGGTGGTTGAAAGATTTGAGAAAAAGTTTTCGATTTGGAGAAGTAGATCTTTATCTATTGGTGGTAGATTGACTCTCACAAATCAGTCCTATCTACTCTTCCTGTATATTTTTTCTCTCTCTTTTCGAGCACCAAACAACGTGATCTATAAGCTTGAGAAAATTAGGAAGAGATTTTTGTGGTGCGCTAGTTTCGAAGGTAAGAAAATTCACTAGGTGGGTGGATTGGAACTCGTGTTACCACTTTAAAGGATTGGGGGGGGGGGGGGGGCTTGCGGCTTGGTATTGGTTCCCTTAAATTTGCCAATCTTGCTCTTTTGTCCAAAATGGTTTTGGAGATACAAGTTCAACCTGAATGGTTTATGGAACATAGTTTTTACTGCCCTTTATGTTTCCTCACATTATGTTATAAATTTTTTCCCCATTAATCCCAAATTTACGGGCCTTTGGAAAGCCATCACTAATATGGATATGCTCCTAATGGATATAAACATCAATATTGCTACCATCATTTTGGACATGGGCTTAATTTCCACTCTAGCAAGGCCAGGAACACTCTTGATAACTTGGTTCAGACTCAAAATTACTATATGTTTCAATGGTTCAAGTTCCTCCCTTTAAGTAATTATTTTCTTATGGAGGTAAGAATGGGTAAGATTCCTACTCTCACGGCGGTTTCCAAACGTGGTGTGGCCATTCACTCTACCTTTTACCCCTTCTGTTCGGAGGGGGAGGAAACTCATGAGCACACCCTCATCTCTTGCCCTCTTGCTTGCAATGCTTGCGATTTAGTTTCTAAATGGCTTAAAATCCCATGTAGTTTCGCTTTCTCAATCGAAGATCTCCTGGATTTCCACAAGACTACGCATGAAGGTAGCATCAAAAGAAAAATCTTTCAAGTGGTTATCGCGGTGACATGTTGGTCCATTTGGAGAGCTCATAACAGTTTGGTGCATGATGTGCTTGTACTTGCACATCTTTTCTATCAATAATTCCTGATATTTCATACGTTTTTATATATGTTTTTGAATGATAATGAGGCTTAGATACTTAAAGTATGTTATATTGTGTTTCTAGAAGCCTTGGTAGAGATTTGGAGGGAAAATGGTGAAAAATAGAGAAGACACGAAGAATCGGGCGAAAACCGGAACGTTCAGTCTAGAGATTGAGAATTTGATCCCTTATTTTCCAGCCACATGATGATGTGAAACCTACTTGAGATGATAGAGTATGGAAAATGATGAACGTAGGCGAAAACAGGAGTCAATTCCGAGTTATAATGAAGAAGATATGTACGTTTCAAGGTTATTGTTAAAAAAGTCAAACATGGTCCATCACGACCCGTTACACCATCACGGTCCGTTACGGCCCTAGTCGACGAAAAACCCTAATTTCGGGCCTATAAATACAACATGATGCTTAGGAACGAACGAGGACGGCTGGGGTCGGTCATTCTGCGCCAGATACGACCAGAAACATTGAGAGAAGAAGATCGAAGCATACGAAGAAGATTTGGAGCAAGGAAATGAAGTCCAATCGATGCTACTACGCATCGATTGTCCGGTTTGCGATTGTTTACTGTTTACTTTCTGTTTCCCAGCCATGTTTAGGTTTGGAATTTGTTTTCATTTCAGTAGTAATGATAGGCTAGTACTTACATCATCTCGGTTTAGGTGACGCTTGATCAATTCCACTTTATGGTTTGATACAATTGCTTATGACATGATGATTTCAGTATAACGTATATGATTCTTTTTACATATCATATTTGAGTTATTGTTTGCCTATTTGATCCATTCCTAGTAGTTGTTGGTTTGATGCATAGCTTGATCACCTGTTCATTAAGTCAATTGCTATTTCTTAGTTATATTGCGATCTCAATATGTGTTTAGGAATTCTAGCGAGCCTAGATAGGAATTGGTGATGATGTTTATTCAATAGTTTATTTCGATTGAAGTGTGTCCTTATATTTAGTCATGAACCTTAGCCTCCATGTCTTGGGTCAATGGATTAGTGAAGTGTCTAGATATAGTGCGCATGTGATGATATGTAGTTTGGTCATAATTGTTAGTCCATCATGATTACTCAGGATAAGATTGGTCTATGATCCTAGGTCTTAGGTCATGTATTTAATGTCTTATAACTAAGTCATTAGATTAGTGGATTCTTCATTGTGGTTGTGGTTATAATTGTTAATATAGTCTCTAGCGATTCTGTATCCTTAAGACAGTTTAGCATAAGCAGATCATTCCATATAGTTGATGAGGTTAAGATAATTCTACCCTAGATGATGCCTTTTCTTTTATTTAAGTTATCCTTATAGCTACTCTTAGTTAATTAGGTTTGATATCATTAACTACAATAATCATTTGATAGATTAGTTAGATAGTTAGTTTAAGTTATAGTTAGACTAGCTAGATTAGGTTAGGGTAGTTAGGCCGGAATTAAATTAGGTTGAGTAGGAGATTCGTATCCTTGGATCGATCCTGATTCTTACAGTTGCTATATTACAGGTACGATAGGTACACTTGCCTATATTGCGTGTAGTTGGTCTTACGTAATTATCTTGTTTATAAATTTATGACCTGATCGTGCGATCCTCTATTTTGGCTTCACCGCTACGATATAAGCACATCAGTGCATAACAAGAAAATAATTTCGACCGATGCTATTTTTGGAGAGGTGAACTCCTTCGTTTTTTTAATGGATTCAAAGTCAGTTTAAAAACATTTCTCTTGACTGAGATTATTGGTGTAGGTTTGATATTTCCATGTAGTTGTTGTCTTTTCTTTGTGTTTCTCGTTTTGGTGTTGTTTTTTTGGGCTTTGGTTGTATTTTTCTTTTAGTCTCTGGCTTTTTTTCTATATAATTTTAGACCTTTAAAGAAAACATATTTTTATACGAGTGTATTTATGTCGAACAAAGATGAACACTTTGTAAGCAAATACCAAATTCTGTGTTTTTATCTCGAATCTTACATACAAATCATTAGATTTTTTGGCTTTGATTACCAACACAGAACACTAAAGGCGAAACAAACAGAAATCACAAGCTTACAAAACCACCTCAAACTGACACAAACCTCCAATTTATTTATTTTTTTAACAGCTAAAATCATCACATCTGCATTTTACAAGATTTAAACTTTCAACATTTTAGTTTTTTTTTTTAACAGCAAAATACTTTTATTACAAGGGCTAGTAAGAGGCTAAAACCCCATTCAAATCATCCGAACAAACAAACTAAAAAACCATCAAATACAACCTCAAAAAATAACATCTTAACCGACATCAAACGTAAACCATTGAGACCATTGCAAAGCTCTTTTCTTTATTCTTCTTGACATCCAAAGAACCCCAACACATTAATTTCTTCCATAATTTTTTCAGCACTTGTATTTGTCCCTTTGAAGACCAATTCATTCCTGCTCCTCCATATATTCCAGATTGTCACTAGCACTACCCCTTGTATTATTTTCTTCTTGAAGGCAGAACCTTGCACCCTCCCTTCACAACAAATGAATTCTTTAACTGTTGCAACGCCAGCCAAGTCCACGCCACACCATCTCGACACCTTATCCCAAACCTCTATTACCACCCTACACTCAATGAACAGATGCACTACTGTTTCGTCCAAGTACCCACATAGCTTACATGCAGAGTTACCAATTTGGATGCCTCTTGACACAAGTGCAGCTTTTGTTGGAACACGGCCCATCTCCACTCTCCATGCCAATATATTTACTTTTTGTGGCAGCCACTTATGCCGTGGAAAAGCATAAAAAGGTACCTGAATTCTCTGCCTATGTATCATATTTCTCAGCCCCTTAACTCTATAGCAGTCATCATTTGATACTATCCATTTCCACTTATCTTCCTACCCCGATAGTACCACATCCTTAAGTAGCATTTTCATGTTCTGTAGCTCCCGGATTTCTTCAAGATTCGTAAGTGATCTCTTCCATCTCCACTTCCACTCGAAAACTCCATCTTTAACCTGCCCACAATTAAAAACAAAACAATTCTTGGATATTGTTAGTTCAAAGAGCCGAGGGAATCTCGTTGCAAAGGGAAGTTCCCCAAGCCATGGATCCACCCAAAATCTGATTTCTTTGCCACACCCCACAACACCTTTGATTAGCCGTTCACCCGAGATCCTAAAACCTTCCAGATCACATTCTATCTTTGCAATATTTCCCCACGCTCCAGGAGCCGAAAGACTAACCGGAACCATGTTCCACGACCTACCAGTTTGATGAATAGCCCAAACCGTCTTCCTCCATATGCTATTTTTTTCTACTTTAAACCTCCACCACCATCTTCCTAAAAGGGCCATGTTGCCTTCTTTTAAGCATCCAATACCTAAGCCCCCTAGCTCCTTAGCAGCCATCACCCTGTTCCATGGAACCCAACACATTTTCTTTACATCCAAATCTCCACCCCAAAAAAACTGTCTTCTGATTTTTCCCAAGTGCTTAATAACATTATTTGGTGCCCGATAGATCGAAAAGTAGTACATAGGCAACGCATTCAGAACCCACTTTATTAGAACCACCCTACCTTCCATGGATAGCATTTTAGCTTTCCATTTAGATAGTCTTCCTTCAAATACGTCAATTACAGATTTCCAGTTCCTCATTAGATTCATATTAGCACCTATCTTCAACCCTAGATGGTCAAATGGAAACTCACTCTTCTTGCATTTTAAAATATCCAACATACAATTCATTCTTCCTTCATCCAAACCAATAGCATAAGCTGAGCACTTCTAACCAATAGCATAAGCTGAGCACTTCTTTAAGTTTATTTCAGACCCGACATTAAGTAAAAACCCCGAAGAAGCCTGACCAAATTTTTAACATTACTGACCGACCAATCACCCAAGAAAACCACATCGTCGGCATACATCAGATGTGTTACAACAGACCCATTATTTGGCAATCGTATTCCATGGTAAACTCCTAACAATTCAGCTCTTTTAATCACAACCGACAAAGCATTCATTGCGATAAGAAACAAAAAAGGTGACAACGGATCACCTTGATGGAGGCCCATAAAACATTGAAACTCGACTGTTGGACAACCATTAAAAAGGACAGAGGATCTACCTGGTAATAATAGAGCCCTAACCCACAACCTCCACTTTAGAGGGAAACCCTGTTGCTCCAAAACATCATCCAAGAAATCCCAATTTAGAGAATCATATGCCTTCTCTATATCTATTTTAAATAAAGAAAAAACTTAACCTTTGGACCTCTTTAACCAACTAATAGTTTCATTGAGAATCAGTGGACCATCTAAGATACTTCTACCTTTTAAGAATCTTGTTTGCTCCTCCGATACAAGACCTCCAATCATGGGTTTTAGCCGATGCATAAGAACTTTTGAAATAATCTTCTTTAATGAGTTCACCAAACTGATAGGTCTGAAATCTAAAGGTGATATCGGATCATCACATTTAGGGATGAGCGCAATAAAAGATGACAAACAACCATCATTTACCTTAGCGGTGCGATAAAACTCATTCATTACATCAAGTAGGTCATCCCGAAATAACACCCAAAAATTCTTAAAAAACTTGAAGTTAAAACCATCGGGCCCGGGAGACTTATCCCCATCACAGGACCATACCGCACCCCTTATCTCCTCCAAGCTAAAAGGAGCAACCAGAGCCATAACTTGATCAGCCACTAGCCTAGAAAACCCACTACACCTCAATTTTGGTCTTTCAGGCATTGGTTCCACAAACCGCTCACAAAACATGGAAAAAATATGATCTCTTACCACCTCTGGTTCCACATGCCAATCATTCCCAATCATTATACCGTTGATTCTATTATTCTTCGTATTTGCGTTAACCACACCATGGAAAAATGCAGAGTTCTCATCACCATCTAATGCCCATCTAAGCCTGGCCCTCTATTTGATATTTAAAAGTTCACGATTCTGGAGGTCCAAGAGTTTTTTCTTGCGTTCAAGCCTCGTATTTGATTCGACATCAGAAATATCCCTAACTTCCTCTATGGAATCAAGATCCCCAATCTGCTCCTTCAACATCTTTTTCACTTGCGCATCTATATTTCTCCTCTCCCTAGCCCATTCCTTAAGACCTTTCTTCAACCACCTTAGTTTTGCCATGAATCTCCTATCCGCAAGACCATAAAAGAAATAATCCTTCAAACAATTCTCAACCACCATCTTAAAATCCGGGACGTCGCACCACGAATTAAAAAGCCTGAAGGGCTTTGGCCCATAATCCACAGAGTCAACAACCAGTACCAGTGGACTATGGTCAGATTTTAGTCCACCTATAGAATACTCATAAAAATCAGCTTCCAAAATAAAATCATTAAAATTGTTTGCCATTCTTTGATTAAAAATTGAGTTTCTTCTCTCATCCTCATTCCTTACAACATTAAAATCACCAAGAGCTAAGAATAACCCTACCGAAGAATTTCTAATCCGTAGTAATTCATCCCATAACAGCCTTTTCTCAGCAGCCGCTTGAGGGGCATAAACATTAACGACCATGATAGGCAAATCCTTACCACAAAGACATCCTTTAATTAAAATAAAATTTTGATTCTTACAGACACTATACCTGGCAAGGATTGTAGGGTTCCACAAGCATACCAGGCCTCCCGATCGTCCATTAGCTTCCACAATCTCACACTGAAAACGATACCTATCTCAAAAATCTTGGACCCTGACACTTGAAGAATCAGCAAACTGGGTTTCCTGGATCGCGATAAAATGAATGCCATGTTCCGCCCTAAGGCCCCTTATCCATATGGCTTTGTTAGCGTCCCCAACACCTCGTAAATTGATCGACAGACAATTCATTGCTAAACCACAGTTTTACCCTCCTCCTCAATAACACCCTGAACTCGATCTTTAAAATCCCCAAGTCCCATTTCGACAAAATTGCATACCTCCACAGTGTTATCCACTTCAATCTGCCTTAATTTCACCCCCTCCTGAGTATCACCCACCAACGTCTCTCCAGAACACATTTGCTCTGAATCCACATTGGCCTAGTTTACCTCCGGCGTTTGCATCTGATCTTCTAATTGATTCTCCTGTTGCGATATCTCTCCTTCCTCTACATCCATCTCTAGGTCATTTAGCCCCATTTGACTTTTACCAGGGGATTTTAATAATACTTTAAACGCAGAACCCGGTACATCCACTAACACACAATCAGACTGATAGGCCCAATTCAGGTTATTAGTTTGTTGGGCTTGGGCCGAGCACATATTCTCGGACCCAGGAGAGTCCACCCTCACCCTTTTTCTTGTCTTAAATTTTTTATTTCTAGAACCCCCACTCGACCCATGCGCTTGAGAAGAGCGTAAAGAGTTATTAAAGCCACCATCATGCTCACCGCTCTTTTCAGATCCCCCATGCGCATCGATTTTTGATTTCCCATGCAGACTTGCGAATTCTACAGTGATTCTATCCGGCATGCCGCCGTGAAGCAGCCCTTGGACCCATAATTTTCATCAGGAGGCTGATCTTCAATGTTGAGAAACTCGGGTTTCCAATCCTCCCAATCTTCCATCACAGCAACCCGGAAATTTTTTTTATCCCATTTTATATTCACCACTTCATTAATTTTGGAAGGGGAGTTCACCAAAACTGTAACGACCACCTCAGTTAAAGACCTGAACTCCATGGATGCCTCTGATGTATCAACGACTTCACCAAATAGACCTCCGATTTGGTTAAAGACCTTAGCCTCCCATAAATGCATTGGCACCCCAATGATTTTAGGGAAAAAGACGAAAATAACCTCTTTAACCAAGTTTGGGACGAAAATAGCCCCATGAATTTTTTTCCCAACTTTTAGCCCTACCTTAACGGTCGTTAACGACCTCCATTGAAACCCAAAACGACCGTTCTCGATGACCAACCACGGAGCGACATGTGTCATCCACGGTCGTTAATACCCTGGAAAGGTCGTCGACGACCGTCGTTTTCCGTCAAACGACCGCCGACATTTTTCTTCTCCAGGAATCTTGGAACATTGTCTGACAGCCTTGTCGGGTGTGTGTCGACGTTCTGAGGTCGTAACGACCGTGGTCGACGACGACCACAGTTACAGTCGTAACGACCGTTATTGGATTTAATAATTTTTTTAAATTTTAAAATAACTCCATGGTTGTTTCGACCATAGTCGTTGGCGA
Organism: Deinandra increscens subsp. villosa; assembly: GCA_039602395.1. Classification (NCBI taxonomy): domain Eukaryota; kingdom Viridiplantae; phylum Streptophyta; class Magnoliopsida; order Asterales; family Asteraceae; genus Deinandra; species Deinandra increscens. Next base: position 39,093,929 of record JBCNJP010000017.1, on the reverse strand, counting down.
CCACACATGTGGTCTTCAACGACCATAGTCGTTTCGACCGTGTATGAGGTCGTTTCGACCGTTCTTTCTCATATAATTAATAATTAAATGATAATTAATTTACCATTACAATTCACAATGTAAAGTAATTATTGCGACAGTGCTTTGAAAAAAGGGACCTTTCATTGTAAATGGTCAATTAATTATCATTTAATTGCAATAATTAATTGATAGTGCTTTGGAAAAAGGGACAAAGCAAATTAGTTAATTGTATTAACTTTTAATTTAAAATGAAAAACATAGTTTATTTGTTAGTAAATTGAAATTGTATTTTTTAAAATGAAAAACATAGTTTATTATTTAAAATGAAAAACATAATTTAAAATGAAAAACACTCCTACATCAAGATACATTTTAATAAATATTCTTTTCTAATTTCTAGAATTAAATTACAGTTTTTGATAAACATTTACGTAAGACATTAAAACGAGAGTTAAAGTACAAATTAAGAAAGGAGAAAGGAGTGTCGACTGTCGAGTATGGGAGGAACAACAGCAGCATCGGTCACATAAAAAGTTAATACAATTTCAATTTACTAACAAATAAACTATGTTTTTCATTTTAAATTAAAAGTTAATACAATTAACTAATTTGCTTTGTCCCTTTTTCCAAAGCACTATCAATTAATTATTGCAATTAAATGATAATTAATTGACCATTTACAATGAAAGGTCCCCTTTTCCAAAGCACTATCTTAATAATTACTTTACCTTGTGAATTGTAATGGTCAATTAATTATCATTTAATTATTAATTATATGAGAAAGAACGGTCGAAACGACCTCATACACGGTCGAAACGACTATGGTCGTTGAAGACCACATGTGTGGTCGCCAACGACTATGGTCGAAACGACCATGGCATTATTTTAAAATTAAAAAAATAATTAAATCCGATAACAGTCGTTACGACTGTAACTGTGGTCGTCGTCGACCACGGTCGTTACGACCTCAGAACGTCGACACACACCCGACAAGGCTGTCAGACAATGTTCCAAGATTCCTGGAGACGAAAAATGTCGGCGGTCGTTTGACGGAAAACGACGGTCGTCGACAACCTTTCCAAGGTATTAACGACCGTGGATGACACATGTCGCTCCGTGGTTGGTCATCGAGAACGGTCGTTTTGGGTTTCAATGGAGGTCGTTAACGACCGTTAAGGTAGGGCTAAAAGTTGGGAAAAAAATTTTATGGGGCTATTTTCGTCCCAAACTTGGTCAAAGAGGCTATTTTCGTCTTTTTCCCATGATTTTAACTAATGCAACTCTTTCAAAGGCAATCGGCTGCCCCTTCCACACCTGAATGGATTCAAAAATTTCATTCCAATATCCTGTACTCTCTAGGAAAGCCTTCGCAAGGCTAATATTGAAGAAAGAGAGCAAAACTAATCTTCCACCCAAGTGTCTGATATCCACACTGTGCTTCTTGGACAGATTAGCAACTTCCTCTTTTTTATTCAGGAAACCCAGGTCAAATACCTTTCCAACCAAAGATCTATCAGTCCAGTTTATGAGTGTATTTGTTTGGATGTTACCGAAATCCAAATGTTTCATTGGTCTCGCACCGTTCACAGCCTCCGCATATGACGTCGAACCTTTTTCTTTCCATGACACCTTTTGTTGGGCCAGTATTGGTATTTGAACGTGAACCTGCTTAGCTGCTTCACTATTTCTGTTGATAGCATTACCCATCTTATCAAACCTAACCAGATTCGCCGAGATTTTCACATTCTAGAAACACACCAGGTTTAGGGCAGCCTCCAACCCTCTCTTGTCATTAACGTCCCAGAACGTAACAAAACCATAACACTAGCCGTCCTTATTCTTCTTCTGAACAACATAAACATCTGTTATTCTCCCCAAGTTCTTGACTTCTTTCTCCAGATCTCCCGACTTACAACCCTCCGGGAAGTTTGTTACGTAGTATGCAGTAACCCTACTGTCTTCCCATCTTCTTTTCTCTCTTGTCGGCCTTCTCCGGCGAACTTCCTCCCCTCATCACCTTGCTAATTATTCCTCCTTCAGCAATATGTTCGAAAAAACTTTCTGGTCTACTGATGACGACTTTCCGATTAGTCCCGAAAAAACCGTTAGAGACTACCTGTAAATCCCACTCGAACCTCACAACGGAGGATGCGATCCGCGACGAGGATGGGACGTGATACGGGTCATCGACCCTGACCATTGAATATCCATAAGAGAGAGATAAGCCAGGTACTTGAGCCCACGTTCTGGTTGAATTAGTCTGTGTTCTAGTTGCATGCATGTTCCATTCCCATGTTTCCCTTTTCATATCACGTTTATGTCGGTTCTAGTCATTTCCTTAGATTTAGGTGCATGATAGTTTTTGTTCTAGTATTTATAATTTGTGTTGCATTTGTGTTAAAGTGAAGAAAAAAGTTGTAGAAAGTTTAAGTCTCTTCTTCATCTCAATTCTTAGAGTTTAACCCACTTACAGGTCCTATCATTTGGTGCTTTCATTCTCGTTCCATCATGCCTCCCCGTCATGAACCGCTTCCCATGGATGAAACCTTGGCTGCTATGCTTGAAGAGCTCAAGATCATGCGCTCGGAATCCTCCAAAAACCATGAAACCCTTGTTGATCGTGTCAACCGTCAAACTGAGGTCTCCGCCAATCTCGTCATTGCAGTCACTAAATTGCATGAAACACCCTCTGTTAGTTCTGGTTCAAACCCTCCACCGCCACCCCCCCCCCCAGCCCCCCGCTAACAACCAACCACAACCCCTAAAATCCATCTCCCAACCTTTGACGGGGCTAATCCATTGAATTGGATTTTTCAAGCGGAGAACTATTTCACTTATTACAATATCCCTCAGCCTCAACGCCTCTCTTTGGTCGTGTTCTATTTCACCGGTGAAGCCTTGAGTTTGTATAAACACCTTGCTCATAACCACATTCTTGGTACTTGGCCTGAATTTTCAAGATCTTTAGAACTTCGGTTTGGTCCGTCGACATATGAAAATCACCAAGCTGCACTTTTCAAACTCAAACAAACCACATATGTCGTCTCCTATCAATCTGAATTTGAGAAACTTAGCAACTGAGTGGTGGGCTTATCCAATGAGTCACTCTTAAATTGTTATATATCTGGCCTCCGAGAAGATATTCAGAATGAACTGGCTGTCCTTCATCCTACCTCCATTCCCCAAACCATTGGTCTTGCTAAGCTAATTGAAGACAAAACCACTATCGGGGCCATTGAATCATCACCGCATCTAGTCCTGAACCAACCCCCGTTGGCTTCCCCTACACCTTTGCAACAACCCCTACATGTTAAAAAACTATCTCCTAGCGAAATGCAAATGAGAATGGCAGCGGGCCTTTGTTTCAATTGCGATGAACGTTACCAACCGGGTTACCATTGTCAATCCTCTAAATTTCTACTCATGCAAGCCGAAAACGCTCCACCATGACTCGGTCTTGAGGACAAGCCCGTTTTTAAGGATGGGAGAATTGATACGGGTCATCGACCCTGACCCATTGAAGATCCATAAAAGAGAGATAAGCCACGTACTTGAGCCCACGTTTCTGGTTGAATTAGTCTTTGTTCTAGTTTCATGCATGTTCCATTCCCATGTTTCCCTTTTCATATCACGTTTATGTCGGTTCTAGTCATTTCCTTAGATTTAGGTGTATGATAGTTTTTTTTCTAGTATTTATAATTTGTGTTGCATTTGTGTTGAAATGAAGAAAAAAGTTGCAGAAAGTTTAAGTCTCTTCTTCATCTCAATTCTTAGAGTTTAACCCACTTACGGGTCCTATCAGGACGAACCCTAACAAAACCCACCGCGGAGATCACTAACCCGTTGAGAGGCGATAAGAATATTACCGGAGCGCTGACGGAGAAGGAACCAAGCGCCGGTGAGATTCCGGCGACTCTTCACGCGAGAGAGAGAGAGAGAGAGAGAGAGAGATATATATATATTTTTGGGATACCAACAAATCCAAATCTACGTTATATACTTTGGTTTTTCCATCTCCACAACCCAAAAGATCATCGATCGAAGATGTTAACTCTAATCCTTGAAAACCCAAAGGCCCTACCCAATAACATGAAGATGTATTAAACAATAGGCATACCTCACATATACACCGCCTTAAAAGAACTATCTGACAACTCCAAGAGCAAAATTGTTGTGTAGGGAGATCCATATGAGGGCATGGTTAGAAGCCCCGTTGCGAGTAGATATAGACTTATTCAGGATACCATAAATATCACCCTATATGTTCATATATGTGTAAAAATAAGTTTGAGCTTGATATGTACAAATCGAAAACAAAGAGACGAGAAATTGTATATATATACAAAGGCAAACATTGCCTATGGTCTTGTGCCTAAAGTTTATATATATAGATATAAATTAAACACCGACTATTTTAACGCCGTTAAAAACATTTTCTTTCTACCCTCAACGAACTGCTCCTAAGTCCTACATCATCTGACACAAACGTTCTCACTCTCTTTCTTTATCTCCTCCAGCGGTTTTTTTTCCAAATCTAGGTGGTTTCCAGTTGCCGTTTTCGATCTCACACAAACCTCCAGCCGTTTCCATCTCACACAAACTTCTGCCCGTTTCCGATCAACCCTTGAGGGGTGTTGGGATTGTTCCTCCTTCTCCGGTGCGGCGTTGATGCAGCGACGCCGCTCGCAATATTTTCGTTGGGTTGTTGGTTCGTTATTCTTTTTCGGTTAGCCCAGAGAACTCATCGATTCAACAAGTCGTAAGAGGAGTCCTGATTCTATATTTGGTAGTCTTTAAGGTTCGTTTTTCTGATCGTTCTTGGTGTATTCCGGAAACCAGATCCGTCTCATGGTGTCTATGGCGTTTCCGACAACCAAAACCCTTATTTTCTACTTTCGAAGCCCTAATTTCATCAACCCCATTTAGCTGTTTGTTTATTTGTATATAAATTGAGGTAGATTTAGTAACGGGCCAGGTTACCGAGTTTTGACGAATTCATAATAACTGAAGTCCTTGCAGTCCAATGATATTTGAAGGTGTACATAGTGGTTTACCTCCACATAAGATTGAGGGATCGCGTCCCGTTATTGAGAATGATATTAAGAGTAAGACTACATGGGTTTTTGTTTGCCGTTCTAAAAAATTAGGGGGTCATAATAATTGGTTTTCAAAATGACATATGCAACACCCTCTTCAAGTTGAGACCGACACTAATTTATTTTGAAAACTGAAGTTTTGCTTTGTTTTAACTTCTAAATCTTTGTTTTTTTTTTTTTTTTGAGATTCTTTGTTCTTTAGAGTAAAATTCAAATATTTAGGGCAATATAGTGATCATAAACATCGATCATTACATTAATAGATTTACAGATATTTATTTTTGACATCGTTATTGTTCCCAGATCATATTTATATTCTTTTGAATAGTTAAAGATGTAAACTTGCTACAATATTAATGTATTTGTGTAAGTTTATTTTATAATAAGTATAATCAGTGATGGAAGCCACATCTATGTAAAAGATTATATATTTAATTAAAAGTTCAACGAATTGATCACAACTTAAATAAACCACGAGGATATATCTTCGATTTGTTGTTTTGTTCATCCGTATAGTAGTTATAATGGATTCTCCGTTAAAAATATAAGCGTATCACCAAAAAAATCCGTATATATCTTTCTTTATATGAGTGAAAAATGTTAATATTTGCTAAGTTGTTATGATTCTAAGTATGTATTTGAGTTCAAAGACATTTAATTTGCCAATAATTGTTGTTCCATTTTTTTTCAAAAGTCATACTAGAAAAAATTATAATTGTTTTTTATGCGTAAAGAGTTGGAAGATCACTGATATTTGGGATTGATGTTGCATAGCAAAATATAAATCTGTTTTCTTTTACAAAAAGAGATGGAAGATCACCGATGTTTGGGATTGATTTTGCATAGCAAAATATAAATCTGTTTTCTTTTACAAAAAGAGTTGGAAGATCACCGATGTTTGGGATTGATTTTGCATAAGGTAATTGGATATGCAAATTTTCTTTTAGTCACCTTAACTGGATATGAAATTGAATGAATTGTCTCGATGAATATTAGTTTTATTATACTAAATATTATTTTGTATTATTTTGAAATGTTTTGTATATTTAGTATTTAGTGTAATAGTTTGTTGCCATTATGAAACAATCAGATAATCATTGTACCATATATAAGAGATATGAATGAGAAGTATACATACGGTTCGAGCCATTATGTTATGATATTATGCTTAACCTAATCATTTGCTATGTCTCTAGATTAATTTTCCAAATGTGTGACAACACAAAGATACAATCACCACATATTATTTAGCAATGGTGCAACTGGCCCAGTGTTAAGTATGTTATTTTTGAAAGTTGGAGACTAGGGTTCGAACCTGGGCACTCCTTTTTCACAAATAATTTTTCTTTTAGGTTTTATATCAGGTTTTTTTTTAGTTTTATATCAATTCTTTGAAAACTCTCAGTCTTTTTCTGTTGCTTTGTTTTCCAAGAATTTATTTTATAAGAGAGTCAAACGCATAGAGAGAAAGCAATCCGGCAGAACAGAACTACGACGACGATGATGGTTACCGCAGCAACGCGCGGTCGATCTCTAGTTCGTATCAATCAAGAGCTACTTAACTAACCAATGTGAGTTAGTTAGAGCTAATTACAAATGTTACATTTCTAGTCCCTCAATTATTACAATTGAACATATCCAGCTCAAACTTACTTTTACACATAACACACTACGTCCAGAGGCGGATCCAGGAACTTTTTCCCATGGGTTTACCTTTTTCGGTGGTCGGAAATCTAACAAATAAATGTTAAAATTTACGGGTTAGTCGGTATGGGTCGGGTAAAAATTGAGCACACAATAATAACAATACGAATATACGTTAATTATATACGTGAAGTTAACTATTTTGATAAAAAGCACTTGGAGTCAATAACTAATATTATCTTAATTAAACACGTTTAGTATGGTATAGGAAAAAATCATATAAACGTAAAAATAAGAAAATCTTGTAAAAGAAAGGTTTGAAAACCTAACAAACATGCGTAAAAATAAGAAAATCTTGTAAAAGAAAGGTTTGAAAACCTAACAAACATGCCGAAGCTGGTTATGTTTAAATAAATTATGTAGCACTATCTATAAATGGTCTTAGAGACAGAATCTACTATGTCTTTGAGTAACTGTTCGTTATTTAACATCTGGCTTCATATGTCTTTTTTTTTTGTTTACACGCGTTTCTTTCTCCATCAGACAACTAACTCCAACTCCATCTAAGGTATGATGTGATGATATCTTTACAGTACCTTCTTCTCTCTCTCATCTTCTCCACTATCCTCTACATCTTCTTCCGCTTCTTCTTGGGCTTGAGTTCCATTCATCGGTTGGTGGTTGCATGAGTCACGGCTGGTGATCGTCACCGGTGGCGAACTGGTGTTGGCGTGAGTCACGGCTAACGACTGTCTTCAAAGGTCGTCGTCATGGTTAACGGCTGTGAAGTGCAAGGATGACGACGACTGGGAGATCGTGGCTTACGAATTAATAGAGAAAATCACTAAAATGGCCATTAACCAGGGTTGATTTGCCAAAATGGTCATTGACTTTCCATTTTTCTAAAATGGTCATTGACTTATTTTTTGGCGTAGGAAAGAGCGTAAGTTTGCTTTCTTATTTGCTTTCTTCTTTTGAAAGTAGCGTATGTACCGTACTACCTTATATGTAATTTATTTTTAACATATTAGTTTTTATTGTTTTTTAATTAATTAAGCACCATAATATGTTTTTTGTTAATAATTTAGAATTGATAATCATTCTAAAAAATCTAAATATACAGTAGTTCATAAAAAAAATCTAAACATTTTAACCTAAAGTTTTATTAAAACCGAAGTTATTTAAAAAAAAAAGTTAAGAGTAAACAACTTTGTGTAACTCTTAAACAATAACGAGAATTGGAGATAATATATAAATTGTGTAAGGTCCCTCCTATTTACGCTTCTAACTTGGAGGACCTCCTTGTTAGGGTGGTTGGTTTAATGAAATCGCCGTTGAAAAAAAACATATATATAAACTGATTGGTTGGTATTTTTTGTTAAAAATGTGAGTTCAAATAAATAGTCTTTTAGTTGTATTATTTAACATTTCTATAACTCTTTAAACTTGTAAAAATTAACGTAAAATTTCTTTTAAAAAAAATTATTTTAAACTTATTTAAAGAAAAAATCAAATTTTACAATAAATTTTTACAAGTTTGAAGACTTTTAAAATTTTAATACTTTTATTTTTAAACTCACTTTTTAAAATTTATGTAACTCTTAACACTTTCTCTTCAACTACAACATTATATATATGAACTTGTCTTATATAAAAAATTTATTCAATCAGTTTACACATTATCTTCAACTCTCGTTATTTTTTTAAGAGTTATACAAAGTTTGTTACGAAACTTAATTGATTTTTAAAAAAAATTCCGATTTTACTAAAACCTAGGTCAAAATGTTAAGAAAAAAAAATTTGGAACGGCAAAAAAAAAATTATTAACATAAATTATTAAGTACTGTGTATTCAGATTTTTTAAAAAAGTTATTAAACATAAATTATTAACAAAAAACATATTAAGGTGCTTAATTAAATAAAAGATATAAAAAGTAAATTTAAAAAAAAATCCAGTTCATGTTCATACGCCATTTCATGTTAATACGCCATTTTGTACGCTCACTTTCAAAATTCATTTTTATCTTTTTTTATTATAAAATGTTGGCGTATAGGTTAGCGTATGTGTCAGTTTGGCGTACGTGAAATTAAAATGGCGTTTGAACCATTAAAAATAGCGTACGAACTGGCGTATGTTGATCAAAATTGATGACATGGCACCATGCTATTGGTCTGCTTTTTTTGAAAAAAGTAAAATTGGATTTTAATAATCCAAATTATTATCAATTGGCCAATATTAATCCTAATTTCAAAATTGGCCTACATTAATCCCAATTATTAAGGTGTTGGATTTCATTGGACTCCCGTTAAGTTTTCCTTAACTCCGTTAGTTTTTTTCTGACGTGGCACTGATTAATAAAAGCCACGTGGCTGCCACGTCAGCAAAAAATTAACGGAGTTACGAAAAACTTAACGGAGGTCCAATGAAATCCAACACCTTAATAATTGGGATTAATGTAGGCCAATTTTGAAATTGGGATTAATATTGGCCAATTGGTAATAACTTGGATTATTAAAATCCAAATTTCCTTGAAAAAATAAATATTCAATGGCTATATTGATAAATCAACCCTAGTCAATGACCATTTTAGTGATTTCTTTGAGGGTTTGCTAGGTTCTAAATCAAAGTAGGTACCAATCTTTACTTCAATCATGTCGTTTTATCTTCTCTCAGACTACATACCAACTTTGAAAATTGTTATATATGTGGATCTACCACTATAAGATGATCAAAACCGATGCAAGATCTTTTCACGAAATTGCCAATATGTTTCTGATTTAGGATCTATAGTTCTAGAAATGCATCCTGATGTTAACACCAATCTTTTCTTATTTTCACGATTCTCTTGATGCAGTGCAATTCCTCATTAACAAAAGCAAAGAAAAGGACCACACGGAAGTCCTGAAAGATAAGAAACAATTTCACACAAAAGAAATGTTTCTATTACTAATAAAAGGTAAAATCTTACCCTTTTTGGTACTTAAATTCTGGAACTTGGGTTCGGTTTCTTCCTTTCAAATTACTAGGGATTTTTGTGGTCACACTGATTGCTGTAAGTTCTCCAATTGTTCATTGGTTTACAAGCTGTATAGTTTGAAAATGGTAAATAAGGTGGAATTGGACTACTTTGATAGCTTGAAATTGTAATTGTTATTTTTTAAATCACATATGAGAATATTTCACTACATCTGTTCAATTAAAACAAAAGCCATCATATGCAACTGAAGCATAATCAACTACAAACTTAAGGAGGGAATTAAGTGCTTTGGTTCTAATCTTAATGAATCAAAGATTTATAATCTAATGCAATCTGTAAGTAATCTTCATGTTGTTTTTTTGTTGCATGTTGTCATTTTATATTGTTATGAAACGAAAATGTGGCGGATATTGATAATAACTATACCATTGACTATGAAGAATTTATAGTAGCAACTTTACATATGAATCGAGTCAATTGGGAAGATTATTTGTTTGCTGCTTTTTTCATACTTTGATATAGATGGTCGTGGTTATATCCAATGTTTTAAAAACCGGTTTTTTAGTTGAACCGGAAAATTTTCCGGGGCCGGTTCGACCGGTCGGACCGGTTAGACCGGCCGGTTGAACCGGTTAGGGGATTTATATATATATTTTTATTAAAATGTTAATAAATTTGTACACCACAATGAAAATAGTTAAAATACAATGATAATCCACTAAAAAATAATACCAAATTGGTATTTCATAAGAATATATAAGTTTTAAACTTTAAAAAATAATAAAAAATAACAATAAATTTAAAAAAAATACATTTTTTTTTAAAACTGTCAGAAAACCGGTTGAACCGGACCGGTTGAACCGGAAAAAACCGGAAAAAACCGAAAAAAACCGAAAAACCGCCCGGTTCAAAACGGTCCGGTTATGTCCAAAAAACCGGGGATTAAAAAACCGGTATGATAACCGGTTGGCGGTTGAACCGGACCGGTTAAACCGGTTTTTAAAACATTGGTTATATCACCTTTGATGAACTCCATCAAGCCCGCAAAGAATTTGGCATAAATGATTTTCATTTAGAAGAAGTTATAAAAGAAGTTGATCGGAATAATGCATGTTTTCACTACCAATACATTGTTTACATGATTCAAAATTTATTTTGTATAAAAGGATCCAAAAGTTTTGAGTGTGTTTGTATTGATTATAATGATGGTCGTATAGATTGTAACGAGTTTGTAGCAATGATGCCCGATGGAAATGTGACATGGACAAAGAAGCAATCGAAACATAATTTTGTGTCGAGTTAAGGGAGTCAGTTCCGGTTTGTTGATATTATTATTTTACATTTTTTTCCACCTAAATGTCAAACATTGCTTTGCATCTTAACTTCTGCAGATTATTGCCTATTTGAGTATCGGGTCTGTAAGGGTCGGTTTTATGAGGCTTATATATTAGAATAATGGGCTAGATAGTTGATATTAAATGGGCTGGGGTTGGGCCGAATTTAGGATTTGTATGTGGAGGTTGTGTGATTCTATATATACAACCTCCTAGATTCTTAGAAGGGGTTGGCCATTTCCAGAAAGACCAGAGAGCAGAGAGAATTCGAGATTCTCTAAGAGGTGTACCAGACGATTGTAATCGTGTGCATCCATAATCAAGGTTTAAGTATTACGTTTATCTTTGTTTTATAATATTTTCTAAATTCTCCATCTGTATTCTTGAATCCAACGATTACTTGGATTCCGCACTCGTAATCGTTGTGTGATATCGTGTTTGGACCTGGACCGTGATTTGGGACTTACAATTGGTATCATAGCTAAGAAACGCGTATTTCGTGGCTTGCACGATATCGATTCAAGATCATACTAACTGTTTTGTGAGTTTTAGTGGATGTTTACAGGTTTTTGATCCCAAAAACAAGGGTTTTCTATCGATTTCAGGGGTTCTCTATCGAAAACAAAGGTTCTCTATCGAAAACAGGGGTTTTCGATCGAAATCCTTTTTTTTAGAAAGTTTTTAATTGAGATTTACTACTGGAAAAAGGGAGATTTTCAGCTTGGTTTGCAAGTTTTCGTTCAAATCAGGGGTTTTCTATCGAAATCTAGGGTTTTCGATCGTAATCCAAGTTTTCTATCAAGGTTTTCGATCGTAATCCAGGTTTTCGATCGTAATCCAGGGTTTTCGATCGTAATCCAGGTTTCGATCGAAATCAGGCATTCTGGTCGAAATCAGCTTCTATGGTAGATCAGTTTTCACTAAAACAGTCATATTAGGAGCTACGTTTGGAGTTACGGGGCCTATTACCAATCAAATCGAAGCTCTCAACGATCTCTACGTGTTGGGTTCCTAATTAATCTCGAAACTCCTTGGTTAGGTACTCTGTTTTTTCGTCGAAAGTTTTGGAGTCTTTCGGTATTTGGTGTTTTGGTGATTTTTTTTCTATATTTTGAGCTCGTGATCAGGTTGCCAACTATATTTTATAATCAATGTGAGTTCAGATACATCTTCATCACAGGAATATACTAATCTTAATTTTCCTCCTCGGTTGCTCTCTTCCGACAACTTTAAAGATTGGAAATGCAGCTTGAGAAACCATATAAAAGGTGTGGAGTTGTGGAGATCCGTGATGGACAGTCTTTTCAAGCCGACACATTTTACAGGACCTCAAGCAGGTGCATATAAAACTGAGAATGAATTTTCTGATGATGACATGGAAAGAATTAAAAAAGATGAAGAAGCCTATGTGATTATGACCAGGGCCTTATCTCCCGAAATTGCTCAAGAATTCAGAAATGCCAATCTGCTGAAGCTCTCTAGAATGCTTTGTGCAATGCTTATAACAGAAATGAGAATGATGACCAGAAAAAGCATCATGCACTTGTGGATGAAGTTGACAAGACTAAGATGCCAGTATGTTCCAATCCAACATGTGCTCGTTTAATTCCTTGTCTTAGACAGATTCGAACAAAATTGGAAAGAGAATTATTTGATACACAATGTGCCACCAGCTCATTCAAGGGTAGATGGAAAAAGAGTGAAGAGAATGTGAAAGCTCAGAAAGAAGATATTCAAAAATATTACGACCTAGCCACTGAAAAGACTATCTTATATGATCGCTCTAAGATAGAAGTGTCTGAGTTGAAACAGCCAGTTAGTTGATTTGCAACATAAATATGATGAACTACTTGTCAAATATGACACCAATCAGCACATGAATCAACGTATTATGGAAGCCGGTAAATCCTTATCTTGTGTGATTGTGACTGGTCAGTTTGGAAGAGATAAAGCTGGGTGTGGGACAGAAAAATCTGAGGTTCTAAATAGCATTATTCCTTCACCAGCTCCGAGAGATATAGTGGGTCTGTTAATCGATGAAAATCAAGTTGATAGATCTGGGTCTGGATATAAAGAAGCTGCTCCTCCAATTGATAGCGTCTTGGTCGGGACAACGCCAATGACCCAAGAAGAATTAAACAATGAGTCAACCATGACTTATGGCAAAGGATCAGCTAAAGACACTACTGAAACTGAAAGTGATGAAAGGGGTGAATCTGAAGTGACCATTGAGGATGTGTCCAATGATGATGCTGAGTGTCAAAAGTACAACAAATGTCATAACTCCAATTCATAGGGTGCAGGTTCAAGTTCTAAGGGAGTTAATGATGTAACTCAGAAAGAGGCAAACACTTCTGTTTCTGAGAAGAAGCTAAAATGGTATCCTCAAATAGATATTGTGTATTTCAAGGTTGTTGATGGAGTACAACGGGAGAAGGTGATAATGACAAGGAGACCAGAGGGGAAGTTTAAAGGTTTAGGACCTCTGGATCCATGTTCGATCAAGAGCAGGGTTATGGATACGAGTTACCCTCCTTTGCCTCAAAGTTTAAAGGTTTAGGGTCATCCATTGTTGCTTCGAAAAGTGGAATAAAAGTTGAAAAGCCCAAGATCGTCATTAAGCCACCAAGTGTGAGATCCGTGGTTGGGGTCAAAGATGCGAAACTCAAGGGTGTGGTTGTATCTCCTATCTCATCATGTGGGTCATGCAGTTGCGGTAGCAGAAATGGTGCTTCCACATCAAAGAATACTGGGAGCACAAGGATTGCAAAGACAAACACTCCTCAAGCTTCTAGGAACCAGTCAAGATTTAATACTGGATCCTCCTACATCTCAAAGAGGCAGACACAAGGCTATACTACTCCCCATCAGTCGAAGAAGACAAATGGATATACGTCTGACTTCTACCAAAAGAAGCAAACTTGCTTTAAATGTGCCAATCCTGGTCACATTGCCCGAAACTGTCTCCATCGCCCGTATGAGCCCTACTATCCGCAGAGTCAAAGGGTTTCATCTCAGGATTCTATTAAGTCTAAGCCAATGAAGGTGCAACCACCTAAGGCAATGGAGACTGTCACTCCTAAGGTTAAACCCTCTGATCAACATTGGGGTGCTGCCAAAGAACAACGAAAATGTTCAAATCAAAATAACAGTTTTCCAGGTTACAAAAGTTTCCAGAAACAGGTGAAGAAATCAATTTCAAAACAACAAAAGTTTTAAAAAATTTAAAGTTACCCCTCCTAAGGTAACTAAACTGTTTTGGAAAATGAACCAAATTTGAATAAGGTTGAAATACCTAAAGTCACAACTTCAAAAGTGACTAAAACAAATGTTAAATCACTTGGAACTTGGAAACCAAAGACCAAGGTTGCTCCATCCACACTTCCTGATTTCTCAAAGGGCATGTGTTTAAAAGAAGTCTCATTTATTGACTCCTTCGGAGTACCCAGAACCACAATGGCCTGGGTACCATTGGCTAACTAATCTCTCACTGTGTGTAGGAACAGTCAAGGAGGACTATCACTAACGTTTTCTTTGTTTATTGATAAGTGATTGTTCCAAGCACAGGATAGGAAACATCGCTTCACTTCATGGCGTGCAATATTGTACAACAGAGGGTATGTTTCCTTGAGAGGTAAAATGATTAAATCAGCAAATGGTACTGTTAACTTGGTTGTTTGAGTTTTGAAACAATGAGGTATGCATTCCACAAAACCCAACGAAATTTTTCAGCTAAATACTTTGAAGGTTAGCTTGGCCAGATGTCTTTTAATTTTATGTGTTTTGTTTTAGTTGTGTGTTAGTGTGTTTATTTAAAAAAAATTTAAAAAATATGAAAAAAATAAAAAAAATTTAAATAAAAAAATTTTAAAAAATGAAAAAATAAAGTGTTTAAAAATCAAAAAGCAGGGGAAGAATAAGAGACCCCTAAAAAATTGTGGATTTTTAATTTTTAATGCGTTTTGTATTTGTTTTGAGAATGTGGGAAGTGAAATAAATTTATGTGTTGAGAATGGCTGACACGCGTAAGGTAAATGTAAGAAGACTCGATCCATGGTGATGTATTGATAGGCTCAGCTCTTAAATCTGAAAAGGTATGCGTTACACACTTAAAGATAACGTATGGCAGTTTTTTGGGTAACAACACTTAGGTTAATTTCATTTCTATTTGACAGCATGTTTAAGTTCCCGATACACACGCTTGCCACCAAGAGTGTGAAATTGAGCTCAAAAAATCGGTGTCCCCTCTTATATGCGTGAGCAATGAACTGGGGATGCTTTGCATGTATGTAAGGCTCTCCTCTGCTTTGCGTGAGCAATGACCTGGAGTTGTTCATACATACGTGATGCTAGATCACCTTAAATAATATTAAAAAAATGTATGTATACACCCAAAAGATGCCAAAGAGCACATCAAAAGAGACCCTCTAGCGTCCAAAACCCTCAGCCTTGTCTCTAATGCGTACTAGGTGTCGCTGTCAGGTTACAGCCTGATTGAAACATCACTGGGAGATTAGTTGACTTTGTATATTATACCCAAAAATCTTTGTGATCTATTCTTTCTCTTCTCAACCTTGTCTCGAGCTTAGTTTCAAACTTTTGGTTCAAGTTGTGAAGATATGTGGTAGGGAATTTATATGCTTGATAGTGTGCAGTAACTTATACCTAGGATTTGTTGAAGCTCACTTTCTGTTCATAATTAATGCACAATAAAAGATAATAAAAGTGACAAACAGCCTGACTAAAAAAAAGGTTTGAGTTTAAAGTGGACCAGTATATTGGCAATCACTCGGACGTGTTCGAGTAACAGAAGCTGAAAAGGGTTCATCGGTCGGATTCATACGGTTTGATCCCATATAAACCTTCTCATGTTTGAATTGGTTCATATTATGTTTAATTTTTAATTGTTCTTGTGTGTGTCTTTAAGCTTTCTTTTTGTCATGGCCAGGTTAATTTGAGAAGTTTAAATGAGTTTGTGTGGGTTTTGTGCATGACAGTATGCCCCCTAAGAATATACCCAATTTTTAGGGGGAAAAGGAGGGATAATATGGAGATAAGCATTATCTCACTGGAAGTCATTATCTCAGGGGGAGATAATATGCATTATCCCAGGGGGAGAAGAGATAATATGTATTATCTCTCAGGGGAAGTTAAAAGAGGTCTTGGGTTAAGAGGGAGTTTTATAGAAAACCCGTAATCAAGAATAGGGTTTTAGGTTAAAATAATATAATTCACCTACTAACCCAGAGACCAGTCATCATGTCTGGTGGTTTGTATTTTTTTTTAATATGTCAGATAGGATGATGATTGAAACTAATGATCATGATGATGAAAAGTGATGCTGCTGCTCAAGTTAAAGAACCAGCCGGACAAGACTTCCCTATCTGGAAAAGCAACTGCATAAGAGAAGTTGTTGGTTCTTTTCAAGCAACTCAAAGCTTCCAAAAGAAGATGTTCAGAATTTGAGGAGATGTTGAAGGCATCAAGTTTTTGATGAAGATCGTGCAGCATAAAGAAGAATAACCAATTTTGCCAAAATAGAGGGTTTTCAAAACTTTATCCTCTAAAGAAAGGCGGTTCAAAACAGTTACCAAAGATTCAGCAAGAACTTGTGTTCATTCAAGAGAAGCAAGTATATGAGAATCCTCCTCTCGTTATTTATTCATTTCTATAAGTTCAAGTTGATGCTGATTAAGAGAAAGTTTCCAAGACTCGTGAAGCCCAATGAAGAGTGTTCAAGAAAAGATGTGGTCTTGCAAGGAGATGCATGCGTTAAAATTTTCAATGCAACAGTTCTAAAGATATAAGCCTAGGGGAAGATTGTAAGGGTCGGTTTTATGAGGCTTATACATTAGAATAATGAGCTAGATAGTTGATATTAAATGGGCTTGGGTTGGGCCGAATTTTGGGTGTGTATGTGGAGGTTGTGTGATTCTAAAGATACAACCTCCTAGATTCTTAGAAGGGGTTGGCAATTTCCAGAAAGACTAGAGAGCAGAGAGAATTCGAGATTCTTTAAGAGGTGTACCAGACGATTGTAATCGTGTGCATCCATAATCAAGGTTTAAGTATTACGTTTATCTTTGTTTTATAATATTTTCTAAATTCTCCATCTCTATTCTTGAATCCAACAATTACTTGGATTCCGCACTTGTAATTGTTGTGTGATATCGTGTTTGGACCGTGATTCGGGACTTACAGGGTCAAAAGTCATTTTGGCAAATTTTAGTTTTTTTTTGGGATGGTGCTCCTGTTATTGCAGATTATTGTTTATTTGAGTATTAGGCTAAAATTCATATGGCATATTTCAGTTTTGCTACATATTTTAGGGCATCATATGGATTCTAGATCACTTTTCTTTTAATTTTTTTCATTATAAACATGGTGCTAATTTATCTAAGGTGGGCAGAGGGATTTTTGCATCAGGAGCCATCCAATTGCAAATACGAATGACTCACACTCAACCGAGGTTATTTTTCCATAAAGGTTTTGAACCTGGGTCTCCTCCAAATAAGCAACTTCTAAGTATTCTATTTATATTAATTTGATTTTGCAACAAAAGCCTGTTAAAAAATGTATGCCGATCTGTGACGACCCTAAAACTTTTTCTTTCTTTCCCCAGCAACGACAGCTGATGCTGCGAACGCTATGACACAAGAATAATTTTCGGGACGAAAATTCCAATTACAAGGGGATGATGTGACATCCGAGAATTCCAAGGTTAACTTCCGTTAGACAAACTCCGTTAGTTACGTTATAAGTGTTAACTTAGTAACTAATGCTTAACTAGGCCGAATACGTCCACGTCCTTTGGTTGATCACCGAACCCGTCCATATGTGCTATGTGTTCATTTATTGTTGTCATTATGTTGTAATGTGATTTAAACGCATGATTTGATATTATGAATAGCATGACAAATTGTAAATCCTTGATTTTGTGAAAGTTGCCTAAGTTGTGCAGCCAGCGAAACTACCGGGCGAAACTGTAGTGTCGCCCGGTAGCCAGCTAAGTTAATCTGTTAAAACGTGACCAGAGCTAGTTTCGCTTGGCCAGCGAAACTGCCAGCGAAACTAGCCTCTGATATAAATAATCTTAATAAACCCTAGTTCTCCTATTTGCCTCATTTACACAAAAACACACACATTCTTCTCTGGAAATCTGGTTAGCCGAAAACCATCAAGAGAAACCAAGATCTCAGCCTCAAGACAACATCCATTCGATTCCTTGATCGAATCGTGAGTCCCAAAATCTTCCTTTATGCCATTTCTATGTGTTTTCTATGTGTTTCTTCATAAAGCATGCTTGAACCTTCATGATATCACTTGATCTGTTAGTATGTGGCTTAGGGAGGCTAGATCTAACATAAAGTTTGCAACTTTACGTTTGAAATCCAACCATGATAGAGATTTATGCTATTTAGGTCATTTTAGGGTTTTAAATGTATTTTGGTGATTTGATGATAAAAATGCATGTTTAAGGCGTTAAAGCTTACTGATTTATGTTGGTAAATGCCTATGTATGCTAAACAATGAATTGCATGTAAAATGGAAGCTGTTAGGTTGATTTTTAGGCTGATCCGTATGTTTTTC